>KZ303496.1:135531-204493 GCA_002705745.1 Coemansia reversa NRRL 1564
AGTTTTTTTTTTTTTTTTTTTTTTTTACTTTCAACAAACTTTACTACTGCAGAATGATAGATAAATGGCAATGACATTTTGCTTTATCCACGGCAAACACCAAGCAACAAAAATATGCTCCTAACGCTGCTTCCTTTTACACTTTCATGTAGATTGTTCAAAAACATTGCGCAATATAGAATACAAGACACGATAAGTGCTATAAAATCTCATCCATAAAGGCATTCAAAACAAAAAATAGTTCGCATCATATTGATTACGGCTTAAATAACCAAAGCAGCATAGAAATGCAAGACGTATGTGAAGAAATAAAAGAAAGGATCTACAGATAGAGGCCCTCTGGCGTGCCCTCGCTCTTCTTGTAGAGTACCTTTTCGCGAGCCTTTCTAAAGTCCTCATTGCAAACCATCATTCTGCGCTCACGCAGTGCCAGCAAGCCCGACTCTGTGCAGATAGCCTTAATATCGGCGCCAGAAAGGTCGTCCTTCGACATGACAAACTCCTCCAAATCTACGTCCTCCGAGAGCGTCATCCGCGATGTGTGGATGCCAAAAATATGCCGCTTGGTTTTAACGTCTGGCAACGGGAATTCTATCTTGCGATCAATGCGTCCAGGTCGAATAAGCGCAGGATCAAGCGACTCGATTTTGTTTGTCGCCATAATGACCTTAACGTCACCTCGGGAATCAAAACCATCCAGCTGGTTAAGCAGCTCAAGCATAGTGCGCTGGATCTCCTTCTCACCGCCCGACGTTGAATCGTATCTCTTAGTACCAATGGCGTCAATTTCGTCAATAAACACAATCGACGGCGCATTTTCCTCAGCAACACGGAACATCTCGCGCACAAGCTTCGGTCCATCTCCCAGATACTTTTGAATTAGCTCTGAGCCCACCACGCGAAGGAACGTTGCCGACGTTTGGTTGGCAACAGCCTTGGCTAAAAGCGTTTTCCCAGTTCCGGGAACACCATAGAGAATCACACCCTTTGGCGGTTTAATTCCCATCTCCTCGTATAGCTCGGGATGTGTAAGCGGCAGCTCCACTGCCTCCTTAATCTCCATGATCTGCTGCTCAAGCCCACCGACGTCAGCATAGGACTCGGATGGTGCTTTCTCAAGCTTCATCACGCTGACCATCGGGTCGGCATCGTCCTGCAACACGCCAACCACAGCCAATGTCTTATGGTGCATCAACACCGAGCAACCAGGCTCTAGCTGGTCCTTATCGACAAATGACATCATCGTCACGTAGTTCTCTGGACCTGTCGACGACGACACAATAGCGTGGTTCTCGTCAATAACCTCCTCCAGCGTGCCAACGCTCATAGGAGTGCCGCGCAGCTCGTCAACACGAGCGCGCTCCTCCTGGGTCTTCTCCTCCTGCGGCTTCAGCAACTGCTGGTTTTGCACAAACTCCTCCTCCATTAGCAAGTAATCGTGTATCCTATTCATTTTCAACAACTTGAGGTTGCAGCGGATAGTCGGATGCACTTTGGGCATCTTGGCCGCGCCCTCAGGCCCCTTCTTGTTTTTCTTTCTGCCGATGGTTGTTGGAACTGGCGGCTCCCATTTCTTCTTCTGGTCTTTCTTTTTGTCCTTGTCACCAGGTGGACCACCAGGGAATCCAGACTGTGCGTTACCCTACACTCGCAAAACCACAACAATAATAAATAGCGAATCAATAAGTAGAAGAGGTGAATTCTGAACTGCATTTGACTATTTCCGGTAGCTGCTAAGGCTTTTCCAACCGAGAAACGCCGCCAATACATACCATGATGCTATGAAAGAACCTGCGTTTGATAATGCTAAACAGAAAGGTTTGAATGAGAGTTAGGAATAAAAGCAAAGTTATTGCAGAAGCGTCGCTGACAACCAAGCAAGAAGAGGAGCTTGCCAGCAAGACAAATTGTAGTATCAAACCTTACCCCACATACAAAGGTGCTAACGTAATTGCACTCTGGATCAGCGGTTCTAATTACAAGATTCCGATCACGTCGCTTATGCCAATATTTTTTTCTGGCAAGACTTGAAGGATCTGGATGCCTCCCACTAGCATTATCTAACAGCTTTGCGCGTCTCGCTGGTTTGAGAATCTTGTCTTTGCTTTCCGACTTTCAGATTTCTCTTGCAAAAGTTTTAATATTAAATTCTGTTAGTTGCTTTCATTATATACTCGGCATTGTGTCTTCCATAACACTGAATGTACTGTGTTTTGAGAAGAATCCTTAGCTAAAAAAAAAAAAAAAACTAGAAAATCTTCAGTACACACTCATATACAATGTCAATTTTTTCAGTACTGAGTGGCGGATCTTCGTCCGATTCCTCGCAGCAGCAACAGCAACAGCGAGAGTATACAACTGTTGCAGGCACAGACAACACGGCAACACCACCGTCAGCCGATCAGAATACAGCAGTAAGCGCGGGAGGAAGCTATTACCCATATACAGCAACACCACCATCGGCAGCCCAGCCATCGAGACCAGTGTCCACACCGCAGACGGCGGATGATATGTACGGCGGAGTAAATGAACTTCTAAAACAGGTAGATTTTTCCTCGGATAAAATGAATCCCGTAGTCAGCCCGGGCGGCATCGAATATCTGTCGCTTGAAGACGGGCCCACATTTACAGACGGAGTGATGCCGAGCCGTGGATGGAGTGACGATTTGTGCTATGGGACTGGCACAATGTATATTCTCGGACTGACGACGGGAGGCGCATGGGGATTTATGGAGGGTATGCGGAGTCAGCATGGCAGCCGCAGCTTCAAGCTTCGCCTGAATAGCGTGCTCAACTCAATGACACGTCGCGGTCCATTTATCGGAAACTCTGTGGGCATTCTTGCGATGTTCTACAACAGTATAAACTCGATGATCGGTGGATACCGTGGCGTCCGTGATCATTACAATAATATTGGTGCCGCTGCCTTAAGTGGCATGCTTTTTAAGATTGGAAGCGGGCCTCGCACCAGTCTTATCTCGGCGCTTATCTGCGCTGGCACTGTTGGCGTATACCAGGCTAGTATTGCAGCCTATAGTAACTACAAAGTAAAGAGAATCTCCGAGGTAACGCTTTCGCCGCCGCCGGAGCCACAGCTTTCCAGCACAACACCCATTTAGACGGAGTTTTATTTTAATGATAATAAAAAGCCTGTGCCAATTTTTGTCACATTAATACATGTGTCCACAAATATTTTTTTGCTACGCTATGGCTAGTAAACTTTTTGAATAAAGTTGGAAATTCTTTATTGCTGCTGGTGCGTTTAATGTTGTTGTGTTGTGTTGCCAATGATACTTAGTAAGAGATGTGTTTGAATATGCGAGACACATGGCCCCATCCACACACGGCGTAAAAGAGTGGACGGGTTCCTTTAATGGTCTCGTATTTGCCATCTCCGAGGCTATTGGGCATAATAGCCCATGGCATTTTTAAACCATTAAAATCGATTTAAAAACGTGGCAGCCGTCGTGAATCCTTAAAGAATTCCAAAATATTTTAATGTCCAATTTCGCGCCACCGATTTGTAGGCTCGAAGCGCAAAAGCACATATGATGGAAGATGATGGGTTTATATCACACAGTATAAAAGCGGGGTTGGGGCGTCTTTATTATTTTACATGTCAGCAACAGAATATGCATAATCTTGAGCTCTCCTAGACGACGAAGAGGCCTTGGCTTCAAAGAGCTGTTTTTCAAAACCATTGGATCTGTCAACGCCATCCCAACGATACCCAGGACGAATTCCGAACCTGTTTGGAGGAGCGTATCCTTTATACTCAGGATAGACAGTTGCAACATCAGATATTTTGTTGACAAGAAAGCCGCGAGCAGGATCATCCCAATGTTGTTTGGCACGGTTTTCATTATCCAGTAGCTTGGCTGTATCAAGCGCAACGGTGTCAGAACGGCGCATATTCTCGAGTAACCGCAGCTCTTCGTCCTTGGCACGCTGCTGAACAAGACCCTTGTTCCATTCACTGTGCTGTTCGCGAAGCTGCTCGCGTCGTTCCTGTTTCTCGCGCTCCTGCTGGTTAAGCGCGTCTATATCAATCTCCTTACCAGATTTTGGATCGCGGTAGACAGTCTTTGCACCGCGACCACTTATGTCGCTGGATGCATCGCGCAGGCGACGCAGGTGACGCTCATGAACCCGATCGGCATCCTCTTTAATGGATGCTGCAGTCTGCAGACCGTAGCGCATCGGAGGAGGCGAGGGTGGGGAGCGGGACCTGGGTAGGGACTTCTCAATTGCCTTTGCGGCAGCCTCTTCTGCAGCAGCGGCAGCAGCGTGGGCGCTTTTCTGACATCGTCGACGATGCCTTTCCTCCTCATCTTTGGCATTCTTCTGAGTGCAGTACTCCTGGAGTAGCTCGGCACCCTCTGCAATTGCAGGCCGCTCTTCGTCATCCGCAGCAGAGTCCAGAAGGTGCGCAAGTGGGTCGGGATTCTCTTGCAGAACCGAGTGCCAAGAACCCTGCGGCGGCTGAGAAACCGGTACTGGCGGCTTCTTTGAAACCTGTACATCTGTGGATTGCACTGGAGGCATGTATTGAACGCTGTCGTCATCATCAGTAATAGTGACATTTATTCCATGAGCCGAAGTGAAAGTAGAAGAAGCAGGTATGTTCTTCTTCTTTTTCTTCGCCATGCGGTTCTTCTCTGAAGCAGCACCATAGTGCTTCGCCAAGTAGTCGTGGAGGGACATTGAAAGTCAGGCAAAAGCAAAATACATTAGCGATAAAAAATGAAAAACAGCAAACACACAGAGCAGATTGAGAGTACTATCAAAACGCTCAGCAGCGGTTAGCCGTGCAAAAGAACGGCTGCCCACAGTGTTCAATAGGAAATGTTGTGGGAAGAAATCACATGGCAGAAAAAGAATAGTGTTCGCGCAAACGCAGGAGAATGGAGCAGATAGAGCCGGCTTCGTCCTCAGAGATGGCCTCGAGATCGAAAGACTTGTCTGCAGCATTACCGCGGCGCGAAACAAAAAGCCGAATTTTCTTGGGGGACTTTTGGTTGCGCTTGCAGACGACGTTGGCGATGTGGAAAGTGTGGGACTTTGCCGAGTCAGAACGGAGCTCCGCCGGCATCAGCGTGACTGTGGCACCGTCGATAACCAGGTTGCGCTCGTGGCGCGAGAACATTTGCGCGCGGCGAATAACGCGAAAAGAGTGGTAGGCAGAGGCTAGGCGCTCAGCAGCAAGCGGCTGCTGGCGGCCGTAGATCGGCGCAAGGTCGGGCGCTAAGCGCGAAGGCAGCGCAGAGCCGACGCGATGCAGCATCAGCTCGGCGTCGTGAGAAACTTGCGCCACGCGCATGTCAGAGGAACAGACTACAAAGCCGGCTGACTCAAAGAGGCCCAGTACGTACTCGTCCTCCGCAAACGACTTTTTGCGACATACACGCGCAAGCACCGTGCGCATAGTGTCTGTGGCATCGGCCTCAACGGCGGTGGCGCGTAGCGCAGCAGACTCACCGGGGACACGGATACGCAGCAAGCGCAACGGTGCGTGGGGAAGAGGCGCGACAGCAGGAAGCGGAGACAACGGCGGACTCTGTGATGCAGCGACAGCAGGCGGCGCGGCACCGACAAAGATACCAGCGGTGCTGGCAATGGCGATGCGCGAGGGCTGCAGCACTACGGCTGACACCTCCACACGCGGAACAACAGTGCAGTGCAGCTCACGCACGCGCGGAACTGTGGGTTGTGGTGGAGGTGGCGCGCACACCAGCGACGCGGGACGCGTCATGCGCGGCGGGCGGCCCTGGCGCACTCGCGCGGCCTCGTTGGCACGCACGTGATCGGGCGGTGCTAGACACAGCGCAAACTCATCAAACGCAAAGTTGGCCACAGGGCGTGAGCGGTCCAGCGCTGGAAAATCGTCGTCGACCTCGCCGTCCATGACAATTCGCAAAGCCCACGCAACCACATCCAGCTCATCGCCCACCAATGTTGGCGCCTCACCACTATCCACATGCTGATGCAACACATACCCTATCGCTTGCTCCACCGTCGCCGTCCCGCGCACGCGTACCGTGCATGCCTCCGACCGCTCCTTCGCACCCTGCACAAATACTCGCAGCTCCACCGTGCCACCGTCGCTGCTCGCCGCCCCCACTGCACCAAACTCCTCCGAAAACGCGTTTGCCCGCACATCAACGCGAGTCGCCAACAATGCTGCCAGCCCTGACACTGCAGGCGCTGGACACGCAACGTATGCCGCAGCAATATTCCGCACCGCCGGCGGCTCGCTGCCGCTAGGCGGCCGCCCCAACGTTGTCCTTCCACCCGAGCGCAAACTGTCCAAGGTTGGTTGCGTGGCGCCGCTGTTCCGACTGCTAGTAGCACCAGCTAAATTACTGGCCGGCCTGCTGGCGCTGTTCTCAGAGGCGTGCCAGCTACTACCCGACTGCACGCGGCTGCTGTGTAGTACCGGACGGCCCTCCGGATCCGAGCTACCACGCGGACGTGCCGCCACGTCTTGGGCTAGGCGCTCGAACGTTCCGCCAGCGAGAATCGCCGCTGTACCCTGCCCTAGGTGCCCGTACTTGGTGCTTCCCAGTACTGCACGAGGCTCTCCGCCCACTCCCACTCCTGAACTGACCTTGCGGCTGCCTACGCGCGGCTGCAGTCCCGGACCCAACGCCGCCGGAGTGCGTGACGAGCCATCGTCACCCTCCAAGTCAATATCGTCGTCGCTGTCGTCCGCGCCAAACATCAACGGCACCGGCGGAATCGGCGCCGGCGGGAACATGCTGATTGGTCGAATTCCGCCGCGCGGCCCGTACCACGTCTGTGTTCCTGTGCGGCGCGACAGAGGCGTCACGTCGTCCGCCTCCTCGCCGCTACTGTGGTCCCAGCTGGTTTCCGGTGCACCTCCTACCCACCCCGACGCCTGGTTGCCCGCGCGCCGGCCCGCTGCTGCGTACGCCCCCGCCCATTTGCTTGTCTGTCCGAGCCCGCCGCCTGCCGCGCCGCCGCCGCCCGCCCGCTTCGCTGGCAGAGTTGCACTGCGCTTCAGCAATGTTGACCCACCGCGCTCCTCGTGCAGACTGCCTAGCGGAATCCGAAACGACATGTCATTGCGCCGCCCGCTCTTCTTGCGCCCCTGCCCGCCCCGTCCTGCCTGTCGAGACTGCACGCCCAACCGCCCGTCTTCGCGGGCTGTTTGGCGTGTTCTCTGTGCCCCACTCAGCGCATTTGCCTGACCCTGCGTCTCACTTTGCGCATTTGTATGGCTTGTGTCCTGCGTTCCGTCCCCTGAGGACCGCTCTGCATCCTCCTCGCTTTCGAAGATTGACTTGACGTCAAAGTCGATGCCCAGCGCTACTGCATCGCGCGACGAACCTCTGCTCAGGAGCTCATGCGGCCGCTGCAGCCGGATCGTCGCCATGCTGCTGCTGTGCGCGTGCCTGGCATTGCGCCCGCGGACAACCGCCACTGCCGAGCCTGTCTGATCTGACTGCCGGATTGTGTCCAGCGACCGTCGTGGCGGCATCGGCTCTGGCTCCCAGTGATGTACTTTCCCCGTACCCGTCTGCGCGCTGTCCGACTGCGACCCTGCGTCGCCTGCCTCCTCTGTTGCCAGCCCCCGCTGCGCAGCTGCGTCCAGTACCATCTCTGCCTGTCCAGGCTCCACTCCCAGCCCAACCACCTGCTCGCCACCTGCTCCTGTTGGTGCTATCTTCGCGTTGCGGTTCGTACGCTTATTGCGCCCCGCCGCGCCGCTGCGTCCCATAGCCCCGCTTCCTGCTGGTGCCGCCCGCGAGTACTGATACCCCTCGTTTACCTCGATCTCCGGGCTGCCCGCCATCTCCGTCTCCGGGTAGTGCCCACACGCCATGATGTATGCGTTCGCCGTCGCGTTCTGTGCTACCTGCTGCCGGATCTCAGATGCCGATGTTTTGCGCCGACCTGTCGGTGTCATTACCGACGCTGCGCTGCCCCGCCGTCCACGCTGCTCACCCCACCCCACATGCGGCACCGACAGGTCGTCAAACGTCAGCACTCGCGCTCCTGTCGGGTCATTCGTCCGCAAAAACGATACTCGTAGCTGGTATACAAGAAACGCCGGGTCTGTCACCAGTGACATTCTCGCTTCAATCTGCCTGTTCTATTTTTCTTGCCTTTTTTCTTTCTAATCCTATCAACCCGAAGAAAAGTGTCTTAGAAATAACTTTGAATAATTCAAACACAAGGGAAGTTCCGCCACAAAACCTTCAGCTGTTTCTCTACTCTTGTGAACGCTCCCTTGTCGCCTAAAAATGGACAACCCTTTCTTTTCTTTCATGGACCACGACTCACAGCATACACCGTCTCAGGAAGCTGCTCTCGTTGACGACTTTATCTCGCACCATGTACACACCACTGCTGCCCCAGCTTCACCAGTGTCGCACGTATCTGTACCCGATCCATCACCGGAATCCGATCTCGTGTCGCAGGATATGATCCACCCGCTTATCCGGAACCGCCCGCTGGAGTCTGCCGAGGATATTGCCGCCTGGATTGCCGAGCGTCGGAGCAGATATCCCACCGAGGCCAACATTAGACGCAAGGCTGCTGAGGAAAAGACCGCCGCTGCTTCTAAACGACCACGCCTGGATACTTTGCCAGACACCGACCCACTTGGTGCCCTGGCCGCCTATGGTCCACCATCTGATACCGCTTCCGACGCCGAGTCTAGCGACTCTGGCTCTGATAACAGTCCACCTACTGTAGCTTCGGTAAAATGTGCTGTCCACACACCCTTCCGCCCCTCAGGGCTCGGGCCTGGCGATGATCGTCGCAAGCTACGTGTGTGTAGATTCTATGCGCGTGGAAGCTGCCACAAAGGCGCTGCATGTCCATTTTCTCATCCAGAGTCAATGAAACCTGCAAACGAGTCTTCTGTAGAGCCATCTGATGCTCAACCTGCAACGCTTCTTGCTAGACTAATGGCCAAGGACATTGACCGCGAAAACCGTCGTGTGCTGCAGTGCATAGAATACATCTTGGATCAAAATTTCTTAAACATTCCCTCACAGCCTCGAATATTTAGCTAACAGAGAAAGCTCACATGTATTATTTCTTTTTTACACAAAGTGTTTACTTTAAAAAAACATTTAATAGTTAAATACTGGCAGAATCTGGTTGGCTTGCATCGGTTGTCGACAGAGCGGGCACTCTGGGCGTGTCTGGCTCCACTCTAACACGCAAGTCCAGCAGAACACATGTCCACACGGTGTTGCTGCCGAGTTGCTACGTGTCGATAGGCAAAGCGTGCATTTTTGTTTGCTCTTCATCAGCTGTGCAACCGTCTTATCCTCCAGTATCTTTTCTGGCTCCTTACTTTCATACCTATCGCCAGATTGTGTTGATGATTCTTCATCGCGCGTAGCTGTCTGCCACTGGCGCAGCTGCAATAACGTCTGTACAACCAGCTGCGCTCCCAACAAGGCGCCTAGTATCTCATATCCAGCCCCCTTTTCGTCCTGCCGTAGACGCCGTGTAAACACATAGCGCACACCCGTCAGTCGTTTTGCCACGCTATAGTACGCTCCTGCGATGTAGAACACTGCCAAGTGTGCCATTATCAACTTTGTCAGTCCATTACCGCGCAGCATCTCTAACACTTGTATCAGTACTGCTGTCCCGCGTCGCTTTTGCAACCATGTGCGTGTCTTTGATAACAGGAATGCCAGTGTCGGTGTGCCTCCTGCTTGCAGAGCAACCAGCAGTAGTCGCCGTATAAACGAAGGCCGCATACCCGGTGCTACCATTTGCAGTGTACCACAATATTCCTCACCCAGCGTCTGAGAGCCTGCCAATGTGGTCAGTCCATGATAGAGCGCTGAGCAACATGCATCTATTGCTTCTCGGTGCTGGGTATAGCGCCGTGTACCCCACCGCTCCTGTATTAACTCTGCCATTTGCTGCCGTAGTCGCTGCTCATAGAACAAATCCTTTTGCGTTGCTCGCACAATATCCGGCTGCCCTGCAAATGGAAATTGAAACCTGCTTGTTGCTCGGTCTGGGATTTCTGCGTGAACATCTACCATTACTGTGGGCTGCTTATCTGTTTTGGTTCCTCCCAAAGCTGCTTGTTCATCCATATCTTTTTGATGCACGACAAATACTTTCAGATATTAAAGGTTCTGATCTACTTGTTTAGTGCATACAAGCAATTTACTAATTTTTAATATTATTCTTGCGCTAATTAAAATGGGTTTGTGTCAGGAGAGCAATACATTTGCGACCGTTAGTGGCATCGTTTGTGCATTGGCGGCTGTAGTTGACATTAATTTTGCGTTGTTGACAGTGTAGTCGCCAGTGGTGATTATCAGTGGGCACGTGAATCTTTCTAATCATTTTAAAAAACCTCCCCCGTGCACCTTCGGCGCCGGGTCCGGTTCATTGGCCATGCCTTCGGCATGACCAATGGGGCACTCCCCGGTATACAGTGCTTAATCTCACGGTGGGGATGTTTTTCCTGCCCTATTTCGCGATGACAGCGTTGCTGCCTGCCGCTCAGGGCAGGATTTTATTTCCCTTAAATGGCATAACGTTTAATTTAATGTCGGTGATGTTGTTCTTGTCGCTCAAAGCAAAGCCTTATTGTTAAGTGTTATGCTTGTTTTCTTTTATAAAGCTTAATGTTTTTTCTAAGAATATTATAAGTAAATTTGAAACTTTAATGGTTAAAATATTTTATTGGCTGTAAGCATGATCGCGATTAGTGGATCTGATCTCGGACGGACAGACGGACGGACGGACGGACGGAGAAAATGATTTTATAAGCCACTCCCTCGGAGAAGCCAATTGGCTATAGGGAGTGCCAAAACTATTGGCACATTCGTAAAATGGCATTTGCATCTGTCAAAGTGATTTTTTTTTTTTTTGGCAACGAGTGAGATTGCGCTTCCATTGTGAGACAAAAGGTTTTCACGTAATTGGCACGTGTGGATTGTGGACACGATTTAGAGTGCAAGTGTGCAGACAAAAAGAAAGAGATCCAAAAAGAATACTAGTCATTAGTTTTTAGACACATAGTGGAAGGATACGTAGAGTTGATGATTCAAGTCATAATATAAAATATTAGCCTGCATTTTGACATCTGTACACGGTGTATTCATTGATCAAAAATTATGAAAAGAAAAGATTGGAACGTTTTCCGTGCCTACTGTATATGTTAAGGAAAAAAATGAGATGCATACAAGACCAATTGGCAGAAGAGTCCTATTTTTTGGAGCGACGGCCAAACCATGAACGTCCCTTGATTGGAACAGTGCCATTGGTGTGTTCCAAATTGTCAGACTGTACGGGCGGGAGTGTTGTTGGTGGTAGCGAATCCACTGCAGTATTGACAACAGCAGCAGGGGCAGGTTGACCCCACCCTTGTGTAGGAGAAATGGGGGAATTGGGTGACGAGCTGCTCATTTGTGCAAACAAGTCTGCTCCTCCGCGGAATGATCTGGTTGTTGCCACAAGTGGGGGTGGACGAGTAGGTACAGGAAACTGTGGGCTTACAGGACTTGTCTTGTCTGTGTGCTCTTTAGAAGCCGCGCCCAAATTGGGCATAGTTTCCGATACATGTAGCTTATTTGCTGATACCGACGGGACAATAGGGCTGCTGCAAGGGTGAGGCAAGTTAAACTGTGCAGGATCAAAGTCGGCACGCTCGTAGAACAAAAGATACCCAGAACCAAAAGTAGGCAAATCGCCAAAGTAGTTGCTGAGCTCATTCTCGTCAATCAGCTCAACACAGTCATCATCGAATAATACCCAACTTGTGCCACTACGCACGATGGAAATGTAATGACCATGGAAAAGTCCGCCCCCCAAATGCACAGCCACGGCACTTAGCGAGTACAGTACGTCCTCAGTCTCCTCTGTTGTGTTGGGCACGCGCAGTTCGGTAGGAAAGTTAACGCGGTATGATAGCTTTACATGGCGACCAAGACCTTCATGATATTTAAAGCGCTTCAGATGCAATGCTAGAATGTTTGGCAGTCGCTTGAGCCGCATGCGCCGCTCTGCCTCTTGCAATCCACCGCAATTGTCGCAGTAGAATTTGTTGTTGTGACAGAGCAGCTCTCCTGCTGCAAATTGTCGTAAACAGCTCGTCACAGATGTGTTCTCGTGGATATCCACTGAAACGTCCAACATAGTCTCATCGCGACTGGTTACATTCTCACAACTCAAACACCGCGTCTCATTCGTCAACAGACCCTCGAAAAGCGTATGTACCCATGTGCTGCCCTGTATTTTCTGCTGCCCTTGTTGCTTTGCTGATGCCTGTTCGAGACCCTTGTCGCCATCAATTTTCTCTACATTCTCTACAATTTCATTCAGCAGATAGTTCAGGAACTCGTGCGCGTCCTGGTGTGCGTTGCTACGGAATAACTCATTGCATTCCTTGAGTTTACCGATAAATGCCTGTGGTAAGAGACTTCCTGTGCGTTGTTTACGCGTAGAAATATGCCAGAATAAGTCTTTAAGCTCACTGAACATTGAGCTATCAATGCTGCAGCTGGCTACACTGTCTGCGATGTCTGCCGCTGCATCAATCCCTGGCTGCTCGTCATATCCCTGCCCCTCTGTCGTGTGTCGTGCCTGCGCACTGGAAGCTACAGCGCCTGCCACACCGCTACTGCTCTTGCTGTTCCCCGAATCATTGCCCACGCTACTCTTGCTTTCCCCTGAGCCGTTTACCGCTCTATCCATCCCCCTCGCAGCCGTTTCCTCAGAATCTGTGCCACTGCGCCCCTTCTTGCGTCTAAATCCCGCCGCACGCTCCCGGATTGATGTCAGCGTCCTACCACGGCTAACGCTTTTGACAGACTCGCCCGCGTTGCTACTACTCATTCCACCGTCCAAACCTGCTGTTGCTGTCTGCTGCGGTGTAAGCTGAGCTGCTTGGCTACCCAGGCCATTGATTGACGTGACTGGCAATGGTGGCAATGATTGACCAGGATCACTGCCTGCAGTCATGCCCGCAAGTACCGACACAGACCTTTCCAATGATAGCGTGCCAGGTGACTTTATCTGTGTTGTCATATCTGTGCGTGCTGTGACTCCTCCATCCGTCTGGTAGTTACCTGGATGCTGCTGTGGATACGGGTAGTTGTTAACACATTCTCTAAAGGCCCGACAAAAATACAACGACTGCAAAACCGAGCTGCAATAGCAAATGTTCCCGACATTGACCAGTCCATAGTACCTATCGTCATTGTTCGGAAACTCGCTGCGCGTTGACCCACTCGACCCACTGCCCTATGCTTAAAAACAACCATACCCAATGCGGATTCCTTCACGCTTTAGCACAATACTCTCGCTAGTTACTCATTCATGCTGTTCATTATACGATAGGGAAACCAAAACAGCCCTTGGACACACTACCAGAATTGTATTGTTATTGGCATTGGCGCCTGCGCCCGCAGTTCCTCCACTCATCCATTTCATAAAGGACATTTCAAGGTGGCATGCACATAAACGGTAGACTTGAGCTAGAGGTCAACAAGAAGAAGTGTAAAGCAGAGCTGAAGAATGTACGGACATTGATGAAGGAGGCTTCTATCAAGTACTACCGAAGCAATCAAAATTAGATTACCACACGATAAGCGCGCATCTGGCTGTGCTGGTAGACGACTCGGCGTCTTCTATGCCGACTGCACTTGCTGGTACTAGCAAGGCAAGTTGAAGGATGTGTTGCAGTATGCGTGCGTACATGTAACTTCGCGCTGTGCCTGCAATGAGCAAATGGATCAAGGTCGATATCCACTCTCGTGTACAAAACAGCTTGCCCATACCTGCGCTTCACCAGCTTCCGTGTTCGAATATGCGTTGCAAGCCAGACTCGTTTGGTGCAGGGAGGTCGTGCATCAGTCCTCACTATCTTTTTCTTCGACATATTGTATATTTTTATTGACTATATAACTGCAAACTTGACAGATGGCAGCCACAGAAGCTGTTCCAAAGAAGCCGCAGCTATTTGAGCAAACATCGCAGTACCGGCACTGGCGGTTTAAACCAGAGGCGCTAGAGCAGCTACGCACAGCAAACAACAAGCGCGGCGTTGAACGCGTAGTATTGGGACTGCGCGAGGAGGCACAGGTGGACGACAAGTCTGCTCTGGAGACTCGCATTGCTGAGGCCACCACCAACTTGCTGACGCCACGGGAGGAGCTTCAGTTGGTTGGCTATTATCTGCAGATGATCGTACAAACGATCAAAGTATATTCGCGAATCCACCTGCTCAAGCCCGAGGCGTTGAACAACGTGAAGGCTACTGCAATAAATTTCATGAAGCGCTTCTACCTACACAATGTAGTCTTTGACTATCCGCCAAAGAGCATTATGCTGACCTGCTTTTACCTAGCAACAAAGGTTGAAAATTCGTTCATGAAGATTGACGATTTTATCCGCCCCCTTCAAGATGCCGAGTCTAAACGTGGATCAAAAATACAGACCAAGAGTGATGATATTCTTGGTCTCGAGTTTGTGGTTATACAGAGCCTCCAATTTGAGCTTGCAGTGCATTATCCGTACCGCCCTGCATACGGGTTCTTTTTAGATATGCAGGCATATATTGACGATGTGCAGTTGCTAAAGACCGTACATGAACGCGCACACCACTTTATTGACATTTCTCTGTTCACAGATCTCGTTTTTCTATACCAGCCGCCGCAGATTGCACTCGGAGCTTTCAAGCTTGCTGCGCGGGAGAAGGATCTCGACATTGACCCTTATCTCGCCCGGAGATTTGATGCGCATGAACTAGAGGTGCTTTATCCAATACTTGATGATGTTCAGGATGTCATTTCCGGTTTCAAAAACATTTCTCAAAAGGAGGCTCAGCTTATTGATCGGAAGCTTATTCTGTGTCGCAATCCAGAGAAAAACCCAAACAGCAAGCTATACAAAAAGAAGGTCGCCGACCAAGCCGACACCCCGTACGTATCTGACTCGGACTCGGACTAGCAGTATTTTATTTAAGCTGTCTTTTAAACTTGTCCAGTGTGCGCCTCTGTGCCGTCTGGAGTAGTCACTTGAGAATAATATATAATGTAGGGCGGACCATATGCCTCAATGCCACTGTGGACTGCTAAGCGGGTCCCAAGATTGGTCTAATGAACGTACAAGAGCTAAATTATCCATAGTAGGAATTTCGCTGGCCTTGTTGGTCCATGTATGCCTGGAGACTGGATGGGTCCGGAGTAATATTCATTGGTTGGTCTGCAGCACCGCCCAAATTAGCTGCTGCCGCTGCTGCTGCTACCACCGCCGCCGCCGCCGATGGCGAAGCATCCTCGTCGCCTGGTAGGCCTACAGATTCTTCCTTTGGAACATCCTTCTCAACCTTTGCAGACTCGCGATACTTGCCCAGATATACCTTGAGAACTTCGGCATAGTTCTCAAAACCCAAGGACTGCATGGCCCACAAGATGTCCTCGCCGTTGATGGTTTTCCGCTTCTCCTGCTGGCACCGATCGCTAGCCTCGCTAGTAATAAACGATATAAACTCCGAAACACATTCCTGTACCGTCTCCTTCGCTTCCTTTGCAATCTTGGCGTTATCAGGCAACGCACGCTTCATAATCCGCGCAACGTTGGCTATCGGCAGAAATCGGTCCTGTTCTTTTACATCCTCATAATCGTCGCCACCGCTATGGTGATGGTGCTCACTCGACATTGTGCGGTTTAGTATGTGTATGTGTAAGTGTAGGTGTTTTGATAAGTTGGCCTCTTTAGCGCACACACAAAAAAAAAAAACAAAGTGAAGACAAAAAGAACAATACACCTGCAAAAAAGTCGTACAGACTAAATTTCAATAGAAAATATATAAGCTATTATTGCAATTGCGCCAAGACAAGAGTGGTAGGCCCTGCGAAAAAAGTAAACTGCTGCTGACTAGAGTAGGAGTAAATTCAAAATAAGAGACAATTGTTCGCGAAAAACGCGTCGTGGGGGTACATGTCAGGTTTGGCCAAAGAAAAGAAAAAGATAGCAAGACGAGTTTGAGGGAACAGGCACTGGCTCCAACACCGTGCTCTGCATGAAAAGTCTGGACGGGAACGCTTTGTCCCCCACACCACCCTCATGCTCTTTCCTCCCCTCCTCCCAGTAAAGACCCGCCGCTACAGGTTCTTCGTAGCACATGACTTTTGCAGGATTACCACCAATTTGTGCCTCTCTCCAGCAAAAAGTCTAGTTGCACAGGAGCTTGGGTCAACTATGCGCTAGCAGGAATAATCTGACAGATCCTAGGTCTTATAAATCCAAAAATATACCATTGTTCCTTTCATCAAAATAGAGCCTCGGGGCTACTTGTTTTGTTTTTAAGTAGTCGACAAGGGCTACCAGGCCATACCCACTTTTGGAAGGGGCAACCCCAATGTATTAGCATATTTTGCATGGCAAGCGCACGAGAAAAACTGGAAACACTTCACTGAGGAATGTAGACTTCTCAATGTAGCAATGTGCAGCTGAAACAAAAATGGAAGAATATCAGCAGTGGATTGTGCTTGAAATCTGCAACCTTAACTTGGTATTTTAATTACGTATTTATGCCTGACTGAGAACACTGTCTAAGGGATGTGGGAGGAGGTGAGCTTGTCATTTATTGCGATGCCCATTAACTGCTTTGTGTAGTCCACAGAATCGAGAAAATGCATTCGCTATGCTTGTTCCTTGTCTGTTGCAAACATTGTTACGCAGAAATAAAGCCAAGAAATGGTGTGCCTGAGAAAGCAATTCCGCACGTACCGCTGGCACAAAAAGGCTGGTTTAAAAGGGGCACCAGACAATAGCAAGTATGACTGGCACTTCCTATTTTGCATTTGCGACACAAGGAAGCAGAAGCTACAATTGTAACGCCCGTTAGCCACATAAAAAAAAAAAAGACAAGCTCAATGCCTTCTTTGCAGAAGGAAATCGCAATTAAATATTTGTTACGCACCACACAGAAACAAGTTAAAATCTAAACGCAAAAGACAACGCAAGTAAAAAAAAGCATGACAAAAAAAAATCGCAATAGAACGTTCCAGCGCAGCAAAATAATCAAAAGAAAAAAAATCCCAAACAATAACCCTTGTTCAGCAGCAAGATATGCAAAGTTGCTACTTATTAGACAGTATGTCCCACGAATTTATGGCCAATTGTCTATCTGTCAGCGTGTACCAAACAGACACAGAATGCATGGCACCAGCAACTTTACACATGTGGCGCGCAATAAAGCAGCCACAAAGGGGTAGTCTACCGTGCAGACATGGGCTGGGGGGAAGGGGATCATTTGGGACTAAACATCATCGTCGTCAGAACTGCCCATCTCGACATCCTCCTCGGGATTGATATGACGGTCGATTAAGTCCTGGTCGTAACCAGCTCCAGATTCTTTTTCTAGATTGGAATCGTGGGGCGTTCGATCCACAGTCATATAAACCGGATCAATCATAAACTCTGGTACATCGGGCGCAGGGACTGGTCCACCGCTCAGGTGAGGGTGAGTGGGGCGCGGAGTGCGCTTGGGACGCAGTGTGTCGAGATGGTGGAACAGCCGCGTAAATATATCCGAGCGCCATGGAAGCGTCCCAACTTTGACTTCGCTGTCATCGTCAGTGTGCTCAGGACTCATGGCCATAGGTACAAAACACAGCTGTAGGTCAATCTCTGACGGCAGAAACGGATACTGTGTCGGGTCAAATACCTTTCGTCGACCTGCAGCTTTTTTGATCCGCCGCGCGCGCCGCCGGTCACGCTGCTGTTTTAGCATTGCCTTGTCCTCCGTTGTGCGATGCTTAGCCTTAAGAGAGCTAAAATAAACGCTTAGGCCGTGCTCGATGCGCTCAAACGATCCTCCATGTACGGTGTGGAATGACTCAACAATTTGACGGGTCGCCTCTGCATTCCGCGGCGCTTTAAATGACTGCTGGTAGTCCCAGCGCATGTTAGCGCCAGTCATAAAATACTGGTCAACAAAAGCACGAATATTGGCCTGGAATCGATTCTTTTCTACTTTTTGTTGCGAAGTCGTAGCCTGCGGGCCAGCAGCAGTCATTATGCTGAAGGATTGACCAGTAGTGGGCGTGGTCGTATAATGGTAGCTCTGCGACCCCGACACTCCAACACTGGGCCCTGTCGGGGACTCCACCATACCTCCAGATGCGGAAGTACAAGATTCTGTGTGCATCTGTTGCGGCAGCACCGCGTATCTATGCGGCGGCGATGGCTTAGGCGGCACCGAGTCAACCACCATGCTGGAAGTAAATGACTGAGCGGGAGAGTACGGTGATGTACCCTCCGCGGCCTGTTGTGTGCCTGGTGTCCGGGGGTATTGTTCGCCTTCGTGCAGCCGTGCAGCAGCTGAAATATGCATTATTGGCGGCAGTGAAGCTGGCTGCTCTGCATGGTGCTGATGCTGATGCATTCGGTGCGGCGAGACCGGAAGTGCAAGCGGATTGTATTGCGAATGCGCAAGGTGGGCAATCCGCGGCAGTTGATGCTGTGTTCCATGTTTATAGTCGCCGTGGTGATGTGTCGAAAGATGTCGAACAGAAGGAAGCGCTGAGGATGTAGACAGCGGAGCTGCAGAAGAATAGGTCTGTGGCAGCGGCTGTGCTGATCCAAACTGTTGTTGTGCTTGCTGTTGATGGTAGACAAACCTCTGCGAACTAGCTGATATTGTCGTGGGCGGCAGCATTCCAGGTGGCGGTGGTAGAGTAGTCGGTGATAGCAACGGACCCTGTGGTCCGCCTTCGCCTCCCGGCATCGGTATGTGCAGCGGCAACCCAGCATATGAATGACTGGTAGATTCCAGTGACCCAGTACGGTGTTCAGACACATAATGTCGCTGCAGTGATAGGCGCGCTATGTTGCTGCTGCTTCTGTTTGCAGAACTTGAGGCCGCGTCACTGCTGCTGGCTGCCCGCGCTCTTTCTCCACCATGCTTAAACTGAGATCTTGGAGACCCAGAGGAGACTGATTGCAATACCAGTGGCGATCGGCGTGAATGCACTTCAGGGTTTATGCTGTGTCTGTGCGCTACATCGGGTGACAGTGCTTCGGAAACCTCGGAATGCGGAGAGACGATATTGGCCAATGTAGGAGGAACCGCACCAAATTTTTTGTTCGGAGAATGTACACGCCCAGCTAGTGATCGCTGTTCGCCTTCCGCTAGTGAGACCGCTGACTGTTGTTGGTTATAAACAGTGTGCATATGTAGATAGTCGCGATATTCAGGCATGGCCTGACGCATTACACCTAACATACTTTCGACAGTTGCCTGGAGCTGCGCGACATCAAATGTCAGACGTTCCTGCGACACAAGCAACCTCTCCAATAGATCGCGCGTGGCACTATCATCTCCCGCAGTCACCGCCGCTTTTACTGCCGCTGCTGCTGAATTTGCGGCTGATGTTGCTGCCGCCGTCGTCAATGGCATGGCTTCCCGCAGCTCTGCAGTAGCGGCAGTCGTGGGCGACTGAGACGGCCCCACGGAATATGCATCTTTTGCTGGACCATCATTGCTCCGTTGTCGTTTGGAGCTGTCGAAATCAGTCATGTAGAGGGGTGCTTAGGTGGGCGTGTGCAGACGCGTCAAAGAAGACGGCACACCAAAGAATTATGTGTATAATGACAGCAAGTGAAGTACTGCGCATCCGCTGGTCGCGAGCCAAGTTGCACGTGTAGATTCCTCTCCCTTGACCGTATATAAATGCCCTCTGGTGAGGTAGGTGGTCAGCGCAGAGCACCCAAGAGGCAAAAGAAAATGGTGCGGCTCGTTGGCTATGCTAGAAGTAAATGATAGCGTTATAACGGGCAGATAGAATCAAAAATTAAAGAAGGCGACAAGCGCCTGGCGTGGATGTCCTATGGACTGTACGCAATAACTGGGTATAAATACTATTAAACTTGCGTACTTCCTTCGGGAATCTACACTATAGAAGAAAAGCGTGCGAAGGGACGCGTATTGACCACAAGACAAAAAGAATGGAAGGTTGTTCTTAGTGTCGGCCTTTTGGCCTTGGTATGTTTGTGCTATGGTGGTTTATATGGATGGAGAGGAGAAACACAATGCGTGAGGATAGCATAAATGAGAGTGAGTGATGATGAAACCCAAGAACGCGCAGTAGATGTAGCGAGTTCGCAGTAGGCGTGTGGACCTTTTACTTTATAATAGCCGAGTCAAACACTAGTAAGTGAATACAGGAGAATTTTTTTTTTCTGGTGCGAGAATAATCAAAAGTGTCTCGATGAGATGTGGCGATTATCGATAGCCTGCAACTCCAAAAACGTACACTTTCCGAAAAGGAAGATAAATTAGTGCAGTCTACGATGAAGCAGAGCCAGGATGTAACAGAGCCAGCACCAGCACATATGAAAGGAAAGAGAAGCTGGGAAAGCAGAGCAGCTTAGTAGCTGCCCCGCCCGGCGCGAGGAAGGGCAGCCTGGGAGAATGGCAATTTTTTTTTTTTTGGAAGATGGGGCGGGGGGTAACATGGGTAGGTGATGGGGCAGGGCTTGTTACCACCCCCATCAAAAACCCGCGCAAGCAATTCGCATTTGCAGCATGATATATGCCTTTTTTTTTTTTTGTCGCAACCATTGTGGATGTCGCTAGCCACCACACGAACGTGCGTGTGAGCAGCTTGCATGTATGTCTTCAAAACGTACCTCACATTCAAGATGCACAAGCTGATCAAGCTGATCAAGCCTTGCTGCAGTGCTAGCCACCGTGGTGCGTCTCGTGGATCTGCTTGTCGGCGACTGCGTGCCGCAACGTGGATTCTCGCTATACAGAGTTGCTATTTCTGTCTACCGCTGGTACAGAGCGGCAGTCAGAAGTGTTACTGTTTTTATCGGATTTCTACGCAAGTCGGTAGACGCAGACGCAGCGACGACAAAAACAATGCACCAATGCACGCGTCAAAACAGCTGACAAGCAACCTGAAAATGGAGCAAGATACCTCTATTAATGGCTCGGCGTAGTGGAAGTATCGTTTGTATTAGCTCAGTCGAGTCTGCTTACTCCACAGTGCCGCAGGCTGAAAAACGGTTCTAGTACTTAAAAAAGAAAAAGCCAACCCAGTTCAGTATGCAGGCAACTGCAAATCGGTCAAGTGAAAGCGACCAGATAAGGAGGATACTGATGAGGGATAACAGTTAGGCAAGCAGTCCACGCGTCGCAATGTGGTAACGATGGTGCAGCTGGAGAAATAGGGAGACAATAATAACAGTGGGTATTGGGAGGTGGAGAGCAATGAGTGAGCCTAGTGATGCGCCAGCAGTAGATGGGAAAAAGGCACCGATGGCTGGTATATAGCCAATCCAGACAGCAAAGCCAGGAATTAGAGACTGTGTGAAAATTTGTAAAACGAGGAAGAAAGGCGGCAAAACATGGATAAAATAGAAAGACGCGTCCACGGCTTAGCCAGAAGGACCAGGCGCTCAAGGACGAGAATTGCCGGGGGTGTTGTTGTCTATCCGCTGCTAACCACCGACAAAGCCAGCCAGTCAGATGACCGAGTCGCCCTTGCTTGTTGCCTATTCCCTCGAGAGGCGTACTATAATTTTGACGCATTGCATTGGTTTCTTTGTCGGCATCAGACGCCGCCGCATGCAAGAGGGAGGGGCAGCAGCAGCAGCGGTGGGTTGTAATGATTGCAGGCAGACCAGATCAGTCTTGCTTGGACGAGCCCCCGGCATTTTGCACGGAAGGGAGGGATTGCAACGTGGCGACCCTTTCTTTGGATTTACCTTTTCATGCGAGCGTCCATCCCGCAGTAGCCCTATAAACGTGCACCGTTCGCGGCAAAAAAAAAAATAAAATAAAAAAGTTGGACAAATCGAGGATTGGTTTGCTTTTAAAAGAGACACACGTGTGGGCCTGTCACAGACGCAATTGTGTACAACTATAACAAAAAATAGGGCCAACTTGGCTCGTCTAGCTGGCTGTATATGGTCTGCTGCTGCTGACAAAGCCCCTAGGCCGTTTTTGTCTATAGGAATTCTTGCTTCCCACTGGCCCGTCTTTTCTTCTTGGCGCACCTCGAATGGTATGATGTGCTTTGTGGACAATCCGTCCAGCGGAAACATAATGCACATCCATTCCCCAGAGCCTATCTCGGGCACGATGGATGAGTTGCCTACCCCTTGTGTCTGCCTGACAAGCATGCCTACAGCCTGTAGTAGGTCCTTGTTACTTTCAGTATTGCGCATGTATGGTAAATGGGGAATGCTCTTGCAATCGAATGTCAGCCTAATTGATGTCTGCTGGCATCTGCAGAGCAGCTGTATGGGGCTGCAGCAATTTACCCCCACCCGCCGTATAGCAAGCAAAACTATGCAGTAAAAACCGCGACGCTATCATCGTGCACCAAGCAATCGACGGCAAAAGGATCCCTCAGTCCGCAAGGTTGGGTATGCATTGCGCACCTCTGTCCATCTGCTGCGACTTTCTGCTGGTCGCAGCAGATGGACAGACTTCCAGACAGACACCCAAAATATCGCCAGTGTTTTATTGTAGAGGGTTGCTTGCCTGTGTCAGTGTTTGCCCTGCAGCACTCTGGCGCCATTCTTGCTGCTAGGGGACAAGTACGTTGGCATAATAGCCTAAAGGGCGCGCGTGTTTAAAGGCACAAGTGGCTTGCTCCGTGCGCCAAAACCCTTCGCCGTTTCTGGAAACCTGTACCCAATCTACACTGTGCTGGCACGACTATCCGTTGTGATGCCGCTCACGCCACTACCACCCCTACCGCCACACCTACCACGGACAGCTTCTCCGATCGACCGATCAGCCGATCAGACACGTCACCTTGCTGCCCCCATATCTCATACGCGTGATCTGCACAACCTGCCAGCACTGTGGATCTGTCCAGGCACTGCACTAGTATCCAGATGCATGCAAGACAGCCGAGGCCATGTGCAGGATGGGAGGGAGCGTAAGCAAGCAGGCAACGTTAGCTAGTACTGGATGATATTCTCACATTACATGTGGAGTGTGATGAGACAACAGTCTGCTTCTCATTTGTGTCTACCTGTGCATGCGACGTGCCAGTGCCTGGAAGCCAGCTGACGCAGATAGCTGCATATCTTCAATGTATGTATAAAGCAGAGAGATCAACCAATGTGGAATAGGTGGCATACATTGCCGATCGTCTCGAGCATGTCTTGTGTGATGATAGGCGACAAGGGTCGGTCGGACAGAACTGGCATTGGTCCCGATAAACTGCACAAATCACTCTCACGCAGACGGATATGCGGAACGGCGTCCGAGCGACAGCTAGCTGCAAAGGGCGGATTTGGCGATCGGCCAAAACATGCTGGCTTTTGAGATGTGCATTGTTTTCCGCGCAGCAGACTTTGCCTTTGCTCAGTTTGACGTGCAAAACAAGGAGTGGCGGTTGGCTGACATGCGTGCAAAAAATGGCAAACACCACACCGGAATAATCCTTGCGTCTCTCGGATGAAATTGTCAAGACATATGCCACTAAGTCTGCCTTCATGCACAGTATGTTGATCTGTGAACAAGTGGGAAACCAATTGCAGACCAACCAGGCTGAAATGACAGACAATTAACCCCAGCTATCCTAAATGTGAAGACACACGTCCCCAACAAGCCAGAAAAAACATAACAAACACTCGCGCCTGCTTTCTGCTTGCGCCTCTTCAGAGACTCGGGTATTGTCTGGGACACTGCATACCATAGCGCAGATCCGCGGCCCTATGATCACTCCGCAGGCCACTGCTTCCCGAAATACACCGGAGATGGCCAAAATATTGCTCCTCACCTATGGCGGACATCCAGATGTCCAGTCAAGTAATGCAGGATGTGGAAGCAGAGAAAGCCAGGCATTCCGCCAACACCAACTTCATGCACCAAATGCACATGCAGACGGCGTCCGTTGTCGTAAACTAGTGATGCCTTGCATTTCAAATAACAATTGTGTACAATAATCACGGCATTTCGACTGTGTCATGGCCGCACACCGACCCCCTTCCGCTTAACAAGGGCTTCACAATCACCAACCAACCAGCAATACATAATACGCAGCCACAAATGATCCGCTTACAGGTACTTACAGGCGCCATGCAATCACACCGATGCAGTGCAAAGTTGGTACTGGTTAATTTGATGCAGAGATTCTACTATTTTGAATATAAAGCCTCAAGGATAACTAAACATTAAACATCACTAAATCGGGAGCTTTTATTTTTATACAGAAAATATAAAGTTGCTTCAGCTGGGGAATAACCCTTATATAATGACGGGTTTTAGCATACAAGCAATGATCGCAGAGCATGATCTTAAAATTTACATCCGGGCCTCAACTAGCATGTAGTATAGTGAGCTTTGCATGTCTCCAGGTTTTATACGCAGATACTAATGCAGGGTTTGGCTCTATGAGGGAGAATATCAGCAATGTTTCATTTATTTACTGGCTAATATGGATTTACTAAAAATAAGGTAGATACGGCTACACATTCCTCCGCTGGTCACTCATTGATGGGATTAGTCTAGGAAACCGAACGGCGTTGTCTCTGGCATACCATTGAGTCACGGTCATAGCATGTTGGTGTGCCAAGAGGAGGCGTAGTGTGGCGGCACCTGGCGCTATTTCCAGCATTAAGCACAAATTTATCAGACAAAAGCTAGCTACGCATTAATAACACTAAGTGGTTTTGCTTGACAACCGACTTTCCGATGTCTTGACGAGGGTGTCCATAACTCTTCTGATGTGTGGGGGAAGGAATTAACTGGAAAGGGGCCTTCACACAACGTCAGTACACATTGAAAGCTGGGGATGGGGAAATGTGTGCGATTAGCGGCTTTTCCACTATCTCCAGCACGTGGAGAGATGTGTTTCTAGCAAGGCTAAGAGGGAGGCTTGATTGTGCCAAGCCGGAGAAAATCGAGAGGAAAAGCTCGTGTCACTATCCTTTCTACACCACAACTTTTCAGTGAAAGAGAATAGCAAGAGTTATGCAGCTCAATCAAATAAGCAGATGTGGGCCCTTTTGGCAGGTTATCATGACTCGCGCAGTGGAGTAGACAAAGCAGGATATAGCAAACCTTGATCTTGGCGTCAAAGCGCCACAAAGAATAAAGTGCATTTCACCCCGATCTCCTCCAGGTCATGTGCCTGCATCCTCTTTCAAACCTCCCGCATCTTTGCGTCGGCGCCTCGTTGTGGCCCTGGTCCCCTTTTCTCTCTAAATTCGAGGTTCACCTGTTAAATTAACATAGTGACAGCGGTGCCTTTATTTTAAACTCTTTTTTTTTTGTTCTTTTTGCGCAGCTACCATAGGAGCCACTTTCTGCTTTTGTGCTTTAATCGTTTTCATAGACTTATGTTCGTAGGAACTGACAGATTGCCAACTGAATTCTGCTCTACGAGTCCGTAAGCGATAAAAGCGGAGGCACCTGCCATCCTGGATTATTCAGTCAAAATAAGGCACAGCACGCGGAGACCTCGATATATCCACGCAACAAAC
This sequence comes from Coemansia reversa NRRL 1564, assembly GCA_002705745.1. Taxonomy (NCBI): domain Eukaryota; kingdom Fungi; phylum Kickxellomycota; class Kickxellomycetes; order Kickxellales; family Kickxellaceae; genus Coemansia; species Coemansia reversa. The sequence continues at coordinate 161,005 of KZ303496.1, forward strand.
CACCTCCCCTACAAGTCCGACTTTTATTATTAAGCAGTGGTGGGGCCTTGGCGACACAGGAATACAACGGCGAAACAGACGACTAAAGTGCTTTTCTTTCCGCTCTCATCCAAAAAAAAATTTTGCACATATTTGGATATCGAGCGGCAAGAAAAGAGGGGTTACCACCATCTTCATAGCTAAGGATACCGCTTAGATACCGGGTATTTTATAATGCTATATTCCGATAATGCAAAGGCTGGCGTGGATGCCACTGCACCGGTGGCGGTGACACCAGCATTGGCAGATGGCGCACAGCAGCGGTTGGCAGACGGTACACAGCAGCCGTTAGACCAGCTGAGTGACAACCACCCCGAGATACATGGATCGCCTGCAATGCGCACAGCCGCCGGAAATGATACTAGAGCCGGCGGATCACCAGCAGGCGTAGAAAGCCAACACCTGCAGCTGAACTTGGAATACCATCGTGGTGGTAACACAGACGAGGGCGCGGGGGCACACGGACGCACGCGCAGCGATGGCACTGGCGTAATGCACGAGCAGTCGCCTCCGGCATTCTCGCCAAAAAACCGCAGCAACACAAACATAGCGGGACCGCTTGGGACCTTACAGCGGCGCGGAAGCGCCCCAGGCGATCGGACACCACCGATGATTCGACAGGTACACAGCGAGATCGGGCACAGTACGCGCAGAGGCAAGCATGGCGGTAGCAGCAGCAGCAACAGTAGTTACAGCAGTGTGTCAGGGGCGGGGATAACTGCAGCCCAGCAGGACGATTCGTCAAAAAACGGCTACGCGCTGTGGATGCCATGGGAGGAGGAGGCGTTGGCAACCTGGCTGTACGAGCCAGAAAACTGCAAACTATTTAATGTGCCACGGCGGAAGAAAGAATGTCATGAGCGCATTATCCGCGAAATACTGCCGCGCAAGACCAGCCGCGCCATCGAGGGCAAGATTCGCACGATGGAAAAGCGCTACCTGCGGGCAGCAGCAGAGATCCGGCTACCGAACTTTGAAACCAAGCACCAGGGCAAAAGTCGTGAGGATGTTGCCGAATCTATGTGCAACTTCTTCAAGAAGCTAGATATTGTTTTCAATCCGTTGCAGGCTCAGGCGCACTCGCACGTGGCACCCACGCAGAAGCACCAGCAGCAGCAGCAACGCGTGTGGAACGCCATCGGCTCCTCTGCTGTCCAATCTATAACACCCGTACCTGCGCTTCCCGTTGCCTCTATAAGTATTCCACGCAGCACATCGCCTCCGCGCATCTCTGTAGCTGAGTCGATGCCTATGCCCTACCAAATAAACACACATGGGCGCAAGATTGCTCCAAAGCGCGGCGCTGAGGGCGGCGAAGGAGGCGAAGGAGGCGACGACGACTTACCTGTGATGATGAGCAGCAGCAAGCGCAGTCGCACCCTTCCGGCTATTCTACAAACCCGCCAGAGTCCCGGAAATGTTCACCACCACCACCACCACCAGCAAACTCAATTACCTCACCAACACTCTCAACTTTCGCGCCAGCACCAGCAACTCCAGCAGGCGCATTATGAGGGCAGTATTCGACACGCATATGATGCGGGCGGCAGACCTTCCATAGTCGCACAGCCAATGATACCAATGGCGTCACCAGGCCCAAGCGCAGGCGCTGGCCTAAGCAACCAATCAATAGCCCCACTGACAGCAAATACACAGCAGCGGCACAATCACCAGCTAGCTGCAACAGGCGGGGTGCGTGACACGCATGATACAGGGCGCCCCTCTATAGCAGGGGCTGTGCAGGGCACACGAGAGGAACTAGATTGGCTGCAGTTTAATTTACGCCGCGAGGAACTCGAGTTCCGCAAACATGTGTTTGCGAACGAGCAGGAGCTCGAAAATAAGCGCATGCTGCTCGAAGAGCGCCGCTTGGAAAATCTGCGACGAGAAACTGACCTTGAGCGTGAGCGCCTGGGCACCCGCCGCCAGGAGGTTGACATGCAGCTCGAGACTTTGCGCTCGCTGACTACGCTGCTGGGCCACATAGTTGGTCATGGCGGATCCACTGTTGGCATGTCTGGCGTGCCAGCCCAGCAACCACTGTCCCGGATAGACCCAGATCGTCAAAGTCCTGTTGCTGCTTTCACAGAGCCTCACCCAGACAGTCCTCAAAATCGAGAGAGCTGACTCCCAGTCTGTCATATGCTTTTCCTCCTACACATTTTCTCATATTTCTCGAAGCCTATATAAGCTTGTTTATGTCAGAAAGAAGAAAAAAAAAACACGCAAACTTGCGACGTCTCAGTGTATATGTGGATAATGCTCAGGTGCATCTAGATCGCGACGGCCAAGCCATGCCTCTGCATGCGCTGGTGTGCTCTGGATGATTCTGTCTTGTTTGACCATACGCGTGATCTCAGATAGATCCAGGTCCAGCATCTGCTCAATAATTGCGCCAATGTCTGTGTTCTCATGGTTCCCGCGCAGCAAATGCGCATCCTTTCCGTACGCGTAGAGATTTACATCGACCGCGCTGTGTCCATGTGTAGCCCATCCGAGCTGCGCACGATTCGACAGCGCCGTGCTAAGAAGCCCCCGCAGCCGAATCGAATCGGTCTCGCGAGCTACAGCCAAAAGCTCTTCGTGTTTCGCGTCTGCAATACCCAGCCACTTTGTAAACACCGTGTCGCGCACAAACGCGTACTTTGATCGTTCGTTCTGTACCTCATCCGCCTGCAGGGAGCCAGGCAGCAGACGGCTCGATATATATTCAATCGAGTGTTGTGCGGCCTCGAGAGCCTGCGGATTCCACCGGTATTCAGGGTAGTCGGGGCCCAACTGCTTGGCCACCGAAAGCCCACCAGTCTCGTGGTCTGACACACTGATCATCACCGTGTCAGGATGCGCATCAACGTAGGCCCGCACTGCTGCTACGGTGTCCCAGTACGCAATGATCTCGCGCACATGCGCTGCAGGGTCGTTGGTGTGTGCTGCCATATCGATGCGGCTACCCTCAATCATCAGAAAAAAGCCCGAGTTGCGGCCTCGAGTTGCAGCCTCCAGCACCTGCAGCGCCTTCTCGGACATCTCTGCTAGCGAGGGCTGTTGTGTCGCATCACGGTCAATCTCGTAGTCCATATGCGATGGGGCAAAGGTGCCCAACAGTGGTAGCACATCAGCCGCACGAGCATCCAGCTTGTCGAATTCATGGCGCGAGTTGAGCGTGCGGATTCCAGAGCGTTTTGCCTCGCTAAGCAGATCACGGTCATCGACGCGGCAGCTGCTGTTACTACTTGTACCAGACTCAAAGTGGCAGCGACCGCCGCCCAACATCAAGTCAACCACGCGACCAAGCGAGTAATTGCCCACCTGATATTCGGCAATTAAATCCTCCATCTCACGCCCTGCCACGTGGGCTGAGAAAGCCCCTGGTGTCGCATGCGTGATGCGGCTGGTAACCACAAGACCTGTCGCCATGTTACGCTGAAGCTTGGCCGCCTCCATCAGCGTGCCGCATGGACCCTTGTCGGCATCCACACCAATTGCTCCGTTGTATGACTTTAACCCGCATGCAAATGCCGTGGCTCCAGCGGCAGAGTCCGTGACTAGTGAGTCGCTTGACCGTGTGCGCGACGATCCCACCAGGAGCTCGTCTAGCGGGCTCTGGTACCCCACTGGTAGACCGCGCGTCTTCTGCATGTAGTTGCGCGCCATAGTCTCGGATGCTGGGCCAAAACCATCGCTTATCATCAAAATCACGTTACGCTTTTGAGACCGCTGCATCCAGCTGATCCCACCAACGTACAACCAGAACATCCCTACTACCGAGAAGACCACCAGCGCAACTACTGTCACCCAGAACCCACGCCTCTACATGCTGGCCAAATGTTGTTGTTGATCCAGCCACATAGGAAAGCATGTCCAAAAGTCTCCATTAGCAACCGACTCAAAACAATACCAGTTAAGAAGATTCCCACTCTGCAGCTCGTTACGGGCTTGAGCTGGTGTGGCAATCGACAACAAACAACGTCAATAATAGTATGTGCGAAAACCTTACCTTGCGCATGCGTTGCCGACTGCTAAGAGCCATGCCATAGTAGGCAGTATCGTTATCTGCAACCTCTAATATCTCAGTGGACTGGGACATATCGAAGAGCTCATTGTCTTCGACGTCCGCTGCATCTGAGTCGTGAAGGTCGTCGTTGAAATGTACACGTCCGCCCTCTGGGCTTTCCAGCGAAACCGCTGAGTAAGGGACCCTCGTTTTAGACATGCTCTTTTCGTGAAACCACGACGACATGCGAGGCACACCTTTCTCAATGACAAATAAATGCTAAAAACACAAATGCGGGTGTAGTAAAAAGAATGTAAAAGCAGTTGCAACCTATTAACGGAACTTTGGAATATAGAGAAGAAAAAAGCACACACAGCTTGGGGCCAACCAAGTTGACTTGCTTGGCGCCTTGCACACCAAGCTCGCTGATGTATGTTCCTTTTTTGCCGCAAGTCATACTGGCCAGAAAGGCGCAGTCAAAAGGAGGCTGCTTCTACAAAGGCACATGCAACAGCTGTTCTTGTTACTGCCACCAATAGCCACGGGCCCATTTAGCTCTATTGCACCAAACAAAGAATATGTGGTTTAAGCAAAGCTTTATCAGGCTGTAGACCATCACCGCTTGTCAAGCAGTTCTCTGACCATTTGCTTGCATTGCTTCACGGTGAGATACTCTGAATTTTTGATGGCATTGACAACTAGCACTGTGGTCTCAGGTGACTCGGTATTGACCCAAACACGGCCGTTTACGCCAACTGCTGTCTCAAACGGTATTTGTGCGCCTAGTGCATTCAGCACTGGCGCCTTTGCGCTGATTAAATGCCGTGCGAGTCCCAGCGAGCATTTAAACATAAACCCGCCTGTAAGTTCGCCGTAGCCCTCGGATTTACCTGTGTTGGAGTTGTAACATTCAATCTCTGGATCCATGACCGAGTTGGCCACAACCACACGCGCATATACCACTGCACCAATAGTCAGGTTAGGCTTGTTACGTCTGGTTGCTCCCTCGAAGGCTAGCAGCGGCAGCAGTGCATCTTGTGCGGATCCAATATCAACCCGGTATCCTTCGCCGTGCCGTCCTACAACCACTCCAACTACCGGCTCACCCTCTGCTGCCACGTAACGTCGCCGGTTGCTCACAACCCACCACTGATGCGTCTCCTCCTTGTTGTGTAGTACCCCAGCTGCTGACGCGCTTATCTCCTCGCCAACCTGTGCCAGTCCAGGTCCTAGTCGAAGCACTGCTGTCTCTGCACCATCATCCTCTGCTGATATAGTTGTGTCTATTATATCGCCCGGAATCACCACTCTAACGTCCGTCATTTCCAGCAACTAAGGAATAAAATATTGTGTCGAGAAGTGAAGCAAGTTATCAGAGCATGTACATGTGTAGTTCTTTTTGAGCAGCCGCAAGCCAGCAAGCGCTGCTATTTTTTTTTTTTGTGCCGAGCCGGTGTTGCGGCTCGGCTCGCCGATAAACCCTCAATCACATGTCAAGCACTGCATAGAAGGTGTGCATTGACAGTTTCCGTGCATCCACACTTAGTCTTGCTTAAAGTAGATTTCTTTTCTTCACATTTTCATTATTTACATTAACTATACACAAACACACTAGATTCCTACACAATGGCAAACGCCCCTCCTAAGGACGATGAGCTTGACGAGCTGTTTGACAATGCACTCGAGGAATTTACGAAACCCACTCAAAAGCCAAAGACAGCAACTGCGCCATCACCTAAAGCACCAGCAACAACTAGTGCAAAGAAGAACACAGACAGTACATCTGCCAAATCCGATTCTGGGTTTGAGGAAGAGTTCATACGCCAACTTACACAAGGTATGGACGATATGCTAAAGGACGCGTCTTTAGGAGAGGGCGACGACGATGGCGAGATGCGCAAGATACTAGATCAGATGCTTAAGAACATGGGCTCATTGCAGGCCGATCTTGGTCCCAAACGACAGGATCAGCCAAGTAAGGGAACTACAAAAGATAACAGCACAGACAAAGCGCCGCCGAAGCCTCAGAAGCCTCAGTCGTTCCAAGACAAGATCAATGCGACAATGGCTAAACTTAAAGATAGTGCGACACAGGCCGATGCAGAGAGTAGTAATTTTGATAACGGGTCAGAAATACCCGACGACGAATTGATGCGGCAGCTGGACACTCTAGCCGACGACGTGGTTGGCCAGCTAATGTCGAAGGATTTGCTCCAACAGCCATTACAGCAGCTCGAAAACGCATATCCGAAGTACCTGGAGAATAACAAGGCCACACTACCTAAGAAGGACCTTCAGCGCTACGAGCAGCAGTACGCGTATGTCAAGCAGATTCTAGCACTGTTTAAAAAGACCAAGGACGACTCAATAGGCAACGACCCGCAGATTGTAGAGTTGATGCAGAAGATGCAGGATTGCGGCCAGCCTCCAAGCGAGCTACTCAAGCTTCTAGCTCCCGATATGGAACTTGACGAGATGGGGGAGGTTAAAGTACCAGAGGTCCCCAACTGTACGATAGCCTAGGACTTTCTTTATGGTGACTTTTATTAAGAAGACTTTGTTGTTAAGCTAAAATAAGCCCGGCTTTTTGTCAGGGACGTGATGTTTCTATTTCCTTTGTCCCTCTCAAACTTACTACCTATTTTTTCTTTTACATTTCAATCGGCGTTTGTGCAACTTTTTTGTATTTTTTCTTTTGTTCTCATTCCAATGAAATGCGGCGTCTGTAGAGCTGCAAATCCCAGGAGCTACTGCGGAGCGTGTATTCGGGACCGCATATGTCAACATGACTGGCTAGTTGACGCAACTAACACAGTTCGTAGAGGAGATGCTGCTCAAAAAGTCGAATGGACTTCAATGCGTGTGCAGCAGCTGTATGAGTACCAGAGCAGGCGTCTGCAAGCTCGACGGCAGCGTGTAACGGCGTTGAGAGACAGGATACAGGTTCGTGAGCAGCAAATTGCCGCAGCCAAGCAACTACACAGCGAGATGCTGGACCAGACTGCCTCACAGCGGGAACGGGTACATCAGCACGAACAGGGAGCGATGCAACTTCTTGAGAAATCTGCGCAGGAGGCGACCAAGGCTTTTAACAAAAGCGCTGGGCAGTGTCAGCGTGCGCATGCAATGCTTCGCCAGGACCGGGGCATATTGGCTGAGGCGCTGTGTGGAGTGGTCGGACTGCAACTTCGGCTTCCAGCTAATGACGATGTTTTTTCTAGTATGGACGGCCAGGCGCGACTGTTTGGGTTGCCCTGGCCTGGAAGCGATGACTGGGCAAAGTATCCGAACGAGTACATTAACGCCTGCGTCAACCATTGTATCCATGTATTCAGCGTGTTGACACATTACTTTCATATGCGATTACCTTTTCACATATTGAAGCGTGGCTCTGGCCTATTTATTCGGCCCAACTGGCGGCTGGTTGACGTGGACGAGGCGGCGCTGAGCATTGACGACTCCAACCGCGGCAGCTTTGTTGTTGGACTGAGCATGCTGCTCTACGACATTGCTTTTATGTGTCACCTCCAGGGCGTACGGGTTCCTATAGAACAGATAACCGATGTGGTTGAGAACCTGCGGCAGGCTGTATTGGCGCTTTCGCATCGGGAGAATGAGGCACGCATAAGGCTGCCATTCACGCTAGATGTTTATTCTGTTGTGCAGGAAATTATGAAGATGTACTCGGCGCCAGGCGACACTGAACCGGACGCTACGCTGCGCGACCAAGTTCACAATGTGCTGCGTCAGCTTCATCTGTGCGACGATGCTGTGGATAGCGTCGACTATGACGACGAGAACTGGGCAATCATATAGCTTTGCCTTATTTCCTTGATTGCGAGCTGGCGGCTCGAAATCATGCTGGGATGGCTTGCTGCGCTTGTTTGCATGTTCTTGTTTGCTTTGTAGCTTCTTCTACGCGTCAATTAAAATATATTGCACTGGCTTTAAATTCATCCCAACTACTTTCATTCTGTCATTATACCTCTCTGTTGGTACACAATGCGCGTTGAGGGTAGCGAAGACGTGTGCGAGGCTGCGCCTCTGTCGCAGCAGGAAGAGTGGAGAGATGTGACACCAATTCCCCAAGACGATGGCAAGCATCCTATCTGTCCAATAGCTTATACAGACGACTACCGAGAGATGATGGATTATCTGCGCGCAGTGATGGCAAAGGAGGAGATCTCAGAACGCGCATTGGAATTAACTGGGCGTGTGATCCAGGCGAACCCAGGGCATTACACTGTCTGGGTGTACCGTAAGAGACTGGTAGAAGAACTAAATGCAGATATTGCAGGAGAGCTGAATTGGGTGAGCAGTATTTCTGCCATGTATCCGAAGAATTATCAGCTTTGGCACCATCGTGAGGCCCTGATAGTACGTCTGCTTGATCCTAAACAGGCAACAGAAGGGCAAAGTGAGACAGAGCTTCTGAGACACCCAGTAATTCGTCGCGAGCTACAGTTTCTTGACAATGCTATTAATGAGGACTCTAAGAATTTTCACGCATGGTCGTACCGTCAGTGGCTTGTTAGCACCTACAATATCTGGGAACAAGAATTGATCTTTGTCAATACTATGATTAACGAGGATGTTCGGAATAACTCTGCGTGGAACCAGCGGTACTTTGTCATTCTACAGGGCCGCAATCCAGCACAAGTTGAATTGGATAGTGAGCTGGTGTCGGGAGAAATTGTCTATACAGTCGAGAACATAAAGTTTGCGCCGAATAATGAGAGCCCGTGGTCATATATTATTGGGTTGCTTCTGCGCCATGCGCCTGGCAAGTTATACACTGATCTACTGCCGAAGATACAAACTCTTGCCAACAACAAAGACTATTCATTAGCCATGACCACTACGCAATTTTACTGGTCTGCACTCGTCGATATTTACGAGCAGCAGGCACGGGAATTGCCAGAACAAGGCAAGGCACTGCTTGAAAAGGCGCAGTCTATATGCCACAATCTGGCTATCGAACATGACCCAATGCATGGCAAATACTGGGAGTTCCGTAGTACATCTCTGAGCGTATAACAGCCCTAGATATTTATCAATAGATTCTAACACTTTTGCAACGCAATCAATAAAGCTAAACACTAAGTTGCTAGCACCGACAGGTACTCTGCAGTCAAAAAAGGCTCACATTGGCCCAGCGGTAAAATGCGGATCTCCTGGCACTCAGGGTCGTATTCGATGCGATATTGCATCTCTGGACCTTCTTCGACAACATGAGATTTAATAAAGTGCAAGACCTTATCAGCAAAATTCATACAAACATTGGCCTTCCACATCCGCGGCTTGTTTTTGACCATTCGTGGTATATCCTGTGTCTTAAAATCCTGAATCCCGCGTAATATACCATTATCATCGCGGAATCCAACAGTTACTGTTGGTATTCCGGCAATAAATGATTGCGCCCAGAATTTTAACAACTTGAAGCGTTCAAAACTCGATTGCGCACGCTCAGAGTCAAGTAACTTTACAGTCTTCAGCTCGCGATAATGACGACTTGGAAAAGAACTAGGCTTGGCACCATCGATACAGTCGACTTCGGCACCTGATATAACTGAATGTCCGCCCAATCGTGTGCGGAACACTGAGCAGTACTCAAGATTAGTATTGACAACTTCGTCAGCTCTTGTTTGCAGTTTTAATTCAAGCTCTTCTGGAGATAGCTTCTCTGGTGGTGTATCTATGACACATAGCGTCTCAAACCTGTAACCACCATACATCATTTTTTGATGATCTTCGGAGGAACTTAGCCGTCCAGCAACGTTTTCTGCAGTAATATTATCTTCAATGTATATGGTTGAACCCATTTTTGTTGCGTTCATAGACCAGGCATCTCGTAGACTGTATGGCGTAACAAAGATCCGTGTAAGCATTCCACGATACATAATAAAATCAGTCTGCGTGTCTCTCAACAACACTGAACTGTCACCGTTTTGTCGGCGAATATGCGACAATGCAGAAAGCAGACCATCAATATGTTCATTTCTTGAGTGGTCGCGCTTTATCTGTTTTTCAAACCCACAGAACAGACTCGGTGGTGGGTTTAATTGAGGTGGATAGTAATATTTGAGCTCGCGGTTATCCATACATGCCCTGCGGTTACTATCGTAACTAAAAGAGAGAAGTTCACGTGGCTCACTAAACTGAGGACATGCCAGCGAATACTTGGACAGTGGATGCACGCCAAACCGTACTACTGGTGCTCGCATCTCTGACTCCTCCTGTGTGCTAAATAGTTGGTCTTTAACTGTTCGCGCCTGCTTTGAATCAGCCGCACTCTGGGATTCTGTGTTGGGTATGGATAGTTGACGCTTTAGTCCTGACTTTGGTTCGCTGACCATTGCGATTGCGACCTAGCGCAGGTAAACAAGTGGCGATAGAGTGACTTTAAGCAATTTGAAGAGGAAACCATGGCCACAATGCATGATCCTTGTTTGTTGACTGGAGACAAAGATCGGATTAATATTCTGTGACTCAACTTCCTCCAATATCTTGACTTTTAAAATGCCTGACTCTGTTCCGTCTTGTTCATACCTTACTATAATTTTAAAGCTTTTTTTTTTATTGTGTTTGTTTTACTTATAATATGGTTTCTGTTGCAAAGCAAAAGCTCTATCTCCTGGACTATGGCGCCGGGAACGTCCGTAGCTTACTCAATGCTGTCGAGCGACTGGGCTACACGATCGAGTATATAGCGACTGCCGATGACTTTGACAAGGCTGATAAGATTATCTTTCCTGGCGTCGGTGCATTTGGTTATGCAATGAAGGCACTGCAGAACAAAGGCTTTGTCGAACCATTAAAGGCATTTATCGCCTCTGGACGCCCATTAATGGGAATCTGTGTCGGCATGCAAGTTCTCTTTGAAGGATCGGACGAATCGCCCTCTGAGCTTGGACTTGGGCTATTTGAGGGGCGCGTACGACTATTTGACAGCTCAACCAAGACTGTTCCTCATATGGGTTGGAACTCTGCCCAGATAGTTCACGAAGATAGCAGATCGGAAGTGAGTGTGCCTGATCTGAATGAGGAGCGACGCTATTATTTTGTGCACTCGTATGGTGTACCCTACACTGCTGCAGGAAAACAGAGTGAATTTGTCTACACTGCCACGAGATATGGCAATGAGACTATTGTAAGCTCGATTTGGCAAGGTAACGTGTTTGCCACCCAATTCCACCCCGAAAAGTCTGGCGCAGCGGGACTTGCTGCTCTAAGGTCTTTTATTGAGTGCGATTTGGTGCGGCCAGCAGCAAGCAAGGTGATCAAAGCGCCAGCAGATATTCGCAAGGAATTCACAACGCGCGTGATTGCGTGTCTTGACGTGCGCGCCAATGATAATGGTGACCTTGTTGTCACTAAGGGTGACCAATACGACGTTCGTGAGAGTGCTGACATGGGTGGAGATGTTAGGAACTTGGGAAAGCCTGTTGACTTGGCTAAACGATACTTTGATGAGGGTGCGGATGAGATTGCCTTTCTCAATATTACCAGTTTCCGTAATCTGCCATTCAAGGACACGCCGATGCTCGAGGTATTGCGTCAGGCCTCACGTTGTATATTCGTACCACTGACAATTGGCGGTGGTGTGCGCGACGTTGTCGATCCTGACGGCGAGCAAGTGTGGTCGGCAGTACAGGTTGCGGGTGAATATTTCCGTTCGGGCGCTGACAAAGTTTCAATTGGCAGTGATGCAGTTTATGCGGCGGAGCGGTATTGGCAGCGTGTCTCTGACGGTTGCAAGCCCCTGGATGGTACTACAGCGATTGAACAGATTGCTGAGCGCTATGGAAACCAAGCTGTTGTCATCTCGGTTGATCCTCGTCGTGTCTATGTGAGTAGCCCCGATCATGCCAAGGGCCATCATGTTATAAAGACTGTGTTCCCAGGCCCGAGTGGTGAGGAGTACTGCTGGTACCAATGTACTGTCAAAGGTGGGCGTGAGGGCCGTGATGTTGATGTTCGCCAGTTAGTGACTGCCTGCGAGGCACTGGGTGCTGGTGAGGTTCTGCTTAATTGCATGGACAAGGATGGTACAAATTCGGGATATGATATTGAGCTTATTGCTGACACAAAAGCCGCGGTATCCATACCTGTTATTGCCAGCAGTGGTGCCGGCAAGCCCGAACATTTTTCGGAAGTGGTGAATAAGACAGGCGTCGAGGCCGTTCTTGCAGCAGGAATCTTTCATCGTCGCGAGGTACCTATTGAGGCAGTCAAGGACCATTTATTACAACGTGGTATTGCCATTCGTCCTGTTAAACAGAGCAACATAGTCTAGCGCTTTGAAGACTTGTGTAGGCCACAACCCAATTTTACGCTGCTCGGAGGCTGGTGGGACAGAAATCACCATAACATTTTGACTTTTGGAATAGCTTCCATTTTCATAGATTCTGGGAAATAAATGAACCAAAAAAAAATTTTTGAACACAAAAACCATTGTCTGTGTTCGTTGTCAGACGCCTTGCAATTAATTATCTAAACTTTACAACATGGGAGACGTGGACGGGGCGATATACAATCTAGCGCTGGGCTTGCCCAACGGCGTGGAGATGGCTGCGATCCAGGAACAGCTACCACAGAGTCCTTTAGAGACTATTGTCAATGGGGTTAACAGGCTGCTCAAGGACGGTAAGCTTGAGCTTCTGCAGTCCGGGAATAAGGTATACTACCGTGGTGTCAGCTCAGATGAGATGAAGTTGATGGGTGCAATGTCAGAAGATGAGAAGCTTGTGTACAAGCATATCGAAAACAGCGGCAACGAAGGCATCTGGGTGCGCATACTGAAGCAGCTGACAAATCTTCCACAGACGGTCATTACCCGGAGCCTGCGGGCGCTAGAGTCGCAGGTGCTTATCAAGTCGGTAAAGTCGGTAAAGCACCCGACACGAAAGCTGTATATGCTGACTAGCGTTTCTCCGTCTTCAGAGATTACAGGTGGACCTTGGTACACGGATCAGGAAATGGACACTGACTTTATCGAACAACTGGCGCGGCAATGTCACCAGTTTATATATGCATACAGCTATCCACGCCATAATCCGGAAATGGTATATTCAGCGAACCACACTGGCTACCCGACGGCGACCCAGATTAAGCGCTTTATTGCCGAGAATAGGATCTCCAATGTGGATCTGTCACTGGATAACATTGAAGAGCTGCTGACTATGCTGGTATATGATGGCAAGATTGAGCGCATTGCACCGGCGTTGGATGCTGATATGGGCCTTAGTGCAAGATTTGGTAAGACTGACTGGATGTACCGCGCGCAACGCATTTCCTCTAAAGATTCCCCATTGACTGATATTCCATGCGGTCGTTGCCCTGTTGCTAATCGCTGCAGCAACACGGGCTCGATTACTCCAGCAAAATGCGAGTACTTTAGTCAATGGCTCTCGTTTTAACACAGGTCAGACGACATATTCCCACAACCAATGCCTTGGACTATCACTACGTAAATATGCAAGTAGTTTAACGCAAAATTTTTTTTTTTATTGCTGCTACGTTAGGGCTTTTTATTGAATTTCTGTGTCACAGTTATAGATTTTTTTTGCATCAATAGCAAAGCATTGCGGTGCCGTGTAATTATATTCTGCTTGTCGAGATGGGCCGTTGGACAGATAAACCGTTTATTTCGCAGGGCGAGTGGTCGAATGCCCACGATGACAGCAAAGGCTTGCCATTTGGTGGCAAAAAAACTCAGATACAAGGGAAAAAGGATGCTGCTGGAGCGCTAGCTTTTGATTGCTGCGCACTTTCTCTCAAGCCATTCAAGAAACCCATGTGCACACCCGATGGATATGTGTTTGACTCGAGCAACATTATCGAATACGTCAAGGAAAACCACACACATCCGTTTACTGGCAAACATCTGGATATCGATGATCTCTTGGAAATCACATATCACAAGAATGCAGATGGCGACTATGTTGACCCTGTCACATTTAAGCAATTCTCAGAGTTTACCAAGATCGTCGCAAACAAAAAGACTGGCCATGTGTATCTTGCAAGCACCATTGATGAGTTTAATGCCAAACCTAGCTCATGGAATGACTTGGTCACAGGAGATCCATTTACACGCGACGATATTATTATCCTACAAGACCCCAGTTCCCTAAAAACGAGCAATAATGCAGCAAATAGCAAAGTGAATACATCCTCGGCGTCTGTAGAGAGGAGCGACATAGTCACTAAACCATCATCAACTACAATGACACCGATAAAGCGAAAGCCATACAATGCAGCGACTTATTCGAAAGGAATAGCAGCCGCCTCATTCACATCCACAGCCGTGGCGCCAGTTACCAGTAATGATGCAGAGCTAGTCGATTCAGAAGAGTACATGTTTGCGCGCATAAAAAGTAAGGGTTATGCGCGGCTGTGCACCAACATGGGTGATATCAATCTTGAGCTTTATTGTGACAAGGCGCCGCGAACGTGCTACAATTTTATAAAGCTTGCACAGGCAGGATATTACAAGGGCACAAAATTTCATCGCTCGATTAAGAACTTTATGCTCCAGGGCGGCGATCCGACTGGAAGCGGTCGTGGAGGCAAGTCGTACTGGGGTAATGAGTTTAAGGACGAATTTTCAAAGAAACTTTCTCATTCGGAGCGCGGTGTATTGTCAATGGCTAACCGCGGCTCCAATACCAATACCTCGCAGTTCTTTATACTCTATAGAACTGCAAAACATCTTGACGGCAAACATACGATTTTTGGCCGCGTTGTCGGCGGACTGCCAGTTTTAAGCAAAATTGAGGCAGTGCCTACTGATGATGACGACCGGCCAAAGTCAGACATTGTCATTTCTGATGTATCTGTATTTGTCGACCCTTATGCCGAATTTACCAAACGCCTGGAGCGCAAGTTGGAGCATGAAAAGGACAACGAGGATTTAGCTCTGGGTAAGCGTCGACGCACGGTAGAAGAAGAAGAGGAACGCGAGCGCGAGACAACAACATGGTTTGGGACTAAACTTACTATAGACAAAAATGATCACAACCGCGATATAGCTCCAGCAGGTAAAAAGTCATCAGGAGATGTGGGAAAGTATATGAAGAAGCCAGTGTTCAAGCAGCCAGCGCAAACTACGGCTGATGGGAACTTGCAACGTAGCAAGAAGGCGGCTGTTGGATACAAGTTTGGTGGTTTTAATAACTGGTAAACAGTTAATGTATTTACAAAGAATTATAAATTTATTTTGCTTATCCGGCAATATCAGTCGAGCTCCAGATACCCATATCGTAGAAGTAAGCGTGGCCGCCTTGTACCAACTCCTCAAGGATGCGATACGCTCTAGAGTTGGCATACGGGACTTTAGCCCGTGGGTGAAAGTAACGTGCTGGTAGTCCCGTTATCGCACATATCTTGGGTCGCAATGTTGGTGCACTTGTTGCCCATGGGTTAAATGGGAAGTGTGTCTGGTCAAGACCCTTGAGCGCATATTCGATCTTATCATGGACTGGAAAAGTCTTTTTAATGTCTTCAGATTTAGAGTCGGAGGCGCTAGTTGAATCTGCCCCCGTGTCAGATACTATTCTGGATCTCCAGTGCGCAATCGGTTGGATCATCAATGGCTCCTTGCGTGTGCCGATTAGCCGCCGGTGCAATTGCTTTTCCTCGGCTTCCAGCTCTTGAAATTCTTTAAGTTTTGCAAGATTCTCGGCTTCAGTCTGTTTTGCCTCTTCTAGTAGCTGTTCTTGGGTCAGTCGTGGCTCGACCTCGGATTGATTACTCTTCTTGCGCCTTTTTTTTGCCGCTGCTAGCATCTCGCGTTCATGCTCGCGCGCCTCTGTTTCTTGGGCTTTACGCACAGCTGAAGCACGGCTCGAAAAACGCACTGCAATATCAGCCGACTTTGCCTTTCGCTCCACTAAAGTTTGAATGCCCTTTTTAGAGGCTGCGCTCGGCTCTTGGTCGTTGTCCTTGGGTTGTTTGCGTAGACCTTTAGGCGTATTCTTGGTGCCTGCAAACTGGGGCACTATTCGTTGCTTCCGCGCAATCCTACGCTGCTTCTTGCGCTCGGCTTTTTCAATGATATTTTCTATCTCTTTGCTAGCATCATCGGCGGCCTTCTCCGCCTCAGAGTCTGTCTCTTCAAAGTCAGAATCCACTATATCTTCGCCGTCAGCCTTTCTTATAAACTCCTCATCATCTTCGCTCAGTACAGTCTCACCGCGCTCGACCTTTGCTCGCTCTTCTTCAATCATCAGTGTCATTTTGTTTCCAGCATTCTGGCGGCGAGAGCGCTTCATTGAGGCGCTCATCTCTAATGTCTTTTTACTGGTGCTAAGAGATAGTGTTAAATAGACTTTCAGTTCTTAGTAAGATAATGAAAAAAAAGTCTAATTAAGCTCAAACTACAGCAGGGTCTGCTTTAGGATTTATTGCATGTACTGAGAGCATGTGATATTGAATATGGTTGGTAAAGGCAGCTAGATATGGGGCGTAATGTGGTTTGATTTGATCATTTAATCTTAATACAGTAACAACTAACAGCAACAGCAGTCCGTGGAACATCAACGCCTATGAGGCTGGTAAGCATCTGTTCTCTTCAATGGTAGATACTCTTTAACAATACCACACGCTCCACTTCTTCTCAAGTACAGCCAGCAAAATCCAGGCAGATGCGTTGAATGGCAGTCTATCCATCCACAAGACAAGACACCTGACAAACACAAACCAAGTATCACATAATAAAATATTACATAATCTTCTTTAAATAAAAGTAGATAATTGCTATAGTCTCTATATGATTTCTATAAAAAAAATACTAACAATACAAGAACAACACACACCTACAGTTATGCAAACTATGCAATCCTTACCAGATATCGACATGCTTGAAGGTGGATGTCATTCCATTATCAAGTACCAGAATAACAGTCCACATGAAGAAAGCATGTTTATACATATGCGTACATTGATGGATGTTGACACACCAGAAAACAACCACACAGAAGAAACAAGAAAAAAACCACCAGCGAAACAAAATAAGGCCAGAACAAGAGGGTCATACAGGAAATACATCTCACAGCAAAATGAAAAGTTATTTGATCTTGTTATCGAAGGAGAGACAGCAAAGAAAGCATCGCTAATCACTGGAATAAACACCAGAACAGCACAGAACTATGTCAAGACATACAGGGATGATGAGCAGATGCGTTTGCCTGGGATTGAACACAAGCCTTGCAAGGGATGTCCAGGCAAGTTGAATGGGGAACACTCAGCATTTCTATTACAGTATGTAAACCAGAACCCAACTGTGATATTAGCAGACATCAAGAAAAGTCTATGTAAAGCATTTGATGGTTTCACCATATCAGTGTCAGCATTACACAGGCACTTGGTTGAGAAATGCAGACTGACATTGAAGAAGCTGGAGAAGCTGCCTGCAGAGCAAAATTCAGACAGAGTTATTGCGCTGAGAAAGGAAAGAGTTGAGCAGTGGAAACAGATGAAAGATCTTGACTTTACCACAAACTGTGTTTTCATTGATAAAGCCGGATTCAACATACACATCCACAGAAACTTTGGATGATCATTGAAAATTAGCATTAAGCACATTGTTAATACTAACCAATCTGCTCATGCATACATGGTGTCTCTACCTATGATCCAAACACAATATCAGCCCGACGCTAACCTACTTTAAAAATAATTTCCCAAAATGATAACTTTCGTAAAGATGTTATGTAGACTCACTAATAACCCGAGTAGCAAAGTCAGCAAATTCTTCATTAGCCTCTCTGAACGCGTCTTCAAATTCCCACTGCCACTGTTTACCACCTTTATAAGCAACATATTGGCTTCCATATTCCGAAGCAAGTTGTCTGATAAATCCAAGCTTTGACGGAAATGCGAGCTTGGTGAAAAAGCCAAGTGCAACATCCAAACCCTGTTCAAACCCAGCCGCATAGTGGTCAAAGCTAAATTCTCCCTTCCATTGCGAGACATAATTCTGATGTCCTTTCAAACGTTGGTCACACCACTGGTTACGATTCTTGTCGGCTTGGGTGACAATGGATTCGCGCAGTTCAGATGACATATCTGCGGTATAGCCAAATGGAAAATAAGTGGCAGGCATTGCAGAAGTGCTGATAGCATACTGCATACTCCAAAACCACGAGTCATGTTGGAGACGCCAGGTCCAATAGAAACAGCCAGCGGCAGTCTGATCAAAGGCCTTTAGCTGCTCGCGTGCAAACCTGCCCATGCAATCGGCTGGGTCTTCTCCATCAAAACTGCGGTTGGCCAAGACACTGCAATACTCCCCAATGATCATATTGCCACCAACCTCAGCACTGGCGCTAGCAAGCTCAGGTACTTCATTCTCCCACAGCTCCTGGGTCAACTGATCGACCCTATGCTGTTGCTCCTCAGGTCGAAATACCCAATACCGATGGGTATCCACAATAATAAACCCAAATCGACTGCATAGCTGTTTGGTAACTGTAGCATACTTGGGTAGATTCCACGCGTCGCCGATATATATAGGTAAAGAGGCTGTATGTGTGCGTATTAGCTCCAAGGCACGTTCATAAAAGGGCACCAGTTGTGGATGATCTAATGGCTCGTTTATAATCTGCAAGCCAGCAATGTTCGTAATATCAGCGAACAGACTGGCAAATGTAGCAAGCACTCTGAGCGCCAACTCTTGGTATTCTGTACTTTCATAGAACAGCGGCGAACCAGTGACACCCGAGTGCGAGTCATTGTTCTGACCGCCAGGCAAAGCATGTACATCAATCAACACGCCAATGTCGAACTCTGCAGCCCAGCCAACAATACGTCCTATAAAATAAAGTGCCCGGTTATATGCATGGGCGTATTTGCGATACTTTCCCGAGGCATAACCGGAACCCAGCACCCAGTAGCCGACAGGCAGCCGCACAGTGTTTATACCAATGCTCGCCATCTTTGCAAAGTCCTCGCGCTGTAGCCATGTGTCCCAGTGCGCCTCCATCATACTACTACAATGGTCGCGGCCCATGCACTCGAGCAAATCACCTTCAGCTTCAGGTGCCTGGTCCTGGTAGTTTTTGTACAGCTCAGTGGATATCCATGGCTCAAGACAGAACAACGAGCCAAGGTTCACACCCTGCATCTTGCGGTACCGGATGATCTGCGCTACTGCGGCATCAAATGGCGGGTGGTAGCCCAGACGCTCGCGTAGCTCATCAATTTCAGGCGGCCTGTCCGACAGTCGGGCTCTAATGTTGGAGAAAACTCCCATTTTCTTTTTATGGTATGCAAAAAAGAAAAGTGATTTTGTGTGATGAGATAGAGTCCTTGACAACACAGTACACACGGCAGCGTATTTATGCTCCTAGTGATGTCATCCTAAAAAAGGGTTTGGGGAAGTATAAAAGTCTCTAAAGCTACTATTGAGAAGCAAAAGAGACAGCATGACAACTGTCACGCGAAAGCAGATCTGTACAAGACAATTGAAGCTAATACAAGAAAATGATTTAGAACGCAAATAGGGTAAGACGGGTCAGGTAAAGGTTTGTGTGCGCGAGTGGTTGCGGCCAGAACTCAGGCGACGAGACTGGTGAATTGGAGGCTGCGGTTCGCGAGACACAATGCAAAATGACTCGGTAGAGTCAGCGCTCGGTGGGCCGTTGGCGTCGACGTGCTGCCAGTTGCGAGAGGGCTGCTGGTGGGCCATGGTAAGCCAGTGACTCTCTTCCGAAAGATGAGGCGCGCAATGCGTAGGATTAGCAACAGAAGGCAAGTCCTGAGTGCTGGTGCCCCACGTCTTCAGACCGGAGTGGGCAGGCAGCGAGCCGCCGTAGGTAAGCTTGGCAGATCCAAGCTCAAAGACGGGCGCAGGTTTGCGAGCGCCAAAGCCAGAGCGCGACATGTGCGAAGCAGGCGGGATGGGAAGCGGCTTGGGCGGCGCAGCAGACGTTCTGCGGAGTGGCGGCTGCGGTGGCATAGCGAGCAACGCGTGCGCGTGGCTCTCATTGGAATGCGGGCTGGGCTGTGGATTAAAAAGCGTCGAGCCAGACCGCTCGGCCGCATGTTCGGGAAAAATAGAGGACGCCTCCGATGCGCTGAGCTCGGTGTCGGAAAAGTCAGTATCGGCGGTGCCCGATGCCGAGCCGGGCAGCGGCATGGCAGCCAAGGTGCGGGCGGTAAACGAGGAGCGCGCAGACATCGACTGTAGGTCGCCAGCACAGGCAAGCGTAGCCGAGCCAAACTCTAGGCTAGACAGCAGCTGCTCATGATGCACAGACAGCGGAGAAATAACCATGTCCGCAACCGAGTCTTCAGATTGGCGGGCGCTGCGGACTGGTTGCGAACGCAGATGCGAGGTGCTTGCAGCGGGAGCCAGGCGGCTAAGTGGGCGGCGCAGAGGAGTAGTGAAGCCGGTGGAGCGTACAGGGGCCTCACGGCCACCATTGGCCACAGACGGTACAGTGGAGCGCGGAATGTGAATAAACGACGGCGACGGCAGCGACTGCGCGTGTGGCTGCTGTGCGGCAGCATCGGGCAGCAAAGGTAGCAAAGACTGCTGTTGTGTTTTCAGAGGAATCTCGGGTGCTGGCGGCTGTTGCGGCGAAAAGGCATCCAACACCGGCGGCGGAATAATCGGCGGAGAGATCGGCGGAGCCAGCGGGCGCTTGGGTTTGGCGCGCAGCAGGTGGTGGGCCTTTGGAGACGGTGTGACCTCAGTGGCGCGGCGTTTGCCGCCACCGCCATACTTGCGTAGCTGGCGCTTGATGCCTTGACCAGTGATGTCCTCGGTTTTGCTGCACAGCATGTCCCAGCCGCGGCGCAGCTTGCTGCGGTGGCGGGGCGTGGGAAAGGGCACGTAGACGTCGCGCACGCTAATAGTGGGAATATCGACGACGCTGGGATTGACAGACGGCAGCCCGGTGGACGGCGGACTGCGCACTGCACCGATACATTGCGGCGCTGGACCGCTGTCAACAATCTTTGCACGTGCAATGGCGTCGGCCAATACGTCGGCAGACAGTGTTGGCTGCTCACTCAGCGTGCGGCGCACGTGCTCGTCCAGTTTAGCGCGCCACAGAGTGTAATCAGCGCGCGATGCAAAGCGCACGACGATAGAAGTCTTGTGCGCATGGGTGGCGCCAAAAGGCACGGCGTGCAGGTATGCTGCTGGCGTGCCGCGGCACTGCGCCAGCTCTAGCACCTCGACAATCTGGCACGGACCAAGCACAAGGGCGCAAGTAGCGTCAGGCGTAGGCAGAAACGCAGGCCCAACACCGGTGCTGGGTCCGGCCGCAATAACTGCAAACGCGTCAAACAGCCACATAGTTGCCGGACGGTCAGGCGGCAGCGCCGCGCCGTTCTGCGTGCGGTGCGGGTCGGTGGTACGTACGGCGCCGGCGTGGGCCAGACGGTGCTCGCCAGCGGCGACGGAAGCCCAATCGACGGTAGGAATGGCACGCGCCAGCGCCTCAATGCAGGCAAACGAGTCCATGCGTGCGCGCGCGTCCTGGATGCGGCCAATCCACGCGTCAACCTGCTCAGCCACCGCTGTGCCGTTGGCGTACTGCTGCGACCAGCCCTCGGTAGCCCCGAGCAGTGTGCGCAGCAGTAGCGGGTACTTGAGCAGCCGCTGGAACGGCAGCGCAAGGAAGCTCTCCATCGGAAGCCCGCGGCACTCGGGGCGCTGCTGCCGCTCACGCCAGAACACTGCAAAGTTGTTGCTGGTGCGCCGCAGCTCCGCTACCAGCGCCAGCGCCTTGTCCTGGTTGCAGATATAACGCGCGTACACACGTAACCGCCCTACAAATGGCTGAAGTACGTCGGAAATGTCCCAGACCACCGGGTACTGCTGCCGCTGCCGCTCCATAAATGCCGCGTTGATCTCCTCGTGCAGCGCCAGAATCTCCATTACATTACCGAACATCAGCTCTGCCTGCGTTGCGTCCACAATCCGCAGGCTGCTCAATGGCTCCATAAGAACCTCTACCATTATCCGGAGGTCTTTGACATAATCCGCCTCTGTGTGTATTATCTCGAATATCACTTCCTGCCGTTTGACTTCCTTTGCGTTCATCGCGCTGCTTTCTATTTCATGCGGTGTGAAACCCTCCCGCCACAGCATCCGTGCCTTTGCTGGGCTGCTGCCTGCTCCGTCCATGCGCACCTCTATTGACGGCCGCCCCGCCCCGCTGTCCTGGGACCCGCGACTGCCGGTCCTGGCTGTGGGGAGGAGGACCATGGTGTGTGTGTGTGTGTGTGTGTGTGTGTGTGTGTGTGTAAAGTCTTGCGCGCTCGCGCCTGACGAGTGCGCGTGTATGTAAGTGCAAATAAAGAAGAAGTAGAAAGAAAAGGTGTATGTTTGTGTTATTCTAAACTTTACAGCCTTTCTCCTGTCGCTGCTATTATGTTGGCGTATAGGCTATGCTAGCGTAAAGGCTATGCTGAAAGGTTATATGTGGTCTAAAATGTCAAATGTGTCCGTCTGTCCTGAGAAATGCGACAATGCGAGTTGAAGTAGTGATATTGCAAAACTGCCTGCGGGGCAGGGAGGTGAGTGTTAATAGCCGGGGTTGTGTCTAGCAGCGCCTAAATAGAGAGTAGACAATACAGGCATGGGCCGAGGGGATAGAAAGAGAACCCTTGGTGATCTGCAAGAGCGCGTGGAGAGGATAGAGGTAGAGTGGGATTTGGCCCGCCTCTCTCCCACCCACCCACCCACACCCTCTGCACCTCCCCTGGCTACAAAGAGCTATCTGCCCACCAGCTGCTCCTCTTTATGATGGTCCTGCATCATCCCTCTTCCAAGTTTGCCGTGCATGTGCATGGGCTTGATCGTCGCTGCCCTATCTACCACTTTCCCTTTGCGCACATTGCCGCTTCTGGCACTCATTGCCTGCAGGAGTCCCCCCCCCCACCTCTCACACAGCATGTTTCTTGACGCAGTCCCAGACCGCCTTTTTTTACCGATCGCGTTCCTAATGTGCAATGCGTCTGCTGCAATTGGCTGTGTTCGTCGCCTCAAGTGATCATGTGCAGCCATTTTGGTATTTCCACGTCAGCTGGACCATGAGAAGAGAAAAACGCCACCTCGCCAGTGACACCAAGTTATTGTGGCATTGGATAGGATTAGGCAATAAGCAAAAATTAAAATGTCGAGAATAAGTGATAATACGGGTCGACCCCGGGCTCTGGAGCCGGCTCCTTCGGGGGCTCGGGGTACTTGTCAAAGTTGCATGTGTCGCCAGGATGACGGTGCGGCGGCACAATGGGTGCTGGGACTTGCCGGCAGACCAGCACGTCCCAGTCAATCATCGCAAACCATGGGTGGGCCTTGACCTCGCGGCCCTCGCCTTGAAGGTTGCCCAGTCGCTTGCTGACGTCGGGAGTCAGCAGGCGCTGGATCAAGTCCTTCGACGCCGCGCTGAAAAACGCCGGAAACACCAACTTCCCCTCAAGGATCTTCTCATATATGCCAAAGGGATTGTCGTCGTAAAACGGCGGATATCCAGCCAGCATCTCGAATATCAAGATTCCCAGAGCCCACCAGTCCACTGCCTTGCCGTGGCCCTTGCTCTGAATTATCTCGGGCGCCAGGTACTCGGGTGTGCCACAAAGCGTCCATGTGCGGCCCTCCACGCGCTTGGCAAACCCAAAGTCCGTCAGCTTGACGTGGCCAGCTGAGTCGAGCAGGATGTTCTCGGGCTTGGTGTCGCGCCAGATGATCTTCATACTGTGCAGGTAGTCCAGTGCCAGCACAATTTCTGCTGCGTAGAACCGCGCCACGTCGTCTGGAAAACGTCCGGCACGCCGCAGATGCGAAAACAGCTCGCCGCCTGGTACATACTCCATCAGCATATACAGGTTGCGCTCATTCTGCATTGTGCACTCAAGCTGCACAATAAACGGAAACCGCGACACCTCCAGAATATTCTTCTCGTTGTTAATATGCTCGACCTGCTTGAGCTTGACCACCTGCGACTTGCGCAGGACCTTCATCGCGTAGTATCGCTGTGTGGCCCTGGACTGACATAGAAACACCCGCCCGAACGTGCCAGTACCTACATCAAGAAAATACATTGTGGTCTTCAACCGCCCCTTCCCTATCGAATTAGCGCTGAATAAAGGGGGAAGGTGTTGTGCTGCAGCGCGCAGGGGGGGAAGGCATA
Organism: Coemansia reversa NRRL 1564; assembly: GCA_002705745.1. Taxonomy (NCBI): domain Eukaryota; kingdom Fungi; phylum Kickxellomycota; class Kickxellomycetes; order Kickxellales; family Kickxellaceae; genus Coemansia; species Coemansia reversa. The sequence goes on from KZ303496.1 coordinate 185,185, forward strand.
CAAATGAATGCACTCATGCGCGCAACTGGTGGAGCCACGCACTATCCTCTTGGCCCTGCAGAGGAAGAGGAGAAAGGAGTGCTGGTGTGGCTTTCTAAGCAACGCACAAGGATGGATAGCAGTGATGGCATTGGCTGGCGCGCTTACCTAGCGTGTGAAGCAACTGGAAGTCGTTGAGGGTCCGCCCCTCTACCGCGGGCTGTTCATTGTCGTGACCACAGACGCTTTGAGTCATCGTGGAGGGAGCCGACTGCACTGCGCCGTGAAGCTCAGTCATAGAACCGTTTTGTAGGGGCGACGGCTGCTGCTGCTGTCCGTATACGTGCTGTTGGGGCGGTTGGTTTGACTGACTCAGCATTGAAGCTTGCACGTGGAGTATGCCTGCTGGCAATGCCACGGGCTGCTGCTGGAGATAAAGCTGTCCGGGATGCAGGAGCTGGGATTGCAACTGCTTTTGGAGGTGTCCTGCGTATGTGCTCCCGCCTGCTGCTGGCAGCGGAATGGATGATGGCTGGTGGTAGTAAGTCAAAGATTCACCTGCGTCCTCGTGGCCCTCTGTGCGCGTGTGCTTTGCAGGATGTGCCGGTATGTCGCAAGCGACGACGTTGCGTGCGTGGCCGATGTGTGGGCTGCTCAGACGGCGCTTGGCTGGAGGCGATGTCCTTTCAGATGTCCCAGCTGTAGTGGGGGATATAAGCGGCGAAAACGCGTTCTCGAGCGGTGTCCCGACGTACAGATGGTAGCTTCGTAACGCCGGCGAGTCCGAGTTTGAAGGCACGGGGGCAGGCTGCTGCTGCTGCTGCTGGTTCTGGTTCTGATGCTGCTGCTGACGAACGTGGGTGTTGAGCGCTAAGCCTTTTGCAGCTGCCGCGGCTCGGGCTGCCTGGAAGCCGCCGGAGAGGGTTGCCGAGGGCGAGGCCGCCCTGCTGGTGGCGGTCGGGGTGTTACTTGTTGTGTAACTTCCGAATGCAGACGGCGAAACCGATACTGGGCTCTCTGAAGTCACCGATGAAGGACCAGCGCTGTTTTCCGCTATCTGTGCGCTGTGTGGGTTTTCCTTCAAGTGTTTTAGCTTTGCATTCAGGCGCCCAAACATCTGGGCTCCGGCTAGAACAACGACAAAATGAAAGGTTCAAGAAGTAAATTGGGGGATAAAAAAATGCTTGCAAAGTGCCAAAGTAGCAAACAAAACCTCCTTGCTTCCTCAGCCGTCCTGGAATGATTTCTGGAGTCAAAGGAGCAGAAAGACTCACCATTTGACGCCTGGAAATCCTTGGACTTTGGCTTGTGCCCCTTGTTGCAAGCGCCACGCCAAAATGGTCACAATTTTGTGAACCTTTGCTCCCCTCCTCTTGCTCTTCTACCCCCACCTTCTTGCACAGAAGAGCCTCACCCCAGACTGGTGGAACGGCTTTGGCTGTTCTTTCTGTCTATTCCCCCCTTTTTCTGTGCCCAAAGTCCTGGAAATAAAGACCTACCATTTGACACAAGGAGGTCTCACAGAGGTGGAAGATACACCGAAGTGGATAAAGAGAAGTGGTGTGGGCTTGCCTTGCGTTCTGCGCACGCCCATGTTCAAATGAAGCCTCTTCTGATCAAGCAAGGGTCTGGGCTCTGTTTCGCCTCACGCCATCCATTCCGCCTTCCCCTTCCTTTACCTGTCTCCTCACCCTCTTAAACCCTTTCGCCCTCTTCTCTTTGCAAAGTCTCCCGCCTGTATTCTGTATTTATTCGCCGACTTTTTTTTTTTCTTTTCCTCAATTTGTCATGCCCAAGAAACGCTCGTCTGGGCCGAGCGCCAGCAACCACCGCAAAGGTACACGAAACAACGCACCACCCTCAAAGCCTTCTTTCGATCAGCCACCACAACTTTCTCCAGCTGATACCAAGCGACAATGGTTCTGGACAGCGCTCCGTGTTGCTGCGCTGGTCGTTGCTGCTGCCACTGCATACATTGCGCGCGACTCGCCGCAAGTTTTCGGACTCAATCCGTATGCGCAGCCCAGTCCTCCGAAACAGGCGAGCCAGAACATTGGATTCATGGCACAGGTGCTCCAAAAGTCAAAGGGTCAGAACATCTGCAAACCTGAAGGATTTATTAGAGACACATACAGCGACTTTGATACCATCGAATCTCTCAACCACCGTGTCGCTCGGCCGCTAGACAAACTGATTCACACAAAGTTCTTTCGTACACTGAAGGTCGACCTTTACAAGCCTTGTCGCTTCTGGCGCACAGAGGGCTCTTGCTTTCAGCGTGATTGCATCGTTCAGCCCATGGATGAGTCCCAGGTTCCTGCCGAATGGTGCGCCGAGACCATCGACCAAAACGACTTTGGCCCCTTTCTGGTAGGTAGTTTTGTGCTACAAATAGCACATATTTGTTGTATGACGTGGCGTGATCTCCGCTATCCTGTTGCAATCCAAACTCAGCCAAGAAACCCGCTTCTCCCCCCCCCCATAAAATCTACCACTGCTGTTGTCATCGGCAGCAAAAGGATATCTCAGGTGACATTCGGAATTACGGCTAATTTACTATTCCCCTTTATAACTGCGCTAAAAATACATGTAGGGATCCTTTCCGCGACAGCGGCCCGAGTACACAAGCAAAGACTTTGTTGTGGTCAACGATGAGACATATGGCGACGGCCTCTGGCTTGACCTGGTTGAGAACCCAGAGCGCTTTACAGGCTATGCTGGCGCCGGCGCCAATGCTGTCTGGATGAGCATATACCAGGACAACTGCTTTGGTGTTGCCCCTTATCTGCAGGATACTGCCGGCGGATGGGGAAGCCAGCTAGTCAATCTTGATGGTAAAACCATGCCCTTTGTGCTGCCGCCGCACAAGCGTCGTGAACTTACTTCGTTTCTCGAAAGTCTGACTGAGGAAGATCGCGGTGTGACTCTCCCGACTGATGTTCCCCGCGAATACCGTGTGTTTTACCGCGCTATATCTGGTCTTCATGCCTCAGTGTCTACTCACATATGTGCAGAATATTTCAATTCGACATCTGAGCGGTGGGAGCCTAATCTTGGTTGTTTTATCTCACGTATCGGCGCATTCCCTGATCGGTTGCAGAACATGTATTTTAACTTTGTGCTGCTGACTCGTGCCATACAAAAAATGGAGCCCTATATTGCAGCATACGATTACACTACTGGAGTTGCGCGGGATGACAGAGCAGTCAAACGGCTAGTGCCTAAGATGCTCAAGGCTGTAAAAAAAGCCGGCATGATCTTTGATGAGAAGGAGCTTTTCCGTGGACCCTCTGGACGCGAATTAAAGACGGAGTTTCAGGCCAACTTTCGTAACATCTCGCGCATTATGGACTGCACTGGCTGCGAGAAATGTCGTTTGTGGGGAAAGACCCAGACCATGGGTATTGGCACTGCACTAAAAGCCCTTTTCTCGTATCCAGATCGCGCCTTCCGTGGAAGATTTACTTCTCTCGACTTTAAACGCAATGAGATTGTTGCTCTTATCACCACATACTTTCAGTTCTCGCGTAGCCTTGACGCTATCGAGATGTTCCGTGAAATGTACCAGGATATTGTTACCGACTGGCAAGCATCTCAAACCACGCAGTCTTGAAATTAGCTAGTATCTGATAACCTGAACTGATTGATATGTACTCTTTTATACTTGGCAGCTAATTCACTAGAAATTAAAAAAAAATATTAACCAAACAAACCTTGTGGACTTGTGAAACTAATACTTGCACAATCTGTAACATACTTTTTCCAATAAACTTTTAGCTGGCGCCCAGCACAAACTTATGTTTAGATTTGTCGCTGTTGTTAACCTGTATTGAAAATTAAGTACATAACTGCTGTGGTTGCCGGTTAACTTTTAGGTATTAGACTTGAGCACTATCAGCCATCAATCGAGAACTGAAAAGTCTAAACAATTTATCCAAATTATAGATGAGTATCAGATAGATTAAACAGAAAACCATTATATAAATAATTCAAGTAGAAAATCTTCTTGTCTATTAATTTTAGATATATTAATATAACATTGCACTAAATTGTATTTCTGACACTTGTAGCTGCAATATAACTTTCACTAGTAAAGCAATAAAAGTTATTGCAAAAGGCGTACTTTTCCATTACAATGTGCAACGTATCATATCATAGAGCATATTCTTGATAAACACAAAACCAGTTATACAGCTACATTGCATAATGACAAACATTATCTGGTTTAACTCTGGTATTTGTGCTACAAGTAGTATATATATATATATTTTTTTTTTAGGATTCAAAGGTTCAAGTCAAAGGAGATCAAGCCATATCGCGCCGAATGCTTTAGCCTAAAAACCCATAACATAAAGGGTATTATCTAATAGATCCTGATGCTAAAGTATGCGTTGATCAATAAAAAAATATTGAAACTGCGTTGCGATTAACGCTAGTGTATCTAATCTTCAAACCTCGGTCTTTCTACCACACCGCACCAGTAAAATTTAAAGGCGTTTTTTTCATAGAGCGCGGTTTCAATGGCCAGTCTTACGCTCTCTCCCGCAGAGCAGGATTACATTACACGCGGAATCGAAAAGGGATTTAGAGGAGATGGACGCGCTGGTCTTGATCGACGCGAGGTAACATTGCGTACAAACATGATATCACAGGCCAACGGCAGTGCACGGTGTCGCACGGGATATCTGGGTATTGGGACCGATGTGCTGGTTGGAATCAAGGCCGAGGTTTGTTCTTGGAAACCTGGAGAGCCTGAAGACAAAGGTACAATTGTGTGCAATGTGGAGTGCTCCCCTAGCGCTGCACAGGAGTTTGAGGGCCGTGGTGCGGAAGAGCTTAACGTAGAACTTACACAGCTTCTCGATCGGATCCTAAATGGGCCACAAAGCGGTATAGATTTGGCCAAGCTGTGTATTATTCCAAAGCAGGACTACTGGGTGCTTCATGTTGATGCTCTAGTACTAGATGTGAAGGGGAGCATAATCGATACGCTAGTGTGGGCTACGCGTGCCGCGCTTTTGTCTTCCAAACGACCAAAAGTGGTGGTTGAATCGATCAAGGACGAAGATGGAAATGTGCATAGTGAATTTGACGTGGTTGACGATGCCGAGGACCAGGTTGCACTTGAAGGTGCTGAAAACCTCCCTCTTACTGTCACATTTAATCAAATTGGTAAGCGCTACGTAGTGGATGCTTCGGAGCAGGAGGAAGCTGTTACCCAGGCCAGACTTACTGTGGCGGTCTCACCACAGACGGAGATTTGTGCCGTCCAAAAGAGCGGTCTGATGCGCGGATTCCCACCTTCGTTGCTTTCTGAGATTCTTCAGACTGCGCGTCGCATTGCACGAGAGGAGTTCTCTAGGTTTAATGACTTGTTCACAGCTGCCAATAGCACAAGCGCAGCTGACGAGCCAAGCACTGGAAGTACATTCCTAGGCACATTTTAGATTTTTGTTTGTAGAGTGCGCAATGCTTTGGTCAAAAAATGGATTCCAACTTTTGGGTGGATTTTGGCCACAAGTTCTGTGTCGAAAAAGCCCTGCATGGCCTTGACCTCGGCATCTAGATTTGCAGCCACAGAGCTGTGCCGTGGGTTACCAGCTTCGTCTTTTCCTAGTTGTACTTCCCTGTATGTGTGAAAAAGCACAAGTCTCTTGCTTGTACACTCAATAGGGGTCTTTGTTGCAAGTTTTGTATCGAGGAAGCCCTGTGTGACCCTGGTCTTAAATTTTGGATTTGCGGTCTCAGAGCAGTGTCATGGACTGCCAGCCCTGTCCCTTTTCAACCGGGCTGCCTTGCTTGTGCAAAAAAGTGCAAGTTTTTCGCGTGTGCACTCAATGGAGGTCTCCACCATAAGTTCTGTACTGAGAAAGTCCTGCATGGCCCTGACCTCTGCATCTGGATTTGCAGACTTAGAGTCACACCATGGGCTGTAAATTTTGCCACTATTTAGTTTCTCCGAGGTATTGGGTGTGTCACTGTCATCTATAGCTTTCTTAGTGACGCTGCTTGCGGTGCTGCATATGACATCACCATGATCATGTTCGCCTGCCGCGTTAGTGTGTGTGTCAGGTGACAATTCGCGGCGCTCGTCAGGGTGCGTTGGTGTCTCTGGTGGCGCCAGTATCTAGCGTGGTTCACACTCGTGGCGCATCTGCTGCACTCACTGCAACAGCTGTTCAATACGGTTGCCACACTCTTCAACTAAAATTCATGAATCAGGAGTCGCTATGCCGACAGTGTTCAGTTGTGGTGAGCTCACGGATAATCTGTTTGTCCGTTACCCAGGTATATGAACACGCGAATCTGAGTTGGCGCGCCTACGGACCGCAGTATTCTGCTGCTTCGCGCGCCATGCAAATTTACGGTTGCTGTCGCCTTCAGTGCCCGATGTTGTATTTAATTGTGAATAAAACGCACCGGTGGTGTTGGAAGACAGAGACGTATTCAAATGGACTTGCAGCCGAAGTCCACACTTATTCGCGTTTTGCACTTTTTTTTGAAAGAGCTGCTACGTTGGGGTGCTGCTGTCCGAGAATGCTGTTGTTGCTGGCTCTGCAGACGTCTATCGCAAAGACAGCCAATAGACGAAAGATTGTTTTTGATGAAGCCCTGGTTGGTAGGCGGCGTTTTGAGGAACTGTTGTCTGCCCAAGGCTGGTGGTACGCGTGTGAATTTATTAGATGCGTGGTACTGCTTCGCTATCTGTGCAACATTGCAAACGGGCGAGTGCTTCTGCGGTGCCGCGCGAAATACGAGGATTCTTTTAAGGTATTCCATGTGCTTTTTTGTTTACAGTAGAATTGTTATTTTCCGTAGATAGAATATTCTTTTGTTGATGTATTACAGACGTGCTATCATGTTTTGCAAATGACAGGAATGGGTGTGTGTTTTTATTGAAGACTTGTCGCGTAGTATAAAATTCCAGAGTTGGAAGTTCAAAGCGAAAAAGTGTTGAAGAAAAAAAGAGTAGTCGTCGCCGGCCGTAGCCGCCTACGCCATTTTAAATACGCGCCATACCATTTCCTCGCTCTTCTGAGAAATCGGTCATTTCCGAGGTTCATCAGGTGCCATTAATTGTGCGATGGTTTTGTCTTGCTTTTCTCCATCTAAAAGTCCATGCGCAGATTTCCGATGACCATTATAGCAGATCGCGCCCACATATATTACTTTCGCGCATATGTGAGATAGATACGGGGGTATATACTGTGGCTCCAAAGCGCGCTGGGGGGTGGTGGTGTGGAAGCAGAAGAAAGAGTGAATGAAAAAGCAGCTCTGATGGCAGATTGAGAAAGCTACAGATCAGCGGATCCCAAAAACGCGGGCCGCAAAAACGTTGGAAATGCTGGACTTATCAGCACCAGATATGTTGAGCATTCGAGTGTAAGAATGCCTGGTATGAGATAAGTACCAGATAAATCAACATTTGCGGGTTTGTGTCGGGAGCCCTTCTGAGCAACCTACCACTGACGCAGCGTGAATAGGGAAGATATTTGCTGGCATACGCGGAAGAAGAGATGTGACTTTGCCTCTGAGGCTACAGAGTGAGCGAGAGGTGCAGGCACATATCCAACTGCGTGGAGAGTCGCCGCTGGCATTCCTGAGCAGCAATCATCCTATTACAAATGAAATAACAAGTAATCAAAAACAAAATTTTATTTTTCGACAAGGAAATCTTGAGACTTCTGTCGTCTCAGCGTTGTCTTTAACTTTTTATCGCTTATCAACGTACAACTAGTAAAGAAATAATAAACAGCTACTAGCATTTGCCTTTGAACATCAGCTATTTGCCACGATTCCGAGGAGAGAAAATTTAAAAGATTTAGCTTCAACCCTATAGAACTTTCTAGCGATGATCATCGTGCAGTTTGATCCATTTATAGAGCTTCTGCGCAACATACTATTAAAACAATCTAAGTAGGATATTTAGCTGACTGTCCGCACATGTTCAGGGGAAGATCAGAGGAATGTTTTCATATCAAACTCTGTCCCTTGCAACAAATGTTAACGGGTTGTTAACATGTTTAAAAGAAAGTAAATAAGAGTAGTGGTCTTTCCAATTGTTTTTTTTAAAGATATGCATTGAAAAGCTTACCAGTTGTAGAATATTTAAAACAAACTTCTATTATATTTATATATAAACTACTCTCTAAACCTATCATTTACATATTTCTATCCTCTAAACCTTGACAAAAGACAATGATGCTCAGTGTATGCCACTGCCCAAGTTCTATGGACAGCGAGGCAGTCAACCACACAAAACACTCACTAGCTCTTATAGTATGGCATATAGTTTGGTTAAGCAGAGCTAACATTTAGCATTTAAAATAAGTTGTGAGCATATTTGCTGTGCTCAAAGGCCTGGCTGACTTTGTATCCTCAATATTAACTCTGGTTAAATTTTCTGTAGAGCAGTATTAGTGACAGTGTTCAGTCTACACTAGCATGCCCTCACAATGATGTTAAGCCCGCCAGTGTTGTTTTGCAAGAGCTAAAGGCATAGGGGCACTACATCAAAAATGCAGAGTGATTGGAAAAGTATGGTCACACAATGAAGCTTATGGAACTTTTGGACAGATTAAACATGCGCTCGGAGTACAACCAATATATGGCCAGCACCAATATGCTGTTCAATGATACTGTCGATAGTATGCCTGGTTTTTCAAAGGGAGTTTTTCGAAACATAAAGACTGGTACGAATACTTCGGGCAGCGAAAATAATCTGATGGCACTGTTTGATCTCGCTGTTAGCAATATGACATGTGCTAACTTTGATGGGTATCTACTGGTGCAACCGGCAACTACATACAAATACGAAGACCGCCAATTCATACCCATCAAAAGAACGGAGATGAAACCCGACGGTGTTTTTTATTATTTGAATGCAAGAAGTCCACCAACTCTATACACTTAATTGTCAAGGCCAAGATTGGTTCGTATACGAATGAACTTCCTTCTATTATACTTGGACAAATGCTTATAATCTGTGTGTTTTTTACATAGTTTTTAGTATTCCTAAAAGCTCATAGGTTTTATATAAAAGCACTGTTCTAGGAAAGTCTTAAAAAATAGTGGATGTATTTTTTAACTGTTGAAAGAAACTACCACTATTTATAGGGATCTGGACAGCTTGTCTTAACCCTTGTTTTTAACTCCGATTAATCACACTATTATCATGTAAATGGACTTGGATCAAGAGTTTATCTTCTCTTCTTTTATTTCTGACCATTTGTTCATAGACAACGTTAAGTAAAATAAGTGAATGCAAGATATACAAGAAATTTCAGGTATAGTGCTGCCATTAGTCTAGTTTGTGTGAAAAGTAGAATTGGTTAAGAAAGAATACTTTGCATATATTTTTGTCTAAAAATACTAGATATATTATAAGGCATTCTTTCACTTAAACCCAATAAAACAAAATAAACAATAATACAATACTGTGCGGAACTTATACTAAAAAAATTAAAAAACATGAAAACAACTGCTAAGAAACGGCCCAGTAAAATTTATACAAGCATTGTATCGTAAACACTGTCGGAGATATAAGAATACATGCAATTGTAGTCTTTATAAGGGCGTTAGCTTTAAAAGTAAATAAAAAGTTATAACAAAATAATACACACAGCATCATTATATACAAGCCATTAGAACGATGATTTGCTGCCTTGGACAGAAAACAATATGTAAATTACAGATAGTCTACACCAAAAATTTGCATTACAAGCGCCACAAGAAAAAGCAGCTAGCATTCAAAGGCATATAACTCACAACAAAAACATTTGAGTAGTCACTACTGTTCTAACCCATGTACAAGATAGTTTAAAATATGCTTTTTTTTTTTAATTTTGTGAAGAATTTGTTATAAACAAATATCCAATAAAATTAGTTTCCTCATTTGTCTGTCTACCTGTCCGAACCAAGTTGAATCTGACACATCAAATTATGCGTGCACTATATTGAAAATATAGATAGTAGATTCTAGGTAAAGCTGTGTAAAGACCGATATCCGAGTAACACACTTAATGATAAGGAGTTATCCTAAGCGACAGATGACAATACCGCCATCGGATTGAGCCTGAGGTTGTGCGAGTAAATAAGCAGTATACTCGGGGATGTCCATTCGATATGGCAACGGTGCGACTAATAAACTCAGCGCCGCAGGTGTTGGGAGTTGTGTTTGCATATCATAAGAACAGCGCTAATTAATTGCGAGACTATAAATTCTAAAATCGCGGATAATCTCTGCCTTATATGCAAGTCATGCAGGTACAACTCGCATATATTCCTCATCTGGTTAACTGGCGAAACCCAAGCCATCCTGGTCTACATACCACTGACTCTAAAAATATTGATGCTGGGTCATTATGTATGACATCCCTGTCCAAATAACAAGAACTTGAAAGCACGTAACTGCGTCATGGAGCATGGCAAATTAGACAAATCAGTGCCCTGTCACTGAAAGGAAATATTTAGCAGTAATGCCGCATTCCGGTGAGGCCTAGCAGAACGTGTTCGATGATGTCATATTTGAAAACATTCAATTTCGTTAAATGCCTTGTATCCCCCAGTTCCCTCCCGACCTTCCCCTCACAGCCTTTGCATATAAGCCACGGATAAGCAACGAAGAAAGATAGAATAATATTTGGGGAGCACAAAAGCCAATGTTACTCGACATCCACCAGCAAGAAAATAGGATAATAGGAAAGGAGGGATGTTGTGGCTAGAGCTGCATGCCGCGGGCTTATTGCCATTACTACGCTGCGTTTCATCATTTGCAGGCCGGAGGCGTCCTTTAAACTAGAGGACTGCTTGGAACTTTATGCGTATATGATTGGCTACTCTAGAGTTAACAAGGTTAATCTGTAGACATAGAAGCTAGCACAAATGCGGCCTGCTCCCTCTTACCTTTCTCGGAGGGGTGTGTGCCTTGCGTATTGCAATACTGACGGAATGTGTTGCTTAACTGCTATGATGGGGGGAGTCTCAATGCTTTCTCCTCCTTCCATCCTCGGAAGAAACCAAAGGACGAAATGACAAAGGAAGTATACAGACAGACATATGCTCATTGAAAGCCTCTACCGTGTTGTAATTTACTCGGCAAGCGTTGTCGGTGGATCCCAGACTCTTTGTCCGTACACATTTTTATTATTATTATTTTATTCAGTTAAGCATTCGCTCAGGGCCCTGGTGGTAAGTGGCGGCGTGTCTCACTGCTTTTTCAAATCTCATACTACTCCCTCCCTGAATTATACGATAAAGAAACGATTACAGGCTGCATATCGGGACTGTGTTTGAAAAGGCGTGGATTGAGCAGAAAGCCGTGCAGATACACAGATACTTCTCTTCCCTGTTGTGGCGAGAAAGGCAGACGAAAAAAATACATCAAGTTTTGAAAGAAACCTGGCCGTTTACTTTCCTAAATCCTTGGAGTTTTATAGCGGGTTCTTGAAGACATTTTTCTCTTCATTCTATATTATTTACTTTCCTACATTTCTTTCGGCGTTACTTTGTAGGTTATTCTCTCTTCATTCTCAATAATTGGCATTTTATATTGCTAGTTAGAGACAAGAACAACCACACTGTTTTGCTGCCTATCTGCACCTTTCTTGACGGTTAAACTTGAGCCGCATGGGTCCTACTATAGACTACATTTACTCGCACCCGTTCTTCTAGTGTATATTCTCACCTTATTTCCAGTCAACCTGCATATATCTATTGCCCACTACCAACATCGCGAAACGCATCTCCCATCGCTGAATATTAGCCTGTTGTCAGCACATACATCTACAACTACTTGCTAATATAAAAGCGTGCCACTATTCACTGGCAAAGTGATTTTTCCTCTTAAACTGCATTAGAGCTGCGTTCTATATCATCTAAATCATTTTTTCTGCTAGGTGTAACTAGTTATATACGTTGCTTTGCTTAAAGACATTTTAGCAAAACTTCAAGATGAAAAGCCCAAGAGACCTTCTGGCTAGATTGCCTAAGCTCGGCATTACCAAATCCTTTTGCTTTGCTCACCCACACATAGCTGCTGGCATTGTTGTCTTTGCGTCATTTATTGGTATGATCCTTGGTTCTGGAATTACCAATTCTTATGGCGTCTTTGAAGAAGAATACGAAAACCGTTTCAGTAACAAAAACAATAATGATGGAAGGATATCATCAGCTATCGCAATTGGGGCTGTTCATGTATCTGCAAACTATCTCTTCACAACGATTGCTGGGGCGCTTTGCGAGCGAGTAGGGATGGGACTGACAACATTTATTGGGGGCTTGATGCTCAGTGTTGGACATATTGCCGCTGGGTTCTGCACAGAGGTGAGTTATTTTGGATACGCATGACAGTTTTAACACAGGGTGCGCCTACCCTTGAGTACGCTATCCACGCGTTGGATAATACAAAAAAACTAACTTTGAGAATGTATTTATTATTACTTTTGTAAGTAGGTATGGCAACTTGTATTGACCCAAGGTGCTCTGGCTGGTGCAGGCGTCGGCACAATATTTATAGTGGTGTCAACCATCCCAACCTCATGGTTTAGCAAAAACCAGGGCTTCCTTATCGGTGTAGTGCACTCAGGCTCTGGGGTTGGCGGGTTGATGCTGGCACCGGTAACGCGATTCCTGATTAACAAGTACACATTGATGGGTGCGGTCAAAATACTGGGGATTATTTTGGGAGTGGGTATAACGCTGGTAAGCTTAGGAATGGCTACTAAGCCTGAAGAGTTGATGGATCAGGAGGATGAGGAAAACATTGAACAGATCTCAACTTCAGACAGTATTAGCGAGAACAAGGTCAGCAACCTAGCGAAGAAGCGCATGTCGGTGCGCAGCTTTGGAGTACGCGATGTGCATAGTACTCGTGCTGTACTCCGCTCGCAGGAGTTTTGGTACTTGAATATTGCGGTGATGCTTGCAGAGGCAGCCTTCTATGTTGTGCTGTTCTTTCTCCCGGTGTACTCGATCGGTATTGGACTGACAAGTGAGCAGGGAGCGCTGATTGCTGGGGTGGCTAACGGTGCTACCATCGTTGGTCGCATTACAATTGGATATATTGCTGACCTTTCGGGAAACATCAACATGTTCTTTATTACTCATCTGCTGGTTACCTTGTCGTGTTTCTTCTTGTGGTTCCCAGCAAAATCGTTCATGATTATGATGATTTTTGCTTGCACATTCGGTTTGTTTGCTGGAAGTCTAACGCCAATGGTACCACTCTGCTCAGTGACGTTGTTTGGACAGAACGGGCTTGCCAATAACGTTGGGCTTTTGGGAATTGGGATGGTACTGACTACATCTGCTGCACCTGTCGTTGCACGTGTATTCTACGAAAAACTTGGACAGAACGGCGCTGGCTACGGTACAGTCGCGTTGTTTTGCGGTGCCATTTACTTCCTTGCCACACTGAGCATCTTTGCACTTCGGATCTGTGTGTCAAGGAAGCCGTGGGCCAAGATTTAATTTAGAACAAATCCAGCGTTCTTTTATTCTAGTTTTTTTTTGTGTTTAATGTTCAACATTTAGCCATTATGTTATTCAGCTCTTCTTTCTGGGCGAAAAATATGTATGCAAGCCTTGCTTATTTTCTGCCCGATACTGCGTCGACACTTCCCCCAGAATCAGGACTCGTATTTTGGCGACGAGAACATCCTTAATCCAAGGGTGTCCTTGGACACGTGGCTGCCCTTGTGCATGATACCCTTGGTTTGTCACACATTTGGTGCCAAGCATGTCCTCTGTCCTGCTAGAATCAGCTGGCTCTCACATGGGATGGTTCAGGAGAGAACCAAGCCATGCAATGTTACCAGTGTTGCATCAAGCTTCACAGTGGAAAAAGAACCTGCTGGTAAGCTGGGTGCGCCTGTGGCTGCGATTTCTTGACTCATCATTCGCTTGGGGGGAGAGGCTATCGAGCTTCCTAAATTTCTATTCCACTTTTTTTATATTTCTTTCTTTTTTTTTATATTTCTTTCTTGCTTTATTCATTCCACACGTTTTCGCTGAACTCTCCACCACGCTTGCACCAGGGAAAAAGGACAGGATAAAAAGCACGGCTGCCCTTCTACAAACCTCCCAGCAGTCTTTTTTCCTTTTATTTTAGGAATTTACACTATATTTCGGCAACCTATTATTTCGGCAACCTATATTGAAGCCAAAGTGAAGCTACACCGTGCCGTCACACGAATTCGTACGGTGGCTATTTTACAGCAACAACAACAACCAACACATGGAGCCCAGTATGAACTGGGCCAATCCTCCACTCGCGCGGTTGGAGGTCGAGAGGCACAAGCGCGACGAATATATTACTCACAATAGCAGACAGACGAAACACGGTAGGAGCGGCGCATTGTCATTCTTTTCGGGGATACATACGATGGCATCGAGTGCTATGTGCAATAACGTGTGCGAGACTTTGGGTTTCGATGGCCCTATATTTGAACCCATGCGGTCGGCGCTGGAGTTTTTTGCCGACATGGCACATCTTGCTATGCCATCTTTATATCTGACTCACCTGGGAGACGAATGCCCCATTTTTAATGGCAAACTAAACGCCACACAGCAGCAGCTAAACCCAGAGACAGCATCAGCCGAACCCGGCGATACATACGCAATGGAGGCCCCTCTGCCAGACACGCTTATATGCAACCGTCGCTCAAACTACTGTACATTATTGTCGATGGGAGTGCTGCGCAGGTGGCCGACATTGCTTAGATGCTGGCAAAATAAGGGGTCCATTTTGCAAATAAAATGTTCACTGTCCCAACAAAAATCCGGGGTTTCGCGTGAGATTGTCGAGGAGACGCTTCGTCTTGCTGGTGCCGATAATGTCGATAGCAAGACGCAGCAGCTTTCCTTATCATCGAATGATGCTTCTAACCCCAATAGTGCCGAGGCTTTGCCTCCGTATATAGGCGTCACCGACTTGGCAGAGACTTCTAGCAAATGGCTCGCGGATTTTTTAGAGTATGCTGAGAGCGACACCACCACCAAAACGCATTTTAACTCGGGATCCTCTGATACGTCTGCTGCCGACGACGGGACGATTCTCGAACCGACACTGCTATCTTCCGAAAAACTTTTGACTGTCAACAAGTATTTGCTGCGTCGTATTCGCAAGCTTGAGCTGACCAATCAGATTATTCGCGAGGCATACTCAGAGGTAGAGGAGATGCTTGAGACAGAGCGCCAGTCTAACGCGACGCAGCTACAGGCCCTGAAGAACAAACATGAAGAGGACTTGCAAGAGGTTGTAAAGGAGTACAAGGAGCGCGCGCGTCAGCACATGGACAGCGATGGAGATTATAGCGACGTAGAGAGCGACGCGGACTATGGATTTCGGCCGGGGTTCACGGCCACAACATCTAAAGGAGCTGCTACTGCTATTAACAGGGATTATAGTATTGGCTCAACGACCTCTTGCACGTCTTCCCCGCTAATGGGTCCTGCTGCTGGCTGGGGGTCTCCACCGCCAAAGATTCAACGTAGTGTGTCCGAGACTGCGTTCACTTCGATTTCAAAGTCTGGAGGTTTGGCTGTACCAGGGGACCTGACTATTGAGTTTGCGGACCCCACATTCGACAGCGAGCTAGAAGCTGGCAGCGACAACGGGTCTAATGTTATGTTTACGAGTTGTTCCAAGTGGGATATTGAGGACAGCGACAGTAGCAGTTGCGATGATGACGATGGTAATGTTGATGAGGAGCTTGATGCCAGTGACTCCGAAGACGAAGATGCACAAAACAATATAAATGGGCTAGAGTTTGCATTTGACAGGATCTGCTCAGCGCATGGCCCCGATATGATTGCATCCAGTGACAGCGGTACGGAATCAGACTTTGAGTCCGAGTCCGAGTCTGAGTCTGACTTTGATATGGAATTTAGTGCGGTGTCTGAAGCTTCGGATGGTGATCCGTCAAAAAATACCTCACGGTCGCATTTCTCTTCTGACGAATATGCCTTAGTCGACCCTGCGCGAGCAATGATTGACCGCTATTACCCAAAATCCGGCAAGCTGAGTATTGCAGCGGATATTGACTGCGTTGTTCCCGAAAGCCTTGAGCGCCCTAAAGACAATAGCGCTACTGCCTTGTCTGGCGATTTTATGGGACGAGCAGAAAAGTCACTGGACGAGCAAGAGGCAGAGTACAATGCGCAACTGCCAGCAGACCAGCGTATTGCAAAGTTCATTCTTCGCGCATCATCGCATCTGCAGCAGGGTGCGCGTGGCGGGCTGAGTCTGGGGTTCATGTTGCATAATCTAGAGATACAGGCAGACAAGTATGCACCTAACCATGCATCAGTTCTATGCGCCTTTGTCGAGTCACTGTATCAACTGGCCGAGTCTGGAAAGGGCTTTGGAGACGATAATAGCCAGCACCAACAGCCAGACGCCAAGGGCCAGCTGCGTTCGGCGCTGTCAAAGAAGCAGCGGGATAGAGTCTGCTCGCCACAGCAGGCTGTGCTGCGGATTTCAAAGCTTCTACACACGTATATTAGGCTGCCAAACGACCAGCTTTTGATACTGCAGCAGCTGGAGGATTTGTCCGAGGCCAACAGGGAGACACGCTTGGTTATGCATCCAATATTACTGCGCACTTTGTATGAGTGCGAGCTTATTGATCGCGGCGCAATTATTAAATGGTACACTTCGCTGCCTAAGGGAGTGATTAGCGATAATGCAGCAGACCAAGCCGATATCCCAGTTGATGGTGCTAGTGTCACGGCACCCGAAAATGACGAGCAGGTGGCCAGTGTGAGCTCTCTGCGGACGAGACGTGGCACGCTGCTGCGTGAAAGAGCGTCACCGTTGATTATTGAGCTTGCAACAGAAGCTGGCTCCCGTGGAAGTGGAGTGCGCAGCGCTGCAGAGAATGCGGCGGCGATGGAAGAGCTGCATCAGCAGATCCAGGCAAGCGAATGTGCTAGCAGCAGCAACGGCACCAGCGGAGGTTTGGTTGTTAACAGCACAAGCTCTTCTATGCACTCTCTTTCTAGCGCTCTTGCAGCTAGCCGCGACAACTGCTGCTGCACAGGTACGCTGACGCCAATGTCAGACGAAAATGCCTCATCGCATATACAGTTTTCGGGGCCTGAAACAGGCCCTGTTGGTAAGGCGAACGGGCAGGGGCTACTGGCTGCCAGCACTTCTTATGTGTCTGTTCTGTGTCGTACAAGCAGCACCTTGTACGATGGACACACTGGCATTCCCCGTAAGCTTTCTTCAGAGAGTGTTAGCAGGGCGCTGTCGGCATCAGCAGTCGGTGGCGATGGCTATGGTGCTAGTGGCCATCATAGTGCGTCGGAGACCGAAAATAACCTGAGGCCAGTGAAGCAGGTGACGTTTGCAGCGTAGAAACTCTTTTGCTTGTAGACACAGAGCAACCAAAGATAGGCACAAGTGCCCATGTATACATCATTATTCGTTCAATTTCCACGTTCTAGTGTACCATACAAGTTTTTTTTTTCTTTTTGACTTTATGTGTAGGATCACCTTGTCGTCAAATACACGATCTAGATCTTTGTGATCTTATAAAATAAACCCATAACAAGATTCAAAAGCTTACTAATTACGCATCACTCTATTTGATTTAAAGCAGAGGTTACTGTTTTAAAAAACTATGAGCGCATTAGGTGAATGACGTTTGTGTTAATCGAGATAATTCTTGTGTTTTGTGCCAAGAGAAACAAAGTGCGTGCATGATTGGCATGTGTAGTTGGCAGGCACAATTTGCGGGTACAGTTTGCGTTGGCAGACAATAAGAAAGAACCAAGAAACAGATCAACAAGACATTAGTAGTAGTTTTGAGTAGACACATATTATAGATGGTTTTAGCAATGTCATAGCAATACAATACAATACATGTAACAACACACTACCTGAATGGCGCAAACCCGCCCATGCACAAACGACGCCCTGCCCACAACGCAAACACAATTCCTGAATGGCGCAAACCTGCCATACCAAATAACGCCAGAATAATCTTTTCTAAATGCCAATATTTTTGCCAAATATTGTATTTATCCCGAATGTTGTGACATGCAAAAAAAACTAAACACGCGGATTACCATAACCGCAGTAGAAATATTAGGTGCACTCTTTTGAAGAATGCATCCGACCACATGTGGATACCATTCCGACCCTGCAGTTGTAGCTCGTCTCATTCAGTTTGGCTGTACTATCTTGCAACGCTCACACTGGCCATTCGGACAGCAGACTAATTAGTCGCATCAATTTTACTGCGCGTACGACTTGCAAGCAGGTCACTGCTGGATACTGCGCAGCGAGAATAAAGGGGGGAAGGTCGATCAGCGCGTCTCAACAACAAACGCGAGAAGAAAGCAAGGCGATTGGATAAGGGGAGGCTACTACGCAATGATCAGACATCCGCCAGCATCGATTGCTGTTACGCAGAAGGACGTCGATGTGCTCGCGTCAATGCACCACAGACTGCTCGGTCGCATCCAGGAAAATAGCATGAAGCAAAAGCAGCAGAAAGATTTGGCTGGTACTAGTGCACGCAATGCTCACTCCACAGCGACTGATGATGGATTTGTTTTACAGCGTGAGCGGCGCCAGCAAATGACTGTTGGCCAACGACTGGGGCTAGAAGGCTAAAATCAAGTGGCTGGTGATATCGCGATCTGGCAGATCAGCTTGGACCGCAATTGCCGAATGAGAGGAAGATACTTGAATCCAATTGGATACGAGCTCCTGACAAAAAGGTCGTGACCTCACCTGCGTTTTGGGTGGGTTGAGCGTCGCTTTTCTTTCTTCTTTTTCAGCCCGCCAAGGATAACGTTTTTGCTTGTCTGCATTAAAAACCAAACTTCATTTTTTTTTTTTTACAGCTCTGTTAGTCTTTCAAAAAAAAAAGAGAAAATTTTTCTTTTTGTTTATATAACGCAGGTGTTTCTTGCTTGTAAACGCGACTTACGAGGACGTTTTTTAGGGGGAAAAGGGCTTT
This sequence comes from Coemansia reversa NRRL 1564, assembly GCA_002705745.1. Classification (NCBI taxonomy): domain Eukaryota; kingdom Fungi; phylum Kickxellomycota; class Kickxellomycetes; order Kickxellales; family Kickxellaceae; genus Coemansia; species Coemansia reversa. The sequence continues at coordinate 204,138 of KZ303496.1, forward strand.
GTGTTATTCGATAAGCGTTACGTGGATAAAAAGACAGACACCAAAAGGTAAGCGAAAGATTGAAGAGTTTTTTCTTTTGTATGTAAGAGCTTTGTTACTTTGACATAGAGCTATACTATGTCATTGGTGACAGCAATGCAATCGAAAGGTGGGGGGGGGGTTTTGGTATTACTGAAGCTTGTCCGATGTATCCTTTTGCCTGTGGTTTGAGACCACATCAGTGGACAGAGAATGGGGGGTGGAAGAGAAGAATTGCTGGTTAAAAAAAAAGGGGAAGAGGGGTTTATGTTTTGCCCTTCTTTGTCCCATCACGAACCGCAACTTTTGTTTTCTCACTTTTAACCTTCGTGCGTGTG
>KZ303496.1:204524-299079 GCA_002705745.1 Coemansia reversa NRRL 1564
TTTTTTTTTTTTTTTTTTTTTTTTTTTGTTGGCACCTCTTGCAAAATTCGAAATCCTCACTTCTTGGTTGTCTTTGAAATTGACTGCAGCAGATATTAAATAAAGACTTGCCTCTTTTCTTGACTAAAGCTCATTCTTTCTTCCAGTTTATTCTATTTATTTTCTTCTCACGAACGTTAGACACTATCCAGTGTAAACAACATACTCGTAATCCGCACGGAAAAAAAAATACTGGGAGCAGCAATAGAGAAAAATGGAGAGTGGTAACTCACGAGCATTAGGAAAAAATACGATGACTCCCTCTGGGCCACATCAACAGCAGACTACGCAAGCTCAAAGAGCTCCTCCTCCTGTTTCTGCTGCTTCAAACTCGACAATACATCGGTATGCGACACCCAACCAGTTACCGCCAATTCAAAGGTAAGTTATTACTATGCTATTTTATTTCTTTAATTCTAAAGCATGTCACCTAAGAACGCGTACTATTTTTCGGCATAGCGAGTTATTCTGACTGCGCCATATGTACCTGTTTCTCTCATCATGGAAAGGGTGTGTGTAATCGTGGCCCTAATCCTCCCTCTCTCTTTTTGCGCGCCCTGACTTTATGACTTTTCGTGCTTTGAAGTTCGTGGGGATTTTAAAGTGCCAATATGCACATTGCTGTCTTGTATCACAGTGCTGGTGACTACGCATTCCCAGTCACATGCAAAGAATAGGCCAGCCATTTTGCTTTGCTGACCTGGCTTTTTGTGCCATAGCTAATTGTATTTTATTGTTTGCTTCTGTGGCGTGTAGCTCGATATCACCCAAGACAGAACCATCTGGTGCAGGCATGCGCTCGTACATGGTGCCGATATCGCGTGCCTCACCCAGGCCGAATTCCTCGACTATGCCGAATCCACCACATCCGGCTCGGCCCGCATCAGGGTATCCACCCAGCTCGCTTCCGGCTCACTCGCAGTCATCTTATCCCACTGCGCACGTCATGACGCCAAACGCCAGTTCAGGCCCAAGCACAGCAGCAGGAACCAACTCATTACCTTTGATTTCGGGCACGTATGCGCGCTCACCAACATTTTCAAGCTCTCAGACGTCAGCGATTCCACCAATCAAAGGTAGCATGCAACAGTCTGCCAGCAATCACCCGACTTTGTCGCCGCTATCTGGGCAACCTGTGGTAGCTCACGATGAGTCGGTGGCACGTACGGCAACATATGGATCGCCACCAGCAACACAGACACCAATGCCGCGTATGCCTCCGCCGCAGAGCATGTCTTCGCCTGGCGCACGGCCAGTGTCGGGCAGTCAGGGGCTGGCAGTGCAGGCCCCGCATCCGCACCAGAGCACGGCATCTGCTCCGCCACCTAAGCAGATCCAGTCTCCGCGAACACATCGCGCTATCTCTGCTCAAAGCACGCCACTGCCGCTGCATGCGCAGCAATCACCACGCGCGACAGCGGTTGGGGGTGTCCCGCATGCCTCATCTACTGGCCCGATTGCAGGATCGACTTTTACAACTACACCAAAGTCGTCCCTTATGCCTACATCGATGGCCGCATTGGCATCAACAGCAGTGCCGCCACTTGGTCCATCGCATAGCATGGGGACTGTATCCAGAGCTGTGCCTGCTACAGCAAATTCTCAATCTTCTGGCCTAGCGATTTCAGGGGGTCAGAGTAGCGTAGCTGTGACATCAAGCATTGCGGCATCAGCACCAGTGTCGGCTGGCGTAGGTGGAAATACTGAACAGGCGCACTCCAGACAACAACAGCAGTCGCAGACACAGCCTGACGCCAGCGGTCGGCCTTTGAATGTAACTGACGCGTTGAGTTACTTGGATATGGTCAAGTCACAATTTCAAGATAGACCCGAGGTTTACAATCAGTTCCTGGAAATTATGAAGGAGTTTAAAAGCCATGCGATTGATACTCCGGGAGTGATTAACCGCGTATCTCGTCTCTTCTTTGGCAGCCAGAGTCTCATTCAGGGCTTTAACACATTTCTTCCGCCTGGATATCGCATAGAGTGCTCGGATGATCCGGCGGAGGGAGTGCGTGTGACGACACCAAGCGGATCGATTATCCCTGACATGAATCGTCAGATTGGTGCGCCAGCAAGCATGGGAGTTCAAAATCACCCGCAATCACCGCAAAGTGCATCTATGCAACCCATTGCACAGCGCGCCCCACAACAACAGCAGCAGCAACACTATGGAGCACGCGATCAATATGGAGCAAGACGGACAGGGCCTCAAGGCACTATTTCTAGTGGCATGAGCGTCCAGGGAATGCAGGTGCCAGCGTCACAGACTATGGCTGCACATGGCGGCCCATACCCAAGCACTACAATGTCAGGAGCAGCTGGTGGCCCTATTTCAGCACGCTCTCCAAGCGCAGTAAGATCACCAACCTTATCAGCATCCCAGCGTTCACGACAGGTGCCGGTTGAGTTTAACCACGCGATTACTTACGTTAACAAGATTAAGATGCGCTTTGCTGCAGAGCCCGACCGCTACAAAGAGTTTCTAGAGATTTTGCAGACCTATCAGAAGGAGTCGCGGCCTATTCAGGAGGTTTATGGACAAGTGCAGCATCTGTTCTTGTCGGCACCTGACTTGCTTGATGAGTTTAAGCAGTTTCTGCCGGATACATCTGACTCTAGCGTAAGCGAACTGGCTGCCTTTGGCTCAACCAACGCAGCATATGCTCGTATGGGGCAAGTATCTGCTGCAGGTAATGGCATTGTGCAAGGACAGCTTGAACAAACGGGGACGTCTTCGCAGCACGGTATGAATGGCACTGATACAATGGTTGGCGGTCGTTTGCCGCCTTTGGGAAACTTTGCACCAGCGGCTGGCGCTGCTAGTCTTTCGGTCGATCCATTTGCTGCTGGGCCCACAGGCGGTTCGATATCTGCCGCTTCTGGAGCAGGACAAGCTTCTGGGATGGCGTATGAGGTTAAGGGTCCTGGAAACACGCCAGGAGGAAGCCGTAAGCGGCGCGGCGTGATGAGTGGCACACAAGGATCTGGTGTAGGTTCGGCAAAGCGGCGCAGTCGTAGCGCAAAGGCCGAGGGCGACGGGGCCACGGGCTACGGCCAGCTATTGACTGCAGCACAGCAACAGCAACAGGCGGCAAACCCTGCCACAGCTACTCCCGAAGAGCTTGCATTCTTTGAGCGTGTAAAGCGGTTTATAGGACAGCCCAATGCTTACAATGAGTTCCTCAAGCTGCTAAATCTATATAATCAGCAAGTTCTTGATCCGAGAACACTGGTTGAGCGTGCAGAAAGCTTTATTGGCGACGACAGCGAGCTATTTGGTTGGTTCAAGCAGTTTGTCGGCTTTGATGAACAGCAGACTGAGCTGGAAGACAGTCGCTCGGGCGATGAGGATGTTATTGAGTCGATTCTTGGCCCTGAACCAAAACCGTACATGCCTCCTGAGGAAGTTGCAAAGACGCTGAGAGCGACGCGGCCCAAGGTCAGTCTTGCGCAGTGCAAGTCGTATGGGCCAAGTTATCGTCTGTTGCCCGATGCAAGCACAAAAGCCAAATGTTCTGGGCGCGATGCAATGTGCTATGAGGTATTAAACGACCGTTGGGCTTCTCATCCTACTTGGGCATCTGAGGATACGGAGTTTGTGCATCACAAGAAAAACCAATTTGAGGAGGCTATGTTCCGCAGCGAGGAGGACCGCCACGAGATGGATATTGAGATAGATACCAATTTGTCTGTGATCCGGCAGCTGACGCCATTTGCCCAGCAAATTGAGCAGATGGGCGCAGACCGTCAAACGCAAGTGGTTTTGCCAGAGAACTTTCTGGGTATGTCCGAGGCGCTGCCGCGGCGTGCGCTACGCAAAGTGTACGACTCAAACCGTGCACTGGAGATTATTAAGGCCATGCACACGCATCCAGTGGTTGCAATTCCGATTGTGCTTAAGCGTCTTAAGCAAAAGGATGAGGAGTGGCGTCGTCAGCGTCGGGAGTATGCTAAGATATGGCGCGAGAGTGACAGTAAGAACTATTACCGCGCATTGGATCACCAGGGTCTGACATTTAAATCAGTCGACCGTAAAAACATCTCACCCAAGCACTTTATTACAGAGATTGAGACTCGCCGTCGTGAGCAGCAGAATCTTATGCCGGATGAGTCTTCTGGTACTGCACGCGCTCAGAATCGTAAGGTTACATCGGCTTTACGCCATCGTTATCAACTGGAGTACCGCTTTTCTGAATCTACGGTGATTGCGGATGTCATCAACGCCATTTTAGCACATGTTGGACGTCAGAATTCGCAGTTTGCACCGACAGAAAAGGAAATGATGGAGCGCTTTTTCCATGAGCTGTTTGGTGGTCTGCTGGGCATCGAAAGCCCCGATCACTTACAGTCTGTCTCGGATAACGAGGAGAATCCCAGCGATGAAGATGTTGAAACTGGTGTTGCGGATAAAATCAGCACGGTTACGCCTGCTGTTAATGGACATGCTTTGAACGGTAATGTGGACACTACCAAAGCAGAAGAGTCAAACAATGGTGATAGTATGGCGATAACCGATGCTGTAGCAGCTACTGCTGTTGCAGACACGCCGACGGATCCTAAAGATACTTTGTTGGATGCAGCCAGTGGTGACGCGATGGATATCGACAAGTCTAACGGCGATAACAAGGAGTCTGATGCGTTAGATTTGGACAAGGCTGACTTGAAAGACAGCGTGAATGATGCTGATGAGACTGAAAAAGCAGTTGCCAAACTCGCTATTGCTAACGGTCATGTTAATGGAACGGCCAAGTCTCCGCGTGGTGAAGAAGGCAGCAAACCCTCGACGCCGGGCCTTATATCATCTCGCTCGTGGATTCAGATTGGGTCAGCTGCTCGCGACCCCTCTGCGGCACCATCACTTGGTACGACAGCCAAGAGTGTGTCACGCGCATTTTATACTAACAGTAGCTACTATGTGTTTCTGCGGCTGTTCCAAGTGCTTTACGAGCGTTTTAACCGTCTGCGCGAGTTGGGACCCGAGTGTCAGACCAAGGTGATCCAGGCACATCAATCCCAATCTGTGGCTACAAAGCTTGGGCTTCGGCCAGAGCTGGACGTACTTAAACCATACGACCTGGAGCACACAGACTATTATGCGATTTTCCTGGAGCTAGTGGATCAGTTCCTGCAGGGACAACTTGAAAACAACAGCTTTGATGAAGCCATGCGGGTCATGTATGGCATCAACGCGTACAAGATTCTTACCGTTGACAAGGTTGTGCAGGCGATTTCGAAAAGCATTCAGAATCTGATCAATGATACGCGATGCATTGACATTCTGGAACTGTTTACGACGTTGCCGCCAGTACACGAGCAGAGCCCGCTGCGCTCACATATCGCTTACCGCATGAAGGTAGAGGCGCTTGTTGGAGCAGATGAGCATGTGTTCCGCGTCGACTACATTTACGACTCGCAGACCATGACCATCCAACTGCTGCGCCGCGAGGACATCACATTAGATGAGGCGGTGACGGAGGAGGAGCGTTGGGCATATTATGTCGACTCTTACGTGCTGTTTGAGCCCACGGAGGGCGTGCCACAGCTGCTGCAACTACGCCCACGGCCCTATTTGCGGCGCCACTTGCATGCTGACGAGTGTGACTATGTGATCAGTTCGCGATCGAACCTGGAGATCAAAATAGCAGTCAACACATACAAGCTGTGCTTCCTGACAGGCACCGAGGACATTTATGCCAACCACTCGCGCCGTGCGCAGCTGGCTACAGATAAGGCTGCGCAATCAGCTTGTAAGGAGCAGTGGGCCACTCGTACGCAAAAGTGGCACGAATGGCTTCAAAACGAGCATCAGCAGCGACTAGCCGAAGCTGTCGAAAACAACCCAGAGGAACAGCTTCAATTGAGCGAGTGGTGGAAGTAAATGCGACAACAGCTCTTGTCCAATCATCCTGCACGTGCAAGTTTTCGTACATGAGGGTAAAAAGCAATACGCATGGAGACGGAGCCACACAACACCGCGCACATTTCTTCCATCTGTTTCAGAATTTCTCATACTTAATTTTTAATACACACTGCTGCCCCTTCAGAGGTGGTACCGATTAAAACTAAAGACTTGTTAGCTGAACTCCCAAGGGAACTTGTACGCAACAAAAAAAAAAAAGTATCGTTGTGTGCAAAACCTCTTTGTTGTGTAGGGTCTAACAAGTGAAAAACGCAAATTAACTGTTTTGCACTGTTTTTTCTTCTTCTTCTTTCCTTTAGCACTTGTAATTAACAGCATACTTTTGCTGTTGTATGCTTTGGGACAGGAGGAGAGGCGAGAACAACTTATCAAAACTGTATGAGCACAGCAACACGACAACATCAGCAGGACGTCTCGCTGGGACTATATCTGGACCTTGGTCTGGATCCACATGCTGCGGAACACAGCGATGTTGACAGGGATGACGCCAATCTCCAGCACCACTTGACTGGGGATCGGGGTGGAAGTACCGCTTCCAGCACCGGTTCACACACACAGACTGAACAGATGGCGGATGTTGTGCAGCAGATGCAGCAGATGGAAGTCTCCGCAAGTGACAACAGTGACTCTGTCGAAGCGAATGGCGTAGATTTTCGGAACACCCCTGATGCTGCGGCCAACAATGCATATAGTAGTGCTGCTAGCACCACTACTGATGCTACGTGGGATTTTCTTACCAACACAGCTCAGATGTTTGAACGCACACCTGAGGTAAATTCTATTGCTATATTATGACATTGTGCGTTGGATATTACTGTAAAGGTGTCTGATTAACTATGTTGTAATTTTGTATATTTGTGAATGGTAGTTGACGGAGATCATAGCAGCGGACATTCGTCGTGGATACGATATGCAAGGATATAGGTGGAGTGGATATGAACTTCAGAAGCAGATGTACATGAGCTATCGTAGAGATGTGTATCCACAATATCAGAGCGTTCCACATAATGTGCAGAAAGTGCGTCGTGGGGCCAATTGTGTGGATTCTACAGCATCCTATTATGACTTTCGTTATTCAACTACAGGAAATGATTACAAGTGCGAGATTAACCACTTTCAGTTGCGTAATCTGGTTTGGGCAACTAGCAGTTATGATGTATTTTACTGGCATAGCGATGGTGTACAGTGTTGGAACCCTTGGCTGCGCACAAACAAGTGTGTTTTGGAGTGGGGACATATGCCAAAGGCTTTCAAACTCAGTGCGATGTCTGTGGATGATGGGTTTGTGTTTGTGGGTGATTATCGCGGTCGCTACTGTTTGAAACCCCTGCGGGATGGTAGCGATCCTGTTGCTGGCAGTCTCTCACAGATTCCGGATGATGAAGACATTGTTAATCACCTAACACCTATGAGGTCCTCCGGTGGTGCATATCAGGTGTTGGTGGCGCAGAACAAGGGACACATCCGGTGCTTTAACGTAGAGCGACTCAAAGTTGTTAGTGATATTGAGTTCAAATGGGCGGTAAACAGCACGGCAGTGACGGCAAGTGGATCACTTGCATGTGTGGTGGGCGACAGCTGTGAGGGTCTGTTAACTGATCCACGACAGAATTACCGTACGATTGCACAACTTTGTGGACACATGGATTACTCGTTTACCTGTGCATTTAGCCCTGACGAGCGCTTGGTTGCTACAGGTAACCAGGATACTAGTACACGTGTCTACGATATCCGCTGGCCGCAACAAGCGTTGGCTACATTGTGTGGATATATTGGAGCTGTACGTTCGGTCAAGTTTAGTCCATGTGGACGCTATCTCTTGACGGCTGAACCTGCTGATTATCTCCATGTTTACGAAACCAGCACATTTGGTAATGCACAAGATATTGAGTTCATGGGCGAGGTTGCAGGCGCTGTATTCTCGCCTGATGCAAACTGCCTTTTTGTTGGTATCTCTGATTCTATTCACGAGTGCGGCCTGGTTGAGTTTACTAGTTCTACGACTGCTGGAGCAGACACAATAGGCGACATGTGGCTGTAGAATAGTCACTATTACTTTTCTGTACTCAATGACAAAGTATATCTGTGCGCAAGTGAGGTTTTAGAAAGAATATTTAGTAGATAATAAAATAAATTGTAAAACACTAAAGTGCTCTGGCAAGGCCCTTTGCATTAATATGCTGAGGATATATTTTCTTTAGAGCTTGGCCAGGAAGGCGCCGGGGGTTGTACCGCCGCTCAACAGCAGCACAACAGCGTCGCGATACATTTCAGCTTTAATTAAATGTATCTTCTGGGTCAGGCCGTTAGCTTTGGGAGCCAGAGTCACGGCATACTTCATAGCTGTATCCATTAAATCGTCTTGTGCTACGGCGCGATCAACAAAACCTCCAGCAACAGCATCAGACGCCTTAAATCTATGGCCTGTTAGCAGACATTCTCTTAGATAAGTAGCATGAGTGATCTTGGCCTTTACTATTGCAGCCATGCCAGGAATCAACGGGAGACCAATATCAACTTCGTTCATTGCAATCCAGCCACGATCTGCTCGCATAACGCGGTAGTCGTGAGCCAAAGCAAACATGCATCCGCCAGCAAAAGCGTGGCCATTGATTGCAGCTACTGTTGGAATACGAAAAGTCAGTAGTCTTGCAAGCATCTGGTGGTAGGGAATATAGAAACTATCACCCTCCTTCATAGCTGCTTCTATTGCCAATCCGTTGCTATAAAACTTTCCGGTGCTTGTGGTCACCAGCGCACCACCTTTGGATGACTCTTCTGAAGTTAGACTATCCAGTTTTTGCTCGACAAAATCCAGTGCCTGCATAACTTGTGATGTAAACTTCTTGGTAAACCGGTTCTCTGTGCCATTGTTCAGATGTAAAAGAAACAATCCAGGAAACGAAGCATCTGGATTGGTGAGTTTCACCAGTGGAAGATCGATGAGTGACATATAATATAATAAAGGTGGGTTATTAGCGTACTTTGCTGAAAGCTGTTTAAATCGACAAGGTTGTGTGCTATGAAGAAGGTGAAGGTAAGGAAAGTGTTTAGTGAACAATAGAAAGTGTGTGTCTTGAAGAACTTGCGGCTTATCAAGCACTGTTATTATAGCCTTTTTTTTTCTATGTGAAGAAATAAAGAGCAAACATTACTTTCACGCGCGCTCGGACAAACTTATTGCTCAGGGACATCCGTGAAAGTGCTAACTCTGTCACGTGTGTAATGCTGATCCGCACAAGTAATGCAGCAAACCGCATTAAAATTCCACTGATTTCAGCATTTTCTCTTTTTGTCTTTTACTTTGACGAATTAATAGATTGCTCTTGCATTTCTTTTCTCTATTTTTTTTTTAAAGCGTGGTTTTTTTTTTTAAACACACAAGCAATATTGAGTCTTGTATTTACTTGCATATTTCATAATTTAAACTGTTGCCTAAAAAAAAAATGGCATTGTCAGACGAGGAAGGCTCTAATAAGCCTGATTTTTATCACGAAGGCGAATTTGAAGAGAAAAGTACTGCAGCACTGACAGAAGCAACTGTTGCAGGTGACACAGAAATAGATGAGGAAGATATTGGAGACGTTAATATGGATGAATTAGGAAATAAAGTGTGGTTAGTCAAAGTACCAATGTTTTTGGCTGAAAAGTGGAAGCAACAACAGCGCGAAGATGGTGTTCAATTAGGCAAAATGCGTATATATGACAAGCCAGATCAGAGCGGTAGCAACATATCTATTATACTGAATGAATCCGATGAATACAAGGATATTCCTAAAGAGTACCGGATGCAAGTGACCAACGAAAGGGTCAACAATATGTTTATATTTTCAGAGGGACGAGATCCAAATGAGATCATAAAGCCTACATCGACACAGGCTAATAAGGCAGTACCACTTTCAATGACAGGTACAGTTCATCATGAATGTGCAGTTACGCCTAGTTACACACCAGAATACAAGCGCATCATGCGTAAACGTGTTTTAGAACAACATAAGAACTCTCGTAGAGTACAAGTGGTTAATCAATCTGAATTTAACAGAAGTATGCTGAGTGTTGATGCTAATACATTCGATACTGCGCAGAAAAAGCCTAAGATTGATACGAGGACTGCTAGAATGGAGAGACAGGATTTAATGAACACTTTGTTTGCGGGCTTTGAGAAATTCCCGTTTTGGACTTTCAAGGGTCTTGTGGAACACACAAAGCAACCATCTGCGTATCTAAAGGAGGTATTGGGTGACATTGCAAAGCTCAATAAGAGTGGTCCTTATGCTAATATGTACAGTCTCAAACCAGAGTTCAAGAAAGCATCGGCAGAAGCTGCTGCTGCTGCAGAAGAAAAATCTCAGAACGCTGTTGCTGGCGGAGATAATGTGGGTTTAGGAAGTCGAGAGGGTTTGATGGAAGACATTGACGATATTGATGAAGACGATGACTTTGAAGATGTCTAAGCTTTTTATTAATAATCCTTGATCACTTCTGATTTAACTTAGATTATTAGCTTTGTCTAGTTTCAATCTTCCTTCTAATATTTTTCAAGTTCTACTTTACTGATCAATATATATCCATTTATATTTAATACTTTTTTTTCTTTCTTTGCAATAACACGTACAAAATTTTACTAACGTTTAGACTGTTTTTTTTTTTCTAGGACAAACTTTAGAATGACAATAGAAAAAAATATATGCTATCATAGAAAGCAAATAATCTTACAGTGTTTCTTTTTTCATCTTCTCGATTAGTGTAGCCACGGAAGTGCGATATGCGTCTGCAGTCATCTCAACTGGGAAGCGGTTAGTGGAGTATTTGGCAGAAAAATGACCAAGTGGATTGACACCATCTGGGAAAAGACGCAGCCCTAGAAACTCGGTGACCTTGGCATTTACTAACTCCCGCCATTCGAATAGACAGCTATCAACAGAATGTGTCCAGGGCTCAAAATCCACAACATATACGGTGCCTGTTTGGGCTATATACGCGTCGAAACAGTAGTTCTCCGAGGGAAACTGGGATGTGACATGTTTAGTAAAGAAGTCGACGAGTTTGGCAAGTATATCATTGCTCATTTCGTCCAAGAATTCGTGATGCTGGTAGTCCACCTGCGATACAGCAAGCAGTTGGCGACCCTTGACAAAGCAACGGAACATCATTGATGGTGCCAGATTCCCCCACTTGCGCAATACTAGCTCAGGCTCTATTGTGCCCAACCGCTCCTTCGAAAGATACCGACCTGTGTCAAGATCCTGCGTCACTTTATCGGAGCTCTTCAATAGCCAGTATATGTCTGCTGCTGTCCGGCATCGAAGTGTGCCAGTGGTTGCTACCCAAGAGGCATCTGTAGGCGCGCACCAGTTCATTCTTGGAAATACTTCTCCACCGCCTAGACGCTCTATCCGGTGTCTAATCTCTGAGCTAGTTGATTCAAGATTGTAATCATTATGAGTACTGCTATCGTCATCATCCCAATCACTATCGTTACTTTCGGACCCACCAAATTCTTCTAACTCGCCATGATACTGCGTTGTTGTTTGCTCAGGTACAAATACACCATCCGCCAGTAAATAGTCGATAAAAGTCTGTTCTAGCGGCTTGATAATCTCCGATTTAAATGTAACACTACGGAATTGCGGGTACCATGACGAGAACATGCAGTTGATAGCTTCTTCTTTTGTCAAAGGCGCAAATAAATGTTCTATATCTTCTGTGTCTTCGCTCTCAACCGGCCTCGCTGCTGTCAGCTCTGAGATTGCAGCTCGTGCATCATCTGCTGCGTATGTTGTCCTTCCACTTTCTTGAGTCATTCAGAATAGTGTTTTAGTGCAAAGGTCATAAGTGTTTAATACTTTTGTCTAAAGTTGATTTTTTTTTTCTTTCTATAAATTGGGATTCGCTAAAAAAAAAAAAAAAACCATCAGGTAGATTTAACCAAACCGACAAACCTGTGGGATATATCATGCGTCTAAAAAGATAGAAAAAAAATTTGCAGTCACTTTACAGACAAATTCTAACCAAAACCTAAACCCCCCCAGCATTTCCCTAATACCTACGGCGCTTACTTTTCATTTTACTTTCCTTAAAGGCAAGATTAGTGCAATATATCAGCTTGGCACCACATTTATCAGACTTTTATAATGGGAAAGAAAAAGGGTGGAGCAAAGAAGACAGACGCCGAGCTGTGGGGCGACGAGGGCTCTGACATTGACCCCATTGCGGTAGCACAGTCTGCTGCTGATAAGCTTTCTGACGACGACAACCCTGTACAGAAGAGTGGCGGCAAGGCGAAGAAGAAGCAGAAGAAGGGCACACCGTCTGCGTTTGCAGCGCTGGCCGATGACGATGACGATATGCTAGAAGATTCAGAGGATAACCACAGTGCTAATGAGGAGCGAACGCCCACTCCGGCACCCGTTGTGGACGCCGAGGACGAAGCAGCAAGGGGAGGCACAAAGAAGGGCAAAAAGAAGAAGAAAAGCCAAGAGTCAGCTCCGGCGCTGCCTGCAGAAGACGACGATGAGGAGCCCACAGTGGTGATCAAGACAGCCAAGCAGAAGGAGCGCGAGAAAAAGGAGAAGGCCAAACTCCTGAAGAAACAAAAGGCAGATGAGGCCAAGGCCAAACGCGAGGCTGAGCTGCGTAGTCTGGAGGAAACTTTGGGTGCCACAAAGATAACCGAAGAGGTCGAGGACGCAGCAGCACCCACAGGCGGCAAGAAGAAGAAAAAGAACAAGAAGACCAAGGGTGCTGCCGATGAAGACGACGAGGGTGACGAGAAGCCCGCAGCCCCAAAGAAGGGTGAGGAAAAGAAGAAGGCGAAGAAGGGCGCCCCGATAGCCGCGCTGCAAAAAATGGTGGAGGAGCAGCGCCGCATGGAAGAGGAGCGCAAGCGCGCTGAAGAAGAGGAGCGTATACGAATTGAGGAAGAAGAGCGTCTGGCGGCCGAGGAAGAAGCGCGCATGGAGGCCGAGCGTGAAGCAAAGCGTGAGGCCGACCGTCTCAACCGGGAGCAGTTGCGGCGCGAAGGCAAGTTGCTTACCAAAAAGCAAAAGGAGGCCAAGGCGCGACAGGAGAAACAGCTGCAGGCGCTGCTAGCATCTGGTGCTCAAATTGCTGGTATTGACGCAGCTAAGAATGAAAATGACCAGCAGAAGCCTGCCCGTCGCAATGAGGCTGAGGAGCGCAAACGCAAGGCTGCTGAGCGCAAGCGCAGAGAGGAGGAGGAGGCGAAGGAAGCGCAACGTCTTAAGGAGCAAGAAGAAGAGGCGCGCAAAAAGGCTGAGGCTGCAGAGAGTGGTGACGGCGTGGACGACTGGGAGGCTCTTCTGGAGTCTAGTGAAGAGGAAGAGGAAGAGGAAGCTGCCAGTAAAACCAAGGACAGCTGGGATCAGTCATCTTCCGAGGATGAATCCGACGAAGAGGATGCCAAAAAGCCTCAATCTGTTCAGAAGCCCCAGCCTACAAAAAAGACTGCAACCAAGCCAGCTGCAGAGTCCGAGAGCGGGTCCGATAGCGAGTCTGATAGCGAGTCCGAGACTGATTCTGACTATAGCGACTCGGATGATGGCATGACTGCAGCCGAAAAGCAGGCGCAACAGCGCAAGCAGGCGGCGGCGGCTCGGCGCTCTCAGCGGATGAAGGAAGCAATGGCAGCTCGGTCTGAGGATGACTTGCGGTCGCCAATCTGCTGTATCCTCGGACATGTGGACACAGGCAAATGCTGGGGACGTGACACGCCGATTCTTATGTACGATGGCACAAGGCGCAGCGTACAGGATGTGCGGGAGCGCGACTTGGTGATGGGCGACGACAACACCGCACGTACGGTGCAGGTAGGTTCAGTGATTCGCGGCTCGGGAATGCTGTATCGCGTTGTCCCAGAAAAGCTCGCAGGCGCAGAGGCCTTTGTGTGCAATGCCGACCATATCCTTGTGCTGGCTATTACATGCAGGCCTTACGTCCGCACTACCACCATGGCGCGCGGCGGCAGGGCGGCTCGCACAAAGTTTACAGCAGAGTCTGTTGTGGTTGATCGGGTTGCTAACAGCCTGCGCGTGGTAAGCCACGGTAGCTTTGACACCGAAGAAGCGGCGGCGGCGGCACTGCCAAAGTGGGAGCCGCTGGAGTGGCAGTGTACGGTGCTAGAGTACATGGAGCTGGTGCGCCGCGACAGGAGCCTGGCGCGCATGTGCTCGATGTACAAGCCTGTAGATGGTGTGGAGTTTCCGGCTAGCGCCGGCCAGCCATTTGCGGATGCGGTTGCGCACACGCTTGGTTCGGCACCGACCTTGGCGCAGGAGTTAGACGCTGCTGCGCGATTGGGCCGCGAGCTGTTTGTTGGCGGCAATGGTGGTGTCCTTGGCAGCGTGGTGAGCCCCGATAGCGCTGGAGGCATTCCGGCGGCTTTAATGACTACGTCGATCGCTCACAGGCGTGCGTTTTTGGCTGGAGTTATTGACACTGCCGGCCAGCTTACCAACGATTCCGGTAAGGAGCACTGGCAGATTGATTACAAACACGAGCAGCTTCTGGCGCAGCTGCGCAGCCTGGTGCGGTCTGTTGGACTCTATGCGGGGGGAGTTGTGAAGCGTGGCACCGACTACAGCGTTGCAGTGTTTGGCGAGTTGATGTACAGCATCGGCCAGCATATCACCGTTGACCACAAGCGGGCAGCGGTGTGCGCACCGGAGCCATGGAAGGCATTGTGTAACAACTCATGGCAGTTTATTATTGAGGAGATAGGGCATGGCGACTACTTTGGGTTCACGCTGGACGGCAACTCGCGGGTGCTGCTGGGAGACTACACGGTGTCGCACAACACCAAATTGCTGGATAAGATCCGACAGACCAACGTACAGGCAGGTGAGGCTGGTGGAATTACGCAGCAGATTGGTGCGACGTACTTCCCGTCGGAGGCAATTCAGCAGAAGACGTCTGCGATCAACAAGAAGGGTAAAATGGACATCCGTGTGCCGGGACTTCTGATCATTGACACGCCCGGACACGAGTCGTTTACGAACTTGCGCTCGCGCGGCTCCTCGCTGTGCAATATTGCAATTCTGGTGGTGGATATTATGCACGGACTGGAGCCACAGACACTCGAATCTCTGCGGCTGCTGCGCGACCGCAAGACGCCGTTTATTGTTGCGCTAAACAAGATCGACCGCATGTACCAATGGCAGCCCCACGCCAACAGCCCTTTCCGCGACACGCTCAAGCTTCAGCCTCAGTCAACGCAAAACGAGTTTGCCACGCGCGTAACGCAGACCATTACGGCGTTCGCGGAGCAGGGATTGAACTCGAAGTTGTACTACGAGAACAAGAACTTTGCCAAATACGTGTCGCTCGTGCCGACGTCGGCAATCTCGGGCGAGGGTATTCCTGATCTGCTGGCGTTGCTAGTGTCGCTGACACAGACCCGCATGTCCAATCAGCTGATGTATTTGTCCGAGTTGGAGTGCACTGTGCTGGAGGTTAAGGTCGTCGAGGGCCTTGGTACCACCGTGGACGTTGTACTGTCTAACGGCTGGCTGCATGAAGGCGACCGCATTGTACTGTGTGGTCTGGATGGTCCCATTGCTACTAATGTGCGTGCGCTTCTGACTCCACAGCCTATGCGTGAATTGCGCATCAAATCTGCTTATGTGCACCACAAGTCTATCAAGGCTGCAATGGGCGTGAAGATCGTGGCCCCCGAGTTGGAGAAAACCATTGCTGGCTCGCGGCTTATGGTCGTCGGTCCCGACGATGACGAAGAGGAGCTAATGGACGAGGTTATGTCTGACATTCAATCGCTACGCGATACCGTGGCCAAGTCACCACGTGGTGTGTGGGTGCAGGCGTCGACGCTGGGATCGCTAGAGGCGCTGCTGGAGTTCCTGCGCGTGTCTAAGATTCCTGTATTTGATCTCAACATTGGTCCAGTGCACAGAAAGGACGTTGTACGTGCATCCACTATGCTGGAGAAGGCTCCCGAGT
The DNA here is from genome assembly GCA_002705745.1 of Coemansia reversa NRRL 1564. Classification (NCBI taxonomy): domain Eukaryota; kingdom Fungi; phylum Kickxellomycota; class Kickxellomycetes; order Kickxellales; family Kickxellaceae; genus Coemansia; species Coemansia reversa. The sequence continues at coordinate 220,462 of KZ303496.1, forward strand.
ACGCCGTCATGCTCTGTTTTGACGTCAAGGTTGATCGCGATGCGCAAGAGTTGGCAGATGAGGTTGGCCTGAAGGTCTTTACCGCTGACATTATCTACCATTTGTTTGACGCATTCACTGCGCACACCAAGCTTCTCGAAGAGCAGAAGCGCCAGGAGCTTGCGGGTGATGCTATCTTCCCATGCATGTTGAAGATGGTCAGTGGTGCTGTCATCAACAAGCGTGATCCGCTTATCATTGGCGTTGACGTACTCGAGGGTCAACTCAGACAGGGAACGCCGCTGTGTGTGATTAAGACCAACCCCGAAACAAAGGAACGCGAGGTGGTTACGCTTGGAAAGGTTGCCAGTATGGAAATTAACCGTAAGCCCGTCACTATTGTGCGCAAGGCCGACACCAACGCCGGCGTGGCTGTCCGCATCGATCATTTGCTCAATGACAGGCCCAAAACCTACGGCCGCCACTTTGACGATCATGACACCATTTACTCGCTTATATCGCGTGCCAGTATCGATATCCTCAAGCAGAGCTTCCGCGATGACATGTCCAGAGAAGACTGGCAACTGGTTGTCAAGCTCAAAGGTCTCTTTGAAATTGCCTAGTGTGTCATAAAATATTTGTTTTCGAGTCTTTAAAAAAAAAACGTTGACATCATTCCTAAACTTTTAGATTATTTACTTTATACTTTTGTTTAACCGACCGACCATGGTCAACGCTAGGTAATGAGTTAATGCGCAATATCTGACAGATTTCTGTCACACTGCATATATTTTATTGGTTTGTATATAAAGTATAATTGTCAAGTAACATTACCTTACAAGTAATATTATCTGGAGATTTTGGTCATAACTTATTGCTTTTTTTTTTCTGCTTTAAATTAACAAACAAAAATTATTGCCAAGAATAATACTAAGAAATACAGATAAAGACATTAGAAATAAAACCAAGTATCTAAAAACGACTAAGAAAGAATTATACAAGTGCATTATCATAAACAGCATCAGAGAGATTAACATACACACAGCAACATCTAAAAAAAAGTCATTAGAGTGACGATCTACTACTACCTTGAGCAAAAGATGACATGTAAAATACAGATAATTTACACCAGTTTATTTGCATTACAACTAGTGCAAGAAAAGGCAACAAACGCCCCAAAATGTAGATTTTCTAAAAACAACATTCGGGATAGTCACCACTACTCTAATTGGGGAACAAAATTGCTTAACATACAGTCTCTTGGTTTTGTTGATAAGTTGTATATATGATTATTTGACTACAGAGAGGACAGAGGAAGAAATCTAAGAAAGCGGTTTAAGTTAGGCTACTCGGCAATTGTTGTAGTACTATCTGCCAGATTGTGGTAAAAGTGTGTGTGTGTGCTGTAATGCAGACCAGGCAGATTTACTGAGATGCAAACTTGTTATATACAAAGGCAATCTTGAGACAGGATGTAATCATTTGCATATTAGTTAGAAAATTAGCGCAGACTATGAATATTGCATGTTATATTTACTGGTGGATAATAATAGAACTATTAAAAATCAAACCTAGAGGCATTGTCAGTAGAAAGAATAGATGAGAATTTGGATGATAATAGTGTGTGCTAAACAGCTTGTCTCCGGCCTTGTAATACTATATCAAATTGTAGCAGATGTAGTGGAGGTTTAATACAGGCCTGAGAGATACACTGTTAAAATTGGAACAGAATATGGAACATCTTTCTTTTGTCAGGGGCCGCTCTATGACCATTCAGCTTAGCTTGAATTGCCGTCTGAAAAAGCAACCTAATCTTTTTTTTTTTTTGGTCTTTTTCGGGAGAAGGTGCCTCAAAGCTCCCGCTAAGAATGACCTGCTCCTTTTTAGAATACTTCCATTTTTTGCACTTGCTCTTTTATTATTTATTTTATTATATAAAATAAATTTTTATAACATTTTATCCTTTGCGGATCGCATTGGTTCCCTTTGATGTTTCCATTAGTTTACTATAGTAGCTTTTTAGTCATAAAAGTTGCTTCTGTTCTATGATTTGCTTTTGTTCCTCCTGTTCTCTTAATCTGAAATAAACTTTGTAAACATGGCTACTACTACCCCAAGGTCTCACGCAAAGGGCTCTGTTCTGAATTTTAATCTCAGTCCAACGGAAATAAACGACATCGTAGAGAGGTTGATCTCAGATGGGGAAAAGCTCCAGAATACCGTTGCCGCGCAGGTTAGCCCAACCTTTGACAACGTCATCGTCCCGCTGGCCACACGCGAGAACGAGAAGGGCGCGGAAAATCTTGTAACTATGTTTCTACAGAACTTCAGCACCGATGAAGCCGTTCGCGATGCGAGCATGGCCGCTGAGGAAAAGCTCAACGTGTGTCGAATCCTGTAACTCCGCTACCTTGCGCTGCTTCTTGTATGAGCATCTGGACGGCTTGTGGAGAGTATGAATACTAACTACATCAACAGCAGATTTATTGTCACTATAGGCTTTTTCAAATAAAGTCGCTTATGCGTGAAGACGTGTACAAGGTTGTGCGCGCTGTCTATGAAAATCCCGATGAAATGTCTAAATTGGGCCCCGAGGATCGTAGACTGGTAGAAAAGATGGAAGAGAGCTATCGTCGCAATGGTCTTGGCCTAAACAAAGAAGATCGTGAGCGGCTGGGCACAATCAATAAACAGCTTTAGGAGTTGTCCACCCGCTTCAACCGTAGCATCAACAAAAACGATGGACATGAGGCCTTCACGCGTGAGGAGCTTGATGGGCTTCCCGAGGACTACTTTGATGGCCGCGAAACCAAGGACGTTGGCGACGTCACCAAGTACATAGTGACTACCAAGTATCCTGACTATCTGCCGGCGATGAAGCTGGCGAAGAGTGAGAGTACGCGTCGTCGTTTATTTTATGCTGACGAGACGCGCTGCCCAGAAAATATTTTGCTGTTGCAGGAGGCTGTGCAGCTGCGACTTGAAGCAGCACAGCTTCTAAAGTACAAGACACATGCGGAGTTTATATTTGTGCGCAACATGGCCAAGAATCCTGATGTAGTTTTGGAGTTTGAGCAAGATCTGCGCACAAGGCTGAACGTCTTGGCAGACCAGGAGATCAGTGAAATTGAGGCTCTAAAAAAGGCCGACAAGGAGGCTGCCGGTGAGCCATATGACGAATTGTTTAGCTGGGACTTTGACTACTACGTAAACATGGTCAAAGAGCGTAAGCACAATATCAATGATGAAGAAGTCAAGCTTTATTTCCCAATGGAGGAGGTCACGCGCGGAGTCCTAGATATCTACCAGGAGATCTTCAGCCTGCGTTTTATTAGAGTTGAGAACCCTCCTGTCTGGCATCCGGACGTCGAAATGTACGAAGCCTGGGAGGCTGAAGAGGACAAGTTTGTCGGGAACTTTTACCTGGATCTATATCCTCGCGCGGGCAAGTTTAACCATGCTGCTGTGTGGCCCATCCGCCACGCCTTTACTCGTGAAGATGGGTCACATGAGTATCCGGTGGCGGCTATGGTTGCCAATTTCCCAAAGCCTACCCCATCTGCACCAGCACTACTCAATCACAGCGACGTAGTAACTCTGCTGCATGAGCTTGGCCATGTTCTCCACGATATCTGCCCAATTACCAAGTGGGGTCGGTTCCATGGGACAAACACAGAGAGAGACTTTGTTGAAGCACCATCTCAGATGCTTGAGAACTGGGGCTGGGAACCGGAGGTTTTGGGCAGATTCGCCGTGCACTACAAGACTGGTGAGCCAATTCCAGAGACGCTGGTCAAGAAGCTGGTGGCAACTAAGAACTCGTGTGCTGGACTGCTTAACCTATACCAGGTGTTTTTTGGCATGTACGACATTAGCATCCACAACACCACTGACGGCCAGACGGATGTAAAAGAGACATACCTAAGGCAGAGTGAAAATATTGTTAGTTTCAAAAATGGCGATGCTGACACATGGGGTTGCGCAACCTTTGGCCATATGATGAGCGGTTACGACGCTCGATACTATGGCTATCTCTATAGTCTTGTATTTAGCGCCGACATATTTGAGTCGCGCTTCAAAAAAGAAGGTGTCTTTAATCCGCGCACTGGCATGGACTACTGCAACATGATCCTGTTTCCTGGCGGCAGCCACGACTCCATGGTCGGCTTGGAGAAGTTCCTTGGGCGAAAGCCAAACAACAAGGCCTTCTTGCGCTCCATTGGCTTGGCCACTGATTAGTGCACTGTACATTTCTCTACAGCTTGATTTTTTTTTATTCTGGTGCATCTCAGCTCACAGGAGAATTTGTTTTGCTTCTTTAATCCATGGCCATATAGTTGCATAGTATATACTGCAAATGCCTGCCGACATCGCGAGAACAAGTTTTTATTACATTCTTTTCTTCTCTGCACTTGTTTCTTTTCAACTATTATATAATATGCTTAAGCATTTTGTTCGCTTTTGTCTGTCCAACGACGGACAACGCTAGGTAAAATGAGTGAATGCAGGATATCTGATAATTTCCAGTCATTTGATTGGTTTTATGAAAATTAATATTAGACAGGCAACATCATTTAGCATATAAGCATTGTCTGAAAATGTCAATCATATTCTTTTGCTTTTATTTAAAATAGTTGAGGAAATAGTTTCTTTCACAATGTGCGATACTTAAATTAAAAACATTTATAATGCCGTCTAAAAACCCAAAAAAAAAATTATACAAGAATTATGTCACAAACAGCATCAGAAAAATTAACATAAATGTATTAGTAAACATTATTGGGTAGTTGAATTTAAAAGGCTTAAAATAGCTAAATGATTATGTCAAAATAATAAACACAACACTATTACATACAAGCCATTAGAACGACAATCCACTATCTTGGACAGTAGATAAAATATAAATTCCTGATAGCTTTCCACCAGTTTAATTGAATTAAAAGCGCCACAAGAAGAGCAACAGGCCAAATCAAAGCACAAACATCATGACAACAATACCCCAGGTAGTTACTACTACCTTAAATCAAGCAGAAAAACCAATGTATAATCCCTTTATTCTTTTAAAAACTTGCTTGGAATTATAGAAAAATGTCAAAATTGTCAAACCCGCTGCCTCCGCTTGCGTTGGCTGCCTTCTGAGTGCCACCAGGTGATACACCAGCACCGTTGCTGCTAGTGCTGTTGCCTGTCTGCTGTTGTTGTGACTTGTTTGAGTAGAGTGACATGATAAAGCTAGTATCAAATGTCCCTTGTCCACTATTGCGTTTCTGAGCTGTTGGTGCTGTGGCAGCAGTGCCTGCAGTAGCCACAGAGGCAGCCGTGGTCTTGAGTGGATTGGTCGTGGTAAAGGTGGTAGCAGACGCAGGAGGCGATGAGATAAAATCACCAAAGTCACCAAAAAGGTCATTCGAGTTCTGTGTGCTGGATTTGACGGTAGTGGCAGTCGGCGCTGCTGGCATAGAGGAAGTTGCTGTCAATGACAGTCCGCCAAGAAGATCGTTCAGGCCCGCTGACGTATTTGCCACTGCCGCCGCGCTTGTACCTGGTGCGCCAGCAGCAGCAGAAGTAGGCTGTGTGCTACCAAATAAGTCAGCATCGAGAAGATCAGCTGCCGGAGATTTTATTGCAGTCGTAGAGCTTGAGGACTTTGGCGGCAACGCTGGTGTTGGTTTTGCTGGTAGTTTCGGGGCATCACCAGAGGCGCGCGAAGGCGGATTGTCGCTGAGCAGGAGTTCAATCGCCTGGTTAAGGTCACCATTGCACCTGTTCAGCGCACGCACATTCTGCATTGCATGGTCAAAACCCATCGCAAGCAACTGTCCCACTCTTGCGTCTGAAGGCAAGATCTGCGCTTCACGCTGGTTCTCCATCGGCTCACCACGCAGATGTCTGGCCGCCATGTCCACATTAAACCCAAACAGCTTAAGTGCCGCATGGTTGTTGCGCACATCCAGAAATCCCAACTCGCGTAGCTTAGTCAGCGCCGAAGCCTCGTCTGCATATTCACCTGTACCCGTCGTTGCTGGTGCTGCATTCTTATCCGTAGGATCTGCCACACCATTGCGATGGTCTACAAACAAACGCCGTTCATACTTGTCCCGAATGTACCGCTCGATGTCTCTGTCTGAGCGCGGCGGTGGATGCAGCTCTAAATGCGGATTGAAAAATGCATTCGCTCGTTTGTTGCCGATGCGTCGGAAATGCTCCAGTTGCTCTGTTGTCCAGTTGTCCAGGCTTATCGACTTTACCTTTGTTATGTGTGTTCCTAGGTGTCTATGGAATCCACCACATCGAATGCATAAGAACACTCCCAGATTCCACGAGGCCCAACGTGTTCCTACTCAAGAAAACGCCAAAAGTCAACCAGAGTTAATATTAGTATTGAATGCCTCCCAGAGATTTGCTGTTTTAGCAGAAATTGCCTCAGAGTGGCGCCAGCTTTCAAAAAGCCCTTTATAAGGAATTCTGTATAGGTACTTTGTACTTACCAGGCGCACCGCAATCTGCACAAGTAGAGTTCTCTGGCTGTTTGACTAACTCTGCGAGAATCTTGCTGTGCTTCTCTGCAAGCCTTTTCTTCTCTTTGTCAGTCGCAGCAACCATTGTCCAGCGCCTACTAGATGGAGAAAAGTAAGAGGTTTATTTTTGTCTATTTTAAAAAAAAAAAAAAAAAAAAAGTTTAAGTAAGAGAGAGGTTTCCATGCAAGACTTGTTTCTACACTTTCCGCCTGGGGTGTGTGGAAGAAGGGATGTGGTGGAAAACAAGCTTGCTGTAAGCTTCTTGAGAAAGGCTCTGTTTTCAGCACTGTCATATCATTTCTCTCTTTTTTTTCCCCAGGTTGAATCTACCTTTTTTCCCACTATAGGCTCTAACCTGTCGACAGAATGGCCGAGACCAGTGGCATGGCATACGTTTTGGGAGCCTTACTGGCTGCCGTAGGTGCTTACTTCTTCCTGACGGGCAGCAAGGAGAAGAGCACGGCAACCATTCTGGCGACTACAGGCCCTGCACTGCATCCGTCAGAGTACCGCAAGTTCAAACTAACCAAAAAGGTGCAATTGAGTTCAAATACAGCGCGCTATCGCTTTGAACTGCCCTCGCTTGAATCCACACTCGGACTTCCCATCGGACGCCATATCCAGCTAATGACAGAGGTCGATGGCAAACAGGTCGCACGCAGCTACACTCCCACGTCGACAGATAACGATCGCGGCTACTTTGAGCTGGTTGTCAAGACGTATGACTCTGGCGTAATTTCCTCGTACTTGAACAATATGAAGATTGGTGACACGATTAATGCACGTGGTCCGCGCGGCACTTTCCAGTACAAGCCAAACATGGTCCGTGCTATTGGAATGATCGCGGGTGGCACTGGTATCACTCCCATGTTCCAGATCATCCAACATGTGTTGGCTAATCCTGAAGACAAGACGCATGTTAGCGTTATCTTTGCCAATGTGAATGAAGACGACATTCTACTGAAGGAGCAGCTGGAAGATTATGCCGCCAACCACGATAACTTTGACATATACTATGTGCTTAATAGTCCGCCTGATGGCTGGGATGGTGGTGTGGGCTTTGTAACTAAGGAGATGATTAAGGAGCACTTGCCCGGACCTGCACCCGATATCAAGGTTTTGCTCTGTGGCCCGCCGCCAATGGTCAAGGCCATGGATGCAAACCTGTTGGATCTGGGCTACGATAAGTCCAGAGTCATATCAAAGCCTGACGACCAGGTATTCCGGTTCTAGATATCTCACACATTGCTTACTTGTTGGACATGTTCTATTTTTTTTTTTTTTGTTATGATGATAATGCGAATACGCTATATTTATGCAGCACATTGAAGTTAAGCTACTGAAATACATACAGTGAGCGAACATGTAGCCATCTTTATTATTAAGGTAGCTCAAGACAGCCATTTTCATTAACAAGACCCAAGCGTTCAAAGTTGTTGCGTGCTCTGGTGTACATGCTTAGCTTTTGTTCGGCAAGGTCAAGCTGGTGAGCCGCCGCATTGCGTGCAGCTACACATGTATTGCTATCACCATTTGCGATTTGACGATACCACTTGCGTGTAGCATCTTTAAAGACAGTAATGCTTTCGCGCCAATTCTCCTCGGCATGCTTGCGACTGACAAGGTCAGTCATGGCTTTGTTTTCACCCTCGTGTGGAAGTGTGAACTTTGAGGCAAACATGTTCCGACCACCCAATTCTTCTGGAAGTTGGTCCTCGTCGACAAAGGTCAACACATCATCAATGGTCTTGGCAAATACAATACGAGCACTGAGGTTAGCGTCGAGGAAGGGACGGATTAGGTTCCAGAAATTTGTAAATAACCAGCTGTCCACTAGAAGTATGAGCATGCTGGAGGTTTCGGCATATTGTTTGGTTCCGAGAGTCACCAAAAAATGTACCAAATTAAATGGTGTGTTGTCCATTGAGAACCCAGTAAAATCAAATAACATTGTGATGCGTTCGTCCTTACGTATTACATGCTGGAGTATTTCAAAGTGGCTCACCAAATAACGCTTATGTGCAAAGATCTCTGTTGCGCGGGGCATGATTTGTCGTACGCGAATGTGTAGAAGTGGGTATCCAAGTCTATCACGACCAACAAGCTGCATAATACCTAAACGAAGTTCATTATAACCCAATGTTATTTCGCCTTCCCAGCTTAAATGGTCAATGGCTTCTGTCGCTCGCCATTCTATTGTACTCTGGATTGCGGCAAATGCTTTGTCTACATCCCAATGTGTGGATCGTAAAAATCGGTACACCCAGATGTCTGGATGTTCTTTAACAGAGCATGCCATCCAGAATACATCGTTTATATTGCGAGTCTCTCCATCTGGATACGCAAATGATGGAAAGTAAGTTGCAGGAATAAGTGAAATATGTCTTTTGTTTTTGCGATTACAGTACTGTTGCGTGGTCTCGCTTACATATCGCTCAAGCGCAAGTCTTTCGCAGTCGGGTTTGGGCTTTTTACGTATGCTGGCAAGAATTCCAAGCTTGCGCATACCGCTGTCACTTTTGGCAAGTGACCATGCGCGCTGCGTTACCTTTTCAGCATCATCATCACTAAGCTCGCTGTCAGTATCAAGTTCTGACCAGTCGTGACAAGGCTGTTGAAGCAATTCGCTGTGAACTTCTACATTTTTGCGTTTGTTAGACTCGAAATAATCTAGTAGAAGTGACCAGAGACGAGCCAACTTTAAATTTTCTTCAGGTGTAAGATAACCAATGCACTCGCTAGTTGCTCTTGTACGCGTCTTGTACTCTTGGATAACAGAACCTTGTGTAATAGTCATTGTTTTATAATGTAAGCTTGTTGACTAGTACCATTTGCACATCTAAAAATTTAAAAATATATTTTCAATATTGTTTCAAGATGGCTTGTAATACATTTGATGTCAAACTAACATCTTATACATCTGTACCAATCCCAATATAATAGCTATAAACCACATTAATTAAAACTACTGTTTTTTTTAAGCCTGACATGCTTTTTGTCAGAGATTGGTCTATAAATTAGGTTTAAAAGCCAAAAAGAACCAGCGCAGTATCACAGAATAAACTTGCAATTTTCACCATATGTTTGTTTTGGCGAATACATATGACTGCTCATATAACTTTTATCAATATATCCAAATCTTCAATTGCAGCTGGATAAGATAAACCACTACCAAACAGTCTGTGGCACAACATAGCCCAATAGAAATTGAACAATATATTAAAATATGCGGCTTGTCTCCCACATAACAAATATAAATGTATACCTTCTGTATCACTCGCAGTAGATGGTAAAAGATATCCAATGTAATATTTCTGTCTTTAGACATATGTGTACAAATAAAAATTGTAGCCTATCCTATTAGTTAAAAGTGCATTGGATCATTTGATATGACAGCTATCGTTTCCATAAAGCGCAATGCACGGAAAGTTGCAAGTTAGGCGAGGCTAAAAGATTGTCAGCATTTCTAGCCATGCAGCATCCTGAAACCCAACAGAAGATTAGAAGTGCTAGTGCCTTATGACGCTTTCAAACTCTTGGCTAATCATTATTGCGCATACAATCACATTATGATGTCTTAACCCGTCTTTGAGCATATAGTTTATGGCGGCAGAAAGCATAGGCGTCCTAATACCAAGCTCAATACCCTGCCTAGACACCACGCTCGAGGCAGAAACAAAAAGGTTGTAGCTTAACTGCCATTTTGTGACGCTTAAGTACTCGGAAGTCATGAAGCTCTTGTAATTCCTTGGCAAAAACGCGTGGCCCATGGTTGTGGTAGAGTATCATAAGTGGTCAAATTTCGCCTTACACCACTCGCAGACAGAGACAGAGTATTTTGCGCATTCAATCGCTTGTTTGTATCCACAGGATATCCCCAGATTCTGTGTATCGGTTACCTGCAGAACACCTGACCTTTAGTGTAGTTTTTAAATGGTCCTGCTACCCCAGCGCAACCTCGATATGGTGCTCAGTTGGTTTTGTTTGCACGTCTTTGTACCAGCTACTGCGTATGGCATATCCTTCACGTGTCATCCAGATATGCGTCTAAAATCAGTCGACAAAGACCGATCTGGAATGTGTGACTGTCCGGACTGCAGTACGCGTTAATAAGCACTGGCTTTCAACTAGCGCTACGTCTTGGTATTTAACCTTTTGCAGGTTTTGTAATACAATAAAATCGAATCGGAAAGGCAACAAGGGGCTTGTACTTTTCGCTGGAGATAAAAAAAAAATACTTTTCATAGGCTTGGCATTTGGTTGTCCCTTGTGAAAAACCCTTGGCTTGATAGCTCTTTTTTTCTCCACAAAACATTTTTTTTATCGTGTTTACTTAAACTCATTAAACTCTTTGCCAGCATTGCAACAGTGCTGCGGTCTGTACCAGGGTTATAAAATTGTATTATACGTTTAGTCTACCATACGCAGTTTTCTTCTCGATTCTCTTTTCAAAACTAGCAGTCATATTTTCTTCTTGTACATTTATCTTTATATACTTGTCTGCATTTGTAATCTGCACTTATAGAAATGTCTTTAATCAACTCAAATACACGACGCACGGCCAGCAGCGAGGAGGCATTTCGAATTATCTCTCAAGCAAAGTCGTGCGTGGTTCTGATCGGACCTGGCGTATCGCAGCATCTAGATATTAAGGATGTGCTGGCTGATCCAGCCATCAAGGACGTTATCGCGCATGGGTGTGTCTCGCAGAGCGATGTAAATGCTGGAGCGTTGCAGGAGATAGATTCTTCGGATACCAGAGCTTGCAACACGATCTCGAGATATTGTGGAGAACTATCCAGAGCTCCAGGACTAAGTCTGCATAGTTTTCTCGCAGAGCTTGTGTCTGCGCATATACTTACCCGGGTTTATACTGACGATGCGCACCTGGCAGTGTTAAGAAGTGTCACAAGCACCTCCTCTGAACGCATATCTGAGCTTGAATCACGCACGATCTGCATTCATGGAAGGGTCGACTTATTTGCGTGTAAAGTGTGCACAGCAAAGAGCGAGCTAACTCAAGCGGTTCTTTTTAAAGCTATGAGCAATCTAGAGGTCACTTGCAGTGTCTGTGGAGTGCGAGGCAAATTTGCCAATAGTATTGATTGCGCAGAAAATACTTTTGTTCCTGATATCTACCGGTCTAAGGACAATGCGCGTATTGCGCTAGAGATGGCTCAAGCAGATGCCGATGCACATCCTGATGTCTTACTTGTTCTGGGTGTCTCAGATAAGATATCTGAATCGTGGACTGCCATTGCATCTATTATAGCACACACTGCAGAGAACACAATCGTTGTCGGTGAAGCTGAACATCTTCCTTATGCGATTAGGAGTTTGGACAAGTGCTCTGTGGTTCAGTTAAACGATGATTTATTTGCGCAGAATTATCTAGCAAATATGAACGTGAATTCTGAGAATAATTCTGTCTACGACAATATAGAAGTCCAGGATACACCTGCTGACACCACAGGCGTTAATAGCAGTGCAGCAGATAGCAGCGACGACAGATCAGACAGACCAAGAAGGACAGATTCTATTGCAAGCGACTTGGGAAAGAAGCTACTGAAGGGGTCTAAGAAGTCAAAGGGTCGGAACCGCGAAAAGGCTAATCTTAATCATCTTCTCAACTTTACGCTTCCAGTGCGCGAGCCACCACCGCTGCCTCCTCTGGTAAGATCCCGCCGGGGTGCCGAGAGTACAGTAAGCGAACGCCAGGCCGAGATCAACAGATCAGTCTTTATCAACGCAAACTTTCGCTTTGTACTAAAAGCCAGACACTGGATGTCCTTTGATCGTATAGCTGTACGCCCAGATATGCAGCTTCGACCCGAATGGATTGAGCGTGTAATTATACCGGTTGCTGGCGACATGGTAACCTGTCCTATTTGTCTGACGCCACCAGTCGCAGCACGTGTGACAAAATGCGGGCATGTCTTCTGTTTCTCGTGCATATTGCGTCATCTTTCATATGACGCTACCAATGGACTCAAAAAAACTACTAAGAAGTGTCCAATATGCTGGTGCGCCATATCAAACGATAGTCTACTTCCAGTCCAATTCTGGGCCGCACAATACGAAACAAGTATTGCTGATAAGGCTGTCGAAACAAAGTTAGGGCCGGGCTCGCACATTACAATGCGGCTTATGAAGCGCTTGCGTGGAACAACATTCTGTCTACCGCGTGCATCTACATCACATCTCTATAACGCAGATATAATTAGCAGAGTTAGAAAGGCAATTAATAGCAGCGCAAGCGATTCTGGTCCGAGATTTGATGGTAACAATCTTCCTTGGACATTTTCTGATGGCGCGCTGACCTTTGCGAGATTTATGTTGGCGAGTCGTGGCTTTTGCATGTCTGAGTACCAGAGAGAACTTGGCGAGCTACAGCAAGCAAATTCTGACGAAGGTGCAGATACCGAATCTCGACTTTTTATCGAATCAGCGGTTATGAGTGTCGAGAGTGAACTTGCTGATGCACAGAGTCCAAGCATAGAAGAACGCAAGCTGGAGGATCTAGCATATGTAGGACAAAATGTTGAGTCTGCTCACAGCAATAGTATTGTAAATACTATTCAATCGGCAGAAGATGCTGCTACAAGCCATGTACCGGTAGCCGAGGAGCGCGTGACGACAAAGAAACATGTTGATGTGGAAAGCGATGACTTTTTCTACTTTTACCAGGCTGATGACGGGCAACATATTTACATTCATCCACTTCACATGCGCATCTTGGCACACGATAAAGGCAACTATTCAGAGATGCCTGATACATTGGACATTAAGTTGAAGTATTCGATTGAATCTGTAGTTACGGATGAAGTTCGCCGACGCTTTCGCTTCCTTGATCATCTCTCTCTAAGATGTGAGGTGGTTATAATTGAGCCAGATATTAGTGACCTGGTATCACATAAAAGCTTGGAAAAATTCCGCCAGCAGCTGACTCATCATGACAAACAACATGCTGCTCGTGCTCGGAGTATTGCGCTGGATGAAGCACGATCGGAGAGTGCCGCGGCAATGGCAGCAGCAGCAGCGCAGAACGGCGTGGATATGGGCTATGGTAACTTTGATAACCTTGAATGGTCGGGAGTTATACGTGATGGCGATGAAGATCATGGGATAGATGTTGTCGAATCTGCCGCAGGAAATTTCCCAGCGCTTGGCGGTAATATACAGGCTGAATCTAGCGCACTTTCGGAATCCGGTGGCAATGGCAGATTGAATGGACTGTCTTCATCAAAGCCAGACGCACTGTGGCCACGCCAGCCGGTACCAAATGATTTTTCAAACAACAGTATGCATAATGGGCTTTGGGACAACTTTGAAAAGGCTGCTGCTATGCATGGAAGCCGCAATAAAGCCAGTGACCATGACATGGGTGACTCTGCCCATTATGATGGACATAATAACGATCCATTTGACTTTTCTATACCAACCAAGGACTCTAACCCGCAATCCAACAAGAATAAACCCTCCTCCAAGAAAAGGAACGGAAAGAAGGGTTTAAAACTTGTTTTGTCAGGAGCCAGCACGCGAAGAAGCCGCTAACTTTGGTATTATTTTGTTGCTTATATTTTTCAACGACTCAACAGAATCTAAAAAAAAAAAAAGCATGTATGTTAAGCAATTTTGTTTCTGACTTTGTGGTGATTACCCTGAACATTTTTTTTTGTTGTGAGCTGCTTGGTAGGTTTCTATGGCAGATCAGCAGACGTCACAGTATTCTGATGGCGGAAAAATTTAGGGATTCTATCAGACTCGGCCTCAGCACCGATTACAGACCGTCCTCCAAACTTAGGCCGATATATCCAAGAGAAGTGTGGGCAAGATTAATCCACATTTCAAGCAATAGCGCGTTACTACTTCTCCAAGGAAAGCAGTACAAATACACAGACTAGGGTGTAAAGGCTGTGTTATGTTGTGTACCAAAAAAAGGAACCCATATGCTGACAACTTGTATCTTGTCTTGTTTTTGAATAAAGGTTGCTGTTCTCATCCAACTTTGCCTGGTCAGACATTCTGTCGGCATCTCTCTCACACATAGTATCACGATTTACAGTTTACTTGCTCACAGTCAGGAAACTGAACAGGCTTCATAATCAAGATTTATTAAATCATGAGGGATCAACAAGAAACCCTCAACTATCTAGTTAAGGAGGTTGCTAAACTTAAGGAATGCCAAGCCACCATGCAAGCAAAGTACGATGCTTCTCTTATATTGATGGAAAAGAAGTTTCAGCAGGAACTTGACCAACTGCGCAGACAATTAGTCGCGCCCCAAATCAGCGCTCCTTTTCCAGAATTTTTTCTCGGACAGCCGCACAAGGTTGAAAGTTTTCTGCATAGGTTGACTGTTTACTTTTATGCATTGGCAGCAACATTTATCTACGAGCGTGACAAGGTGGCCTTTGCAGCTACACTCATGCGTGGAGATGCAACTATATGGACGCAGTTACACATTGGATCTAATGCACAAGTACCCCTACCTAAAACATTTGAAGAATTTTGCCAGAGTATTCGTAAAACCTTTGGAGGTAGTGACTATAGGACCACTATTGTGAAATCTATTATGCAACTTTACTCGTCTGAAAACCCTCTTTCACTCACGCAGGCTAAATAGGATTTGTATCGTTGTACAGTACTTGAAGATGCTGGTAATGGAATCAGCAGCAGCATTGCGATTTTATATGCCTCAGATTGGGATATAGACCGGAAGAATAAGCAGGATCGCATCACAGCTTAAGCTTAAAGTACTTTGTATTAGTACAGAAAAGTATTCCATGGTATTGACTTTTTTCCTGATAGTCTTTTGTTTTTCCTAGGAAAAGCTCATATTCTCAAAATATGTCAGGGGGTTTTTTTTTTAAGTTATATGCTAGGTGATGTTGTCTAGCCAATTCTATTTATAATTTAAACCAATCAAATGACCGCAACATGACTAAAGTTTGCAGGATATCGTGCATTCAGACATCTTACCTAGCGTTGTCCATGGATAGACGGACAGACAAAAGCTTAAAAATTGCGTAAAACAAATTGTATATAAAGGATGGAAAATAATAGTTGAAGTATCACTTGCTAATATTTTAATTGTTGTTTTTGACACCGCTTCTAGCAAATGTATATTACTGGTGCTTGCTTAATATGATCTTTGAGGCCAAGGAATGCATATAAATATGCCGATAGTTTAGCAGGCCTCTACACGAAGAATGTAACAACTCATGGCATGTATTCACTGATCAATTGTACAATATGATTAAAAGCCGTAGTCTGCATCGTACATGTCCTCGTAGGACTGCAACTTGCGACCGTTCGCAGCAGATGCTGGAGGAGCGCTCGTTGGCTGTACACTAGCAACCTCCGCTGGAGGATTGCTCTGAACTGCAGCAGGAATGACTTCCCGAGTAGTATTTCGCTTTCCACGCCCTTTCTTCCGCTGCTTCTTAAATGCCTGCTCAGCTTCGTCGTCCGAAAACTCCATAGCATCTGAGCCAACCTCCTCGTCATATTCGTTGCTTGCATCAGTGCCCTTAAAGCGGAGTTTATCAGTGGCAAGCATACGCGCCCAACCAGGAGCGTAGAATACTGAGCGACCAACTGTACACATATCAACATCAATTTCTTCTGTTGAATTGAACCTTACAGTATACATTGGACGTGCTACTGGTCCAAATACATCAGATATCATCCCAAGTACCTTGCGGTTTTCGAATGCCACAAGACTTTCTGAATCTAGCACGTGAGTTTCGCCACTAATATGTGCCTGAATGGTAATTGAACTGCCAACAATGGAGTGGATTGCACCCAAGTCGCATAGCTGAGCGGTGTCTGGAAGTTGAGTAATAGTCAACTCGGGTACTGGTGGATTCGAAAGCTCATGACGCGTCACTAGCGTTGTTGCTGTGCCTGTTGTAAATTCCTCGTCTTCGTCGTCATCAGCAATCATTTGCAGGATATCGCTTTGTCCATCGCTATCTGCTTCATTATCAGTATTGATGTCCAAGTCAGAGCTTGTGGATGCTGAGCTTTCAGTGTCACTTTGTTGACCATTGTCCATGTGATCGTTTGCATTAATAACCCCAGGTTTCTCTGTTGTGTGCAATCCTGTGCTCTCCGTAGGTGGTTGCGTAGCTCCTACCTCGTCAGTCTGCTTGCTGTCGACGAGTGCATTGGCGTCTTTTAGGGTCTGAAACAGTTTGGCCACATTAGCGCCCGTCGTATTCTGATCACCATCGACCACTGGCGATCTCTCGGTGTGACTGCTGTTGTCATCAGTTGTTCGTAAGGCTTCACTGTCCATAGTATCTTTTATATAGCGAAAATAAGAAGAAGAAAAAAGAAATGTGGTAGTCCTGTGACAAGCAAAAAAATATTTTCCGTGGCTGCCAAGCACAAGCTTTAAATGCAAGGAAAAACTTTCTCATCCAATGGGAGGTGTTGCCTGCGGACGGATCAGAATTGAGAATTCAAACCATGCAGTGTGTGGATGTCCTCGATCAATAGCCGCCGCTTGCCTGCACTTTTCTCTCACGCAGCACCATGCTGCCCTGGACATATTCAAGCGCCTAGATCAGCAGCTAGCCAAGCACCATAGCATACAGCTCAAAAAAAAAGTGTATCAAGTTGATCTAGGTCCTAGACTCAGAAAAAACATACTATTTTAAACTTTGATACTTCAAAAATCGAAAAAAAAGAACTACAAGAAGCCATCTGCGCTGCACTACAAATTTACTGACCTTGAGAAAGCGTTTTCTCAATGTCCTCTTCAATATCCTTGGGTGCCGTGACAGAAGACCAGCGGTTGACGACGTTACCATGACGGTCAATCAGAAACTTTTCAAAATTCCACTTGATCCGCTTCATTCCAAGAAGACCAGGCCTCGCCGCTTTTATAAACTTGAATACTTCGTTCTCCTTTTCACCATTAACGTCTGACTTTTCCATGATTGTAAAAGTCACGCCATAGTTCTTCTGGCAAAACTCTTGGATCTCCTCAGAAGACCCAGGCTCCTGATGTCCAAACTGGTTTGTTGGAAATCCTAAAACGACCAGTCCTTTTTCTGCATACTTCTTGTTCAACGCTTCCAAGCCCTTATACTGTGGTGTAAATCCACACTTTGATGCAACATTCGCTATAAGCACTACCTTTCCGCGAAGCTGCTCAAATGGATAGTCCTGTCCAGAAAGCGTCTTAAAATTGAGCTTATAAAAATCATCGTTACTATTAACTCCGGCTCCGGACGCAGAGGAGGAGGAAGAAGATGCTGCGGGTGCGGAATTATCTCCGGCCATGGTTGATTTGCTTTTAGTATAGAAGCGATGCTGAACAGGAATTACTGAAGTAGAATTCACAAAATGTTTTGCTCTTAGAAAAGATGAAAAGAAGAACAAACTGGATGTCGCAGCTTTGAATACCCGTGAAGTAACACCCGCCCTAATCCTATTCTGTAGCTGCTGGGCCATCTGACCAGGTAAAAAAACGTTGTTGGCGACAAAAAAAAAAAAAAAAGAGAGAGGGACGATCGCAAGTTCTATTGGACGACCCACGCAGGCTTTCGGGAGTTCAACTTTTATAAAAAAAAAAAAACGCAACAATAAATATAAATTTGACAAACAAAAAAGAAAGACGTGCGGAGAAGAAATCACTCCCAGGCTTCTTCCTCATCACTGTCTTCTTGGGCAAAACGGTTCATTCCGGGGCGTGCAGGGACGTTGGGCTTTTGGTTTGTAGGCGTGGCAGTAGTTGGCGAGCGGGATGCTAGTGCTGCCGCCAGCTGTGCCATGCTGTCAACTTGACCTGATTCTGTCCCCGCGCCATTGGTGCCCGAGCCGTTGCGCAATGCCGGCGGTCGTGGCAGCACAGGTGCAGCAGGGCTCTGACGTGATGGAGCCTCGGGTTCTGGGTTCAGGTAGTTTGATGGAATCCAGCCCTCGACGCCACCGCGGGTAGCAAGCCACCAACCCGTACCATTCTTCTCCAGAATCTCGTAGGTTTTGCCTGCTTCCAGGCCCAACATACCGTCACCTGTGTCTTTAAAGTCAAACAGCGCCTTGTGACAGAGATTCTGTGGTTCCTCTGCAACAGGTGGTGGTGGTGGTGGCGGTGCAGATGGTCGCCTGGCTGACTCACTTTGCGCACTACTATAGGAAGGTCGTGCTGCTGCCATAGAATGGCTCGGCTGCTGCTGCTGCTGTCTTGGCGGTGGTTGCTGCTGCTGCTGTCTTGGCGGTGACTGCTGTTGCTGGTTTAATGGATGGCGTTGTTGCTGTGGCTGTGATTGTTGTTGTGGATGACCATACGCACTGTCACTCACTTGTTGGGGCCTGGACACTCTGGCAGCACTAGGTGGAGGTTTAACCTGGGCAATCTGCGAGCGGGTGCCTGCCGGTAGCCCTGAGCATACCTGCACAGTCTTCTTTTCAAAGACAGGCTGTTGTACACTCTCATTCTTGACAAACTTGAGCTGCGTAGTCTTCATGTTCTTGTTGTGGTAAGCAATCACCGAATTGACCTGGAGTCTTACACGTCCGTGCGATATATTGTTGAGCCAGGCGAGAAGCTCGGTCTTAAAGTCGCAGTTAAAAACCAAGTCAGGTTGACTCTCAAGATGGACCACAATCCAACCGTCTTGAAATGGCGACATGGCCAGATCTTTAATACTGGCAATGGGCGCCTTTGCTACAGTTGCGTGTTGGATAAGTCCGTCAACAACTTTTTCCTCAATAATACAGATCTGGTCGTTAGTAACTACCAACTGGCGTGGCATCGGACGTGCAGAGCGCATTGAGCGAGGAACCAAGAAATCGATCCCAAGACTGAATATTGCTTGCTGGTTCCCAATCCCAGCAGCTTCTCGAAGCAGATATCCTCTCGTCTGGTTGCTGTTGTCGTTAACATAAAGATAATCTCCATTGAATGACCTTAGGTTGCACACGCTATAGCGCCGGCGCTCCTTTTTGCCATTTAGTAATTCGTCACCCTTCTCGCGGAACTTTATCAGCTCAAAGGCCTTGCGCTTCTGCCGCCAGGCGCGTTGAATCTTGCCCGCATTTTCATTTTTGACTGCCATATATTGGCGCCACGCTGCCTGAATTCGCTGTGCCATGTTATACCAGTATTGCTCGCGCTGGTTCTCAAGCGCCCAGATGGTTTCAGGATGACGGATAAAAGTCTTTGTTGTGCCAATCTGCCATTCTTCGGGTCCAATGCCGGTGTCTTTAAGAATCTGGATACAAGCTGCCTTGCTGTCCCCTGTCCAGATAAAATCGCCAGCGTATGATGTTTGTGGAGAAAGCAAGTAAAAGCGCTCGACAAACTTCTCAAATGTCTGGCGATAGGCAAACCCCGCACGGCGAATGCGGATATTCTCGCACAGACCCAGATATTTGACCTGATGTAGCACGCGTTTATCGTCAAACTCTGACGGGCTCTTGTTCTCATTAGGCTTTATGGTACGGATGTAGCTAGGCTGACTCTGCATAAGCTTCGTGACCAGCTCGTTGGCGCTAATTTTGATGCGGTCGCTGGCAGTTGGAGGGCGCTTCTTCGAGTCCTGTGTCAAATCCTCAGGAAACAACCCCTGAAGGAATCCATTGGATGAGCTCTTGCACAGCTCAAGATGATCGCGCATCAGCTGATCCTTGTTCTTGTCTGTCATGCCTGAAATACTGTAGGTGACGTCGCCAGCGTAGTGTTTAATAGTAAAGTTTCCATCAAACAGCTCAAAATGGCGACTGTGTGAGCATGCCGTCAACCGTTGGCTCAAGGACTGATCTGCGGCCTTTGGGTCGGCGTGAGCTGTCGCGCACGCATCGTTCATAGCTGCAAAGACGCCCGGTGGTCGCTTAATCTCAATCAGATCGCAGACAACCTTGTTGTTAAAGTAGTCAATGGGCGTCCATTTAATCTGCTCGCGCACATACTCCTCCTGCTCGGCTTTGAGCGTCAGCTCAATAAAGATCTGCTGTAGCTTCTCGTTGACATAGTTGATGCACAGCTGCTCAAACGAATTCTGCTCAAAAATCTCAAAGCCGTAGATATCAAGCACACCGATGATATAGTTAGACTCAGCGCGCGCCTGCATGGCTTTGTTCACGCGCATAACAATCCAGTTAAAAAGACGGTCATATATAGCCTTGGACAGTCCGTCGCGAGTTGACTGTGCTTGGGCAATGTTAAGCGGCACGTCATATACTGAGCCGCGGCGTCCACCACGTGAGGTCTCAATTGTACGCGACACCATGACCTTGTCTACCATTTCTGGATTGACCTCGAGTAGGTATGCGATAAACTGTGTAATGTTTGGGTCGGTAATCTGCGAGTTGCCTTCATCGTTTTCGACAAACTGTACGTTTCCCAGCCACAGGATGGTCGCGAGCATACGATGAATGTCGTCCTGCTCCGCCGGCGTAATTCCAATAACATCCATAGCCTTTATTGTGTCCGCATAGTCCTTTGTATCGTCAATGTTAGGCACGTCCAGACACCCTGCTGCGCTCGTGTATAGGTAGCTCTCGGGTCCCAAAACCCCGTACTTGTCACGGTATTCCTGCGATGCGGCCTTGGCGAATTGGTAAAATATATGGAAATTCCGCTCGTTGCGAATCTGGCCCACTACACGTCCCTTTTCAAGAAGATAATTGGTGATGATTGCGCCTACGGGCTCCCCACCAGCGTTAAATTGGATCTCCAAGTACTTTCCGTGACGGCTCGAGTTGTTATTGCGCAAAGTCTTTGCACAGCCAAAGCTCTCTAGCAGCGGGTTCGTGGCCAGCACCATTCGCTTGATCTCTTTAATTGACGAGCTATTGCCTCCCGACACTGCGGCAATATACTCCATGATCTTCTTCGCCGCCTCTGTCTTTCCAGCACCAGACTCACCCGAGATAATAACGCACTGGTTCTCGCTATATGCAATCATATTCCTGAATGCGCCCTCTGCAATTGCGTATACATGTGGCGGAAGCTCCATACGATTCTTGTTCTCATAGCTCTTAAGCACCTCTGGCGTATATATTCCCAGGTCCTTAAAAGGGTTCACGCTGATAAGCACGTTACCAATGTATGTATAGATGTCAGCGTTGTGAAAGCGCATCTTTAGGTTCTCGTTAATCGCTTCGTTTGTAATCTTGGACAACATAGTCATGTCCGATACACCGGCCTGCTTCTTCCTCGCTGTCCCTTCAGACCAGTCGGCCTTCTTTGGACGAGCTTCGCGCGTCTACATTGTTGTATACAAGGCAAATGTTAGTGTGAATGAAACACCTAATATTCGCAATCACCTTGGATATATGGAAGGAGAGAAAGTTATGCCGTCAAGTTTGACTGTGTAAATGTAAGCGTGTCTTCCAGACAGACTACTGGTGTATTCTATATGCACCATGGTATCTTCAACGCTTACCATTGTTCGTCGGATTTAACGCTAAGCAGCAGATGTGCAGTAAGTAACAAAAATAATTCAAAAAAAAAGTTGTTTCGCAGAAAGAAGCGCTGTCAAGAGCCAAAAGAGGGGAAAAAAATGCAAGCCCAGATTCTTTCGCACGTCTTGCTATCCCTCGTAGTTCTGGTGCCATTCACGCCCCTCGCCCATGTCCAGGCACAGCTGCCTTGTTTTGAGTTCCGCATGAGGCTCGACGCTGCTGTTGCCACTGCTGCCGCTGCCCATACACGCTTGGTTACCACTTTCATCTCGGACCTTTATCGGCCTGCCAAGACCTTGGCGTTACACATACATATAGATCACAGTCCTGACGTATGCCCACGAATGTTATATGTTCAGTTTCCCACAGCTACTGTATTTTGCAAAAGTATTAGCTTTGGCGTATAATTATTTTGGCGGAAGTTGGTATAGCAGCTTTGCGCCATTCGGGCAGTGCATTTGCGTTGTGTATGGGGGTGTTGTTTGCGCATGGTCGGAGAAGTCATTGGCAGTGTGGTTTTGCGTTGGTGTTGGCGGTGGAAAAGAATGAAACGGTTGAAAAACATTGCGTATTAGTAGCAGTTGTACATTAATAAATAAATACATCCACAACATATCCATTTAATCCACAAGTACTCGCACTTTAGCACAACATAGAAAAACTTACCTCGAATGTATCGTGTTCAGCCAGAGCTTTTTTGCAAAGTCCAACATATGAAAATGCTTTCTTCATGTGGCCTGTTGTTCTGGTACCTGCTATTGGAATAACATATATCTTCAAGCATGTCAACATCTGGCAAAGAGTGCATAGTTTGCATAAATGTGGGTGTGTGTTGTTCTTGTATTGTTAGCATTTTATAGAAATTATATAGAAACTATATCAACTATCTGCTTTTATTTAAAGAAGACTATGTAATATTTTATTATGTGATACTTGGTTTGTGTTTGTTGGGTGTCTTGTCCTGTGGATGGATAGGCTGTCTTTTGCTGGCTGTGTCTTGAGACGAGAGAGACGTGTGGACTCGTTAAAGAGTATTGTCTGCCAAGTGATTCAAATGAAAGCAAGCATCGCAGATGTTGATGCTCCATGGGCTTTCACTGCCAGTGCTGTTGACTGCGACTGCTACCCATGTCGCAGGTCAGAGGTAGTTGCCATTGGCTGTTTCCTACTCTACCACCAACACCAATGCAAAACCACACTACCAACGACCCCTACAACCATGCGCAAACAACACCTTTACCTGCAACACAAACGCACCGCCTGAATGGCGCAAACCCGCTATACCAACTTCCGCCAAAATAATTATACGCCAACGCTAATACTTTATTAAATTACTAGGCTTAAGTACACGTGGCTGGTGAACCCAGCGCCCAGAAATCACTGTGTCTAAATCACAGACTTCTGAACATGCATACAATTTGTGGAATAGGGTTCTTCAACCTTGTAGCATTCTCTGTTCTTGTCAAACCAGACTTATTATTTTCTGAAGTATTTTGGCAATATTGGTGTTACAAAACACCAACGACACATATTAACCAAAGCTCCACGCCTCCTATTTTTACCGTTTTGGCGACGTAGACTGATAAAACAGGTATGAAGTGTTTCTTGTCGTAGAAATGACTGAAGAAGCTGGAGGGGGTCGCCTACCAACACATTTCTTGCTTAGCAAGGGTTGCCTAAAGTAAATTCTTGCTTTGCACAGTTCGGGGCTGGTGCTGGTATAGACACCACCTAGTTCTTTAAAACGAGCCAATAGGCTGCGCTCTGACTATTAGAGCACGCTTGTAGTCCGGGCGTTCTCTCCTTCATATTCCCTCTTGACTCTCTGCATCTCCCGTTGGTTGATAATGTCTCCCTTTTTGCTGTTACTTTAAAGCACTTAGTGAAAAATATATCGAAACTACTCTTTTTTTTTTTATCTTGCCAACACGGTTATTGCAGGGTTTCTTTTTTTTATTCGAGACATTTATTCGCACACATATTTATATTACTCGTAGAGGTCAGGCTAAGAATAGCATCATATAATACAATATCAGTATAGGTATATTCTCACAAGAATGGTCAAGACGCGACGGAGAAGCACAAAGTCGCTATTTGGGTTTGAGGCAGATATGCCAGTACCACGCGCATACAACGCATTTACAATTGATGAACTGCGCGACGCACTAGGTAGCGAGCAGGACCAGTTTAAGCTCATTCAGTCTTATATATTTGATCCTGATTCTTGGCTTGAGCTGTTCACCGAGACACAAAAAAATCCTGTGCTTAAGCGGGCGCTACGGATAGTAGTGCAGATGGGTACTTTGTGTGCAACACTCACTGGCCAGTACACGCTGGCATATACGCAAGAGGAGGTTTTGCTTGACCGCATGCGTTTGCGACAATCAGTGGAGAAGACAGCCTTTTATGCATCGGACGAGTATTTTATTGCAGAATTTCGCAACAATGGCTCTGCTGGATGGACAGAGGGTATGGCCGCAATCCGAGTAGTTGATGCTGATGCCATTGACGTAGCCGAAAAGCTCATGGAGCTTCGGCCAGACCACCAACGTGCGCCGGCAGTTCTTGTATTCGGTTCGAAGGGCTCTCCCGGAGGTGGGTACAAGCGCGGTGCGGGCTCACAGGAGGAGGAGATGGTTCGGCGTAGCTCATTGGTACACAACCTTGAAGACCCGTACGGCTTTGATCCTGCACGAGCTTGGACGTACCCACTTCCAGAGTTTGGAGGTGTCTATTCTCCCGATGTTGCCGTCTTTCGGGATTCAGAGCGTGATGGATATGGATTCCGGGAAGATCCCGTGCACATTTCGTTTATCAACGTTGCCCCATATACCAATGTGCACGTCGATGAGGTCAACCACTTTGGCCGCAAAACCAACCGCATTGTTGAGGAAACCGCTCGCAATTATCGCCGAAAGATGGAGGTAATCCTGAACATTGCTCGTAACCAGGGCCACCATTCTATTGTTCTTGGCGCCTTTGGCTGCAACGGATCATCGACAGTGATATTTCAAATAGCAGAGATGTGGAAGGAGGTCATTGAAGAGTCACCATATGCATTCCGGGAATTCTTCGACGATATAACCTTTGCACTTCCTCTGTTGCAAGAGAAGAGTGTTGCGGACGAGTCTTCTGGAGAGGAGAGACCGTCGATTGCCTCGACATTTGCAAATACTTTTGGTGTCAAGATCGATACACTTGATTTTTTCTGAAAAACTTATCCGACGACAGCGCCAGAAGCAGAGAAAGGGGAGCCCCATACCTTTTTTGTTCTGGGTCGCTGGCGAAGCAATTATTTAATTGAACTATTATTCCGCTGCAAAAAATATATATACTCAGTCTATTTCTCTTGTGGTAATTGCTTGTTTTGATCGCGTCTATCAATTGTAAGATGGGATTGTCGACACCAGATACTAGGCACATAAGCAGGCCTGAATATTCAAGCGTTTATGAGCCTGCTGAAGATACTTACCTGCTTTTGGATGCGCTTGAAAACGACCGTGCAGAGCTACAGAAACAGCAGCCAACGATCTGTGTCGAGATTGGTGCTGGTTCGGGTTGCGTAACAGCATTCTTGGGTCAGCTTCTTGATCCTTTAACGACGTTGATTATTTCTACTGATATAAATCCAGCTGCTGTGGATGCAACCATAGAGACAGTAGCAAGGAACCCATCACCAGCGGTGTTTTTTCAATGTCGCACCCGGTTCTTGCAGTCGTTAGATAGCCATTTGCACGGTAACATTGATATTTTAATGTTTAATCCGCCATATGTCGTAACACCAACCACGGAAATTGACAGCACAGACGAAGCCTCCGCATGGGCAGGTGGTAAAAATGGTCGAGAAGTATTGGATAAACTGCTTCCACAAATACCACAGCTTTTATCACCCGACGGACGGTTTTATCTAGTCGTCATTGAACAGAACAAACCGGACGATATCATCCAAGCACTGAGTGTCCATGGTCTATCTGGCGAGCGTATACTATCTCGAAAAGCTGGACGTGAACATCTTTCTATATTGCGATTTATCTCACACAGAAAATAGCAGCTGTATAATTTTATGTTATTAGTATACATTTTAAGGCAATATATTTGTTTTAATGAAAGTATCAACTTGGGCACGGAGAGGAATAGATGGAACTGCACCAAAACGTGATACAGATATACCGCTAGCATATGTGGCAAACCGCATTGCGTGTTCAACCATTGCTGGAGTTATAGTCGCTAGTGACTCAATACTTTCAGGCGACTCGCTCTGTAACTGTGCTAGTTCAGCTGCAAAGTAGCCTACCCAGGTATCGCCAGCTGCGGTTGTGTCCTTAATCTGCTCCTTCTTTACCGGGGCACATTCCATTCGGATTTCAACTATACTGTCATGGTTTTCCGCTGACTCGGCAGCGCCTTCTTGACCAGTTGCATTGCTGCTGATGGGAATCTCGTGTGTGTTATTACACAGCCGACGCACCAAACCAATGCTGCCAACGCTACCTAGCGTGACAATAATTGTACGACTGCCAAGAAATGTCATAAGCTGTCTAGCAATATTGAAATAATCATTGCTATCACATTTAGATACATCAATGCCTTCAAACTGTCGTGCCAGTTCTAGAAGCTCAGATTCGTTTAACACTAGCACATCAACAAGGTCCAAGGGATTTTTTGATGCAATCATATTGGCAGTCATCGGTGCTGGATTCCACAAAATCTGTAACCCACACTTGCGTGCCTGGATAATAGCATCGGCCACACCCGTCGTCTCGTTAGTCAACAGTAGCCAGTCTCCTTCATTACATTGCGCAAATGCCTTGTGTGCATCTTTAGCGTCAAAACTGTGGTTAGCGCCTGGAAACAAAAATATTGAGTTTTCGCCACTAGGATCAACCTGAATGATAGCTCGTCCAGTTGCCATATTGTCAAGCTCTATTATCTGGTCCACGTTCGCTCCAGTATTAGCAATCAAGTCACGAACCCACAGCCCGTCATGACCAATCCTCCCCACTACATGCACTTTGGCACCTGCTCGCGCGGCAGCCACGCTTGCATTTGCACCCTTCCCCCCGGCATTCTGCTGGCGACCTGTTGACGATATGGTCTCTCCGGGCTTCACAATGTGTGGCACTTGGTACACCTCATCAATATTGATCGAGGCAATGCTGATAATTTTTGGCTGCATAGACCTTTTTTTTTTTTGGAACTTTAAAATAGTGCAAAGACAGAGAATTGAAAGTGTAGGTTTAGAGGTGGGCCTTGAGTCTATGCGTTTTATCATGGCATTAGCACAAAAATCCCCCCTGATCCGCAAAGTTACATGGTATGGATTGGCAAAAAAAATCCAATAGCCTATGACATCCAGTTACACTGGTACCATCCGACATGACAATAAATACAGAAGCGACTCATTCAATGTCTTTATTAGTTAAAATCACAGCAAATATACAACTACTTTATTAATAATAAAAAACATACTCACAATTAATTCCATGGCGGCCGTTATAAAGGCATGCTGTCGATTTTTTTAAGTTGCTGACGGAATTTACTTTAGGTTTCCGGATGTTTTGTAAAAAAACTGATGACAAAGAACGAGGCTTCATCTTTGAAGTCTTTCTACCACACAAAAATAAAAAAGCAAAAGGTAAGCGAGTAATAAAAGACAAAAAAGCACTAGTTAACAGAGCATTGGAAAAAAAAAGCCAAGTGCTTCTCAATACTTTTTGTTTCTTTCAATTTTTTTTTTTACTAATTTTGCTTATATGTATTATCTGTGTATATTCTAATTGTTATATAATTTATATGTATTTCTGATGACGGACTATGTCTGCAAAGGCGATGGGTCTAGGGCATGCAAAATTGGTGGGCTTGTGGCAGCGGGTATACTAGCCTTGATCGTGATAAGCGGATTCTTATACTTTTTCTGTATACAATTTCAACTACTTGAAGTTGCTAAAGCAATGAAAATAAGAGTAGCAAGGGTTTGGAAAACAATTTGGATAAAAATTAAACCACCACAAAAGCAAAATGCAGATAGCAATACTGAGATGACAGAACAGGACTATGTTAACATGATACAAATACAAGTTCGACAACCGTAGCATTGCAAGATTAAAAAAATATATTCACATCATTACAATGGGTTATCTGAATCACTTTGTACTAATTATTTGCGGCAGTGAATCTAGATGCGCATTTTTGTTTCTTTTAGCTTTTCATCGCGTTGACTTGGACATTATCCTCTTTATGGCACAATGCAGTCTCTATAAACACTCCAGTCATTGCTCGACAAACGACCATTTTACACTCAGCTAAGCCTTACATTTTATGATAGCTAATTTTTTTCTTTTATCTTAAACAACCGCTTATAATTATTATAGTTTTAACATAATTTCTGCAACCTATTTTAAATTTAAAAACAACATCTTAGTGGAATTCTAAGCATCTTGGCAAGTATAGAATTCAATAAATACATAGGTTAAATAGTAATTGATAATTCAGAACTAAAAAAAGTTGAACAATGGAAAAGCAACCATCTTCTGGCAGTGGTGACAGCAATTGGAGTACGTTTATAAACTTTTTCTTGTTGACAAGAAGGCAGGCAATTTTCTTTCTTATCTATATGTTAGTCTGGATACTTATATGGTTGAATTTGTACATATATAAATGGTATTATAATCAAAATAAGATAGACCAAATAGATGAGAGAACTCCGATGCTACATCATCTACATAGGCCATCCAATGTAGTCACGCGTAATGGGTCTTCATACTTGGAGCAATATGACACCAAACCGATAAATAACAATGGCAAAGGCAGCCAAGCTAAATATTCTTTTCCTGCTAGGCCTGAACCAGCTTATTTACCATCCGCAGGACTGGCAGTATATAACAGCAAAATCCCACAGCCTTTGCCAAAGCACAAGCTGAACAAATATCAAGAACAGCGTAATACGTCAAACAACTAACACAACAAGAGATAGAGCATTGCCAAAAACATACTTGATTATTATTATTTTTTTTCTAGATTTCTTTTAGGTTTTAATCAAAGTCAGAAGAATGCATGCCAAGACAAGAGAAGCATCCGCAAGTGTATGGTGATGTGTTGAACACATGCCAAGAGGACGCATACGCTATTGTGCTGATTTTCTCTTTTTCTCTTTTTTTTTTTTTGGTCCACTGGCAATGAAATCAACTGCAGATGACGTTGATATATTTTTGCAATGGGTATTACCACAGAAAAATTTTGTAGAATGGTAAAAAAAAATTGTCTTTTTCTTCTAAAACAATTAATATCAGTATTATATTACATTATTACTATCATGACAGATACTGCTAGTGTGGTATATCCGCTGGTCGGTGCTGCTGTTATTCTGGGCATATTTTATTATACTATTTGGAAGTACAGAAAGTCAAAGGATAATAAACAACAACAATCAACTCCCAACCGTTTGCAAGAAACAGGACATACAACGTACAACAATCACACTTCAGAAGATACGGTTGTGCATCCAGCACCACGGACAAGCATTGATGAAACGCTACCTGTGTATACGCCATCTTCAGCAGCAGCAGGAATTGGAAATCGAGTAGACACAACTGTTACACTTCCAGCATACTCACCGCCAGCTGAGCCATTACCATTGCTGACTCAGCAGCAGCGACAAAGCTCACAGCAGCAATTAGCAGGTGGGCAGAATATTCTACAAATGCCGCCACCATATACAAGGGCAGACACCTCATGCGTAATCTCCATACCACAGGAGGCAGCAATACGGTAGTGTCCTTATTTTCTCTCACACAGCAAGTGTTGGGCGGATTATGCTCGAAAATCAAGCAAAATAGTGGTGCTGTTGCAGTTTACGTTGGTTGTGGCTGAAGTGTCTTGCAAATGGATCCTCCACTTTTTGCTCTTAAACTTTTGCCTATATACCATTGCGTTATTTATTTATTTTTTTTAGATTTATCGTTGTGTTAGTGTTAGTGCCATTTGTAATGTTAATAATTATCAGAACCAGTATATAGCAATATGGCATCTACAGCATTGTCGGCAATAATCTATGCCACCATTGGAGGCCTCGTACTGGTGTCTCTTATCATCTTGTTGAGCAGAAGAGCATACAGAAATAAGCGAGAGCACAATGTTGATGCCATGGAATTTGGCTCTGGTCAATCGACCACTGCATTAATGGAAGAAATACATCAACCGCCAGTCACAGTAGTAGACCAGAATGTAGCCCGACATAGCATCGACAGTACACTACCAGCCTATGAAACACAAGCACAACAACAGCAATCGCCATCATCACCACCGTACCTACGCATAGATCCAATGACCACTGCAAATGCACCACAGGCGGTACATG
The DNA here is from genome assembly GCA_002705745.1 of Coemansia reversa NRRL 1564. NCBI lineage: Eukaryota > Fungi > Kickxellomycota > Kickxellomycetes > Kickxellales > Kickxellaceae > Coemansia > Coemansia reversa. The sequence continues at coordinate 250,739 of KZ303496.1, forward strand.
TGTGATAAATATTTTATGCTGGACCAGTCGGTTAGAGCCATTGTGATTGATGCAACATATCCGGATATGGAGGGGAAATGGCAACTGAGTATCCAATAGCTGCTGCATTTCACAAAGTTATCTGGATGGCGGTGAAATGTTGTGTCCTTTGCAAGCGTCATGTGGTGGTGGTGGTGGGGGGGAGTGAGAATAGGGAGAGCCTGCGCGCGTGCACAAGCGCCTCCATCTCAACCAACCAGAAAAAGCGAGAACCCTTGGATAAACGGAAAAAGAATATGGTGTTTCTGTCTTGTAAAGCTTTTTGAGCAGAAAAGAATAAGTCTTACAGGGCTTGTCATCTTTAAAGCATTTTTTTCTTTTCTCTTGTTCTTTTTTTTTTTACAACTTGTTTTTGTATTATACAAATTATACGTCTTTTTGATATTATAACGTTGCCATCACCATTTTTTTTTAGTTGAACTTGTAGCGTATACGATGTCTCAATACGGCGGACCATCATATAACCACCTTGAGCGGAGTTATCATCATGGATATGGTCCAAGTGGTTCTTATATTGCACCTATCGGACGTAGCGACGAAAAGATGGCAGGAGAAGCTTCTAGCTATGATCTGCTTCATGATAACATTGAGAGTCAGACACTTTATAATGCACAGTCGCAGCAGCAGATTGTAGATGTTGATAGAAGAAATGACAACTACAATAACAGAACCAACGAGCGCGGATTCAAAGACTTCTTTTACAAAAAACCTGACCCATCATATTCGGGACTGTATGGTACAGATTATGAGCCACAAATAAGCGTAAGTACAAATATCAATCCATTACCCTGGAAACACCCCTTGAATGTTTTTTTGGGGGGCATTGCATACAATTAGAAATTGGTGTCAGCGAAGATGAGCTTAATCATGGGCTTTTCTTTTCTGAAATAAGCGCAAAGCACATAAATGAAAAATAAAAAACAACTGTGCTTTCTATTCGTGTGGAATAGCCAACAAAATGTCCGCCATCAACAAACAATTGTTAATGAAATTGGCATTTCTTCTTTATCCTTCCGCAGCAAAGATGGACTTTTACTCCTCCAATGAGTGCTCAGCTAATACAAAAAGTGTTTAATGTGGTTTGAGAATGTTTAATGCTAATTGGGTGTTTTTTTTTGTATGGTAATTGGTTTTCATTACTTGATTATAGAAATCCAAAGTTGCTGTGGCCGCAGCCACTGCTGCTGCACTGCTCTTTGGGTACTCGCAGCACAGGAAAAGAAAGGAAAACAGTAGACGCTTTGAGAAATACACGAGATCCTACGAAGGTTACGGTAACAACAGATCCTACGAAGGTTACGGTAACAACATATCCTCATCGGCATATGCTTATAACCAGCCATGTAACAACCGCTCAAAGTACTAGAGCTCTGTGTTCAAATGCGCTGACAGATGGAAGTTTACTACTTTTTTTTATTTTTCTGCTTGTATTCGCAATATAAATTGATATCCAACTCATTTAAACAGCTTTTCGAGGTGTAAAACACTTGCCTCGTATTTACACTTCTCTTTACATTGCCAACTAATCAGGATCTGTAAGTCAAAGATATTTAATACGACTTGCATCATTTCCACGTTTGCAACTAAAAGTTGTTACAAACAGAATATAACATTTAAAAAAGAAATTGGTAAAAAGTTGTACATCAAATGCAACAGAATTTAAGATATTGATTAAAAAAAAAAGTGATCAGCTAGAACGTTAGTGTGCAATCTCATCCCAGTTGCGACCTTTGACATCTCCCAAAGCTTCTCCAGCAAGTGCTTCACCGGTAGTAAAATAGCCATCAGCAATCTTTGCCTCAATTTCGACTTTGGAGTCAGCTGGCATTCTTTCCTCTGGAATCGAAACACGTTCGACAATTTCAATGCCAGAGTCCACAATAGCCTGATACTTCATGTTTGACATGGATATCAGACGATCAATACGCGAGATGCCAAGCCAGTGAAGAATATCAGGCATCAGCGCCTGGAATCTGACATCTTTAACACCAGCTACAGATTCTGTGCGCTTAAAATAGTTTGCTGCTGTATCGCCACCCTCTTGACGCTTGCGAGCGTTATAAACAAGATATTTGGTAACTTCACCCAAAGCTCTTCCTTCTTTACGGAAATAAACAACTACTCCAACTCCGCCGTTTTGAGCTTCCCTAGCACATTCTTCAATCGAATAAATAAGATAAGGTTTGCACGTACAAATATCTGAGCCAAATACATCCGACCCATTACACTCATCATGAACACGCAGCGTTAGACGCTTGGTTGGATCTGGAATTGCTGCAGGATCTCCAAAGATGTAGACTGTCAGACCGCCAATAGGTGGTAAAAACACCTTAAGATCGGGACGCGTAATCAGCTCTGGATACATGCCACCAGTGTCTTCAAATAAAGCACGACGTAAAGTAGACTCTTCAATACCAAAGCGCTTGGCTACTCCTGGAAGATGCCAAACAGGTTCTGAAGCTACCTTGACAACTTTAAGCTCACCACCAGCAGTGACAATATCACCATCACACTTTAAGATACCGCTTCTAATAGCATCGTCAATCTCGGCTAGTTTCATATGCGCCTTGGTAATGGCAGTTGTTGGGCGCAGGTCAATACCATCTTCAAGGTAATTGCTGTAATTCTCAACAACAGAATGTCCCCAGGGATCCAGAGAAACAATCTTTTCAGGGTCAGACCAACTTGCAAAAGGTCCAATGATGTTTGTCGGCTCCGTTAGGCGAAAATCTGGTCGATGATTCGGTCCAAGCGCACCGATAGCAACTGCCAGTGCTCGATAGATACAATACGATCCACCACCAGCACCTATCGCATTGCGTTTGCCAAGTGTACCCTGTTGTCGTGATACCACAACTGGCCCACGCTCACCAGGCGTCTGCGCTCCCCAAATGAGTGGAATAGGTTCGATGCCAAACTGTGATGGATAGGTGGTTAGTACAACACGAGTGTTATAGAGATCTTGTGATGACGTGTCCTCCTGTGTAGCAGGCAGATCTGGTGCACCAGCGACTATTTCTTTGGCTTGCGTAGTGGGTGAAGCAGCAACACCATCGTCGGTGGCCTGCGTTGCAGCGTTCTTGGTCATTGGAAAAATGGAGAAAGTATATGGATAATTGTACTTTATTAAGTATTACAGAAGCAAAGAAGAGAGAAAGAATACAGCGACATGGAGCGTGTTCTGTGCTATTGCATGCAATTATCCATGTGGGTCGTGGAAATAATTGGAGCGTTACTATAGCTGTCATGTGGGCGGCGCCACACACGTTGGTTGTACACTAGACACGTCATCTGACCTTTTTTTCCCACACTGGTTTTATCATCCCAAGTCTTAGTTTATTGCTTGGAATGCTGTCTGGACGCCCGGTTCATATTCTGATAGCCTCTGGTCACCACAAAATAAATACGCCTTTGGGAAACATGTACTATACGCACTTAGACAACCAAGAACCTAAAAAAGTATTGACAAGATTTATTTATAACATAGCGCTCTCATCATGTACATTTGAAATACTTGCTAGTAAATTACTCCGCCTTGATCTTGTCGCGTTCGGTATTAAGTCGATCAGTATATTCGTCACAGAACTTGCGACTGGTACCAATTGTCATGCCCAACTTCATTTCATCCTCAAAAGACTCTGTCATATGAGGTAAAAGACCAGTATCCTTGTAAAAGCTAGCCAAACGTACTGCCTTTCCCAAGATTTCAACATTAGTAGTTCTAGTTTTCTTAAGTAACTCTTTGGCTAGAGCAACAGTACTGACATTTTTCTCATGTGGAATAAACTGTGGACCAATCTGATTCAGCGCAATAAAGCAGCAAACCATAGTCTGGCGTAGAATCTGTGCAATCTCAAAGCTAGTACGATGTGGAGCCAACCATAACAATATGCGAATAGCCAATGGATCAGTGGTGCTTGTCATCATTGCAAGATCTAAAGCTGCAAATGTCCCGATTGCCACATATCTCCAGTATGTCCCGTATTTACCAATCCTGAATACTTGCATAGCTACGCTACCGAGAATATATGCACCATAACTCGCCAATCTACTTGGAATAGATGCTAACATATAATCGTTAATTGACTTGCATGCCTGACATTTAACTGCACCTTCGCCAGCGTGATTGTAAACAAATCTCGCAAGTGGATCAGCGAGTACTTTGTAAGCATTCTGCACCAGGATAAATTGCTGCTCTCCTTCTGGATTCTTGTCTGGATGAAGAATAAGCGAGAGTCGTCGAAAGTTCCGTCGAAGTTGGGATGCATTGAAACTATCTGGTCGTAAACCAAGTACATGGTAGAAATTGGCGCCGAGGGCCTGCTCGGTCGCCCACAGTGTGTATAACAGATAGGAAATTATCACAACTACGTAGGCTATGCGTCTATGCTGAGTATATTGTGATGTATTTGGATGCGGCACCAATCTGGGTGCTATTCGTTGTAATATCCAGTGAGTTATTTTAAGCAAATAATTAGCTGCTAGTTGTGGCAGAAGCAGCCATCCTATTATGCTAGTAAAGTCACTACCCTGATTCGCCATCTAATTCAATATAAAAGAAAAATAGTCGTAAACCAACACAAAGTAAAGATGCAAAGCAACCTTTTACAAAAGTGTCAAAAGAAGGCATGTTGCTTTTCCAGCCCACACTCTCACGTGGTAAAAGATCAACCTTGACAGTCGCATTTCTAGATCAGAAAAGCGAAAAGTATTGACGTTTAGAAAAGATTATTTTGGCAGAATTAGGTGTGGCGGGTTTGCGCCATTTAGGCGGAAAGAGGTTGTTGGCAGTGTGGTTTGCGTTGGCGTTGGCAGTGTGCTTGGCATTGGTGTTGGCGGTGGAGTAGGAAGCAGTCAATGGCAACTACACATGTCCTTCAACATGAGTATCAGTCGCATACAAAAGCACTGGAAATGAAAGCTAAGGAGAATCAATGTCTGCGAGTCGTGCAAAGCGTTCTTCTTTCATGGAGTTGAGGAGACAGGCCATTGGATGTATCCACATCTGACTACACCCTCCTTTACGGGAATACGGGCGATAATAAGGTAAGTTACATATGTTGTTTTGTGTATTATTGGTATGACTGCTAAGGCCATCTATGCTATGTGTCTATTCAAAACTACTAATATGTTGCTGTTCTGTTTCTTGGGCTTTTCTTGTCTGCTAACGCCAATTACGCACGGCTAACTACACAAGACCACTCGCTGCCAAAAATTACCTTGATCGATGTAAATATTATTTTTTTATGCGCCAATAGTTTTCTTAACAGTATCTTTCAGATCCACACCAACACATTTTAAATTTACTCTTACCTTTTTTTCCCTTTCTAAACTGCTATAAGGGGTGCATTGTGCACATTATTCTTTGGTTGACGCGTTTTATTAAGTGATACAAGGGAATGTTCGGTGCCAGTCGTCTTGGGTTGGCTAAATTAGTCACACCTAAGCAACTTTTTGTATATGGTGTCCGCCGTTCAATATCCACAACTCAGCATGTGTCAGATTATCACAAAGGAGGTAAGCAATATATGCTAATGGTACACCAGTAAAGCAGAACGCTTTTATATTAGTGAAGGATATTCTTGGTCACTAATACTGGTGTATATACAAATAAACAGATACTTATTTTATGTAGCCGATCGCACAGTATCAACCGCGTTTGTGAAAAGGGGAGTTGCTAAGCCGAAACAGATGAAAACAGGACTTAAGACTGTGGTTGACATGGCGAATGCAAACGAACGTTATTACCACCCCATACCAGTAGTTGGAGCACCTACGCTTAGCAAGGAAACTGCAAAATCGGAGAACGTGAATAAGATTTTAAGACTCGACAAGGAGTTTATGGAAAGTATTGGCAACGACAATTTTCCAGGGTTTCTTGAAAATGACTTCAAGCTATTTGGAAAGCCAGCGCTACTCTATCGTGGACTGACACAGCGGTTGGTTTCTCAATTATACAAAGGCGGAAGAAGAGCATCTTCTAAAGCGATAGTTTTGGATGGCAAGGCTGGAATCGGTAAGAGTGCTGAGCTTCTGATGCTTGCATCAATTGCTGCCTCATCAGGACATATTGTAATATATGCGCCTAAAACTATCTCCTGGGTTAATTCGACACGGCCATATGCGCCTGATGCTAATAACAGCGGTATGTTTGTTCAGCAAGATGTTACGGCAGAGTTACTTTCCAGAATATACTCAATGAGCAAAGGGGCCCTGGAAAAGGTTCCATTGGGTAAAAGGGTGACGATTGGACGCACAACCCTGGCAGACGATCAGACCCTAGCTGATCTTGTTGTGTATGGGTATGAGACGCCCGGACTAGCGCAGACCGCGCTTGATCAGTTACTAGAGATTGCCAGCACGCAGACTGTGGTGCCAGTGCTGATTGCAGTTGATGATATCAACACGTTCTGGACAGATACTCTATATCGCAGCCAAGACGATGAGGTGCTGCCAGCGCACCGTCTGCGACTTGTGGACTCGCTGGGTGGCTTCTTTGACAGGAAGAGAAGGCTGGCGAAGGGCTTGGTTATTGGCGCCACATCGCATGTGGACTACAGATTTATGCCAAAGTCTGTGAAGGATAAGCTGGATCCTCCCTTGATGGTTCCCCTGACTAATCGCGAACTGGCCAAGGACCAGAATCTGGTCCGTCCGTCCACGAAAAAGCCGTACGGAATTGTCAAACTGAAACACATGGATTCTGGCGAAGCGTGGGGACTACTTTGTTTCTACCGCGCAACAAATCTTATAGCAACAAAAGTTACCCGGGAATTTGTCGCAAAGAAGTGGATGATGGCCAGTGGTAATCCACGCGAGATTTTTAGTAACATCACATCCTTTGCTTAACATTGATGGAGGAAATATGAATAAACTTTTTCTAGATGAGTGGGTTTAATATGACATGGACGAGATTTATTGCAAAACAGAGGACTGACGGGGGAAAAATTTGGGCGTAAGACCTAGTTCTGGTAGTTAAATAAACGAAGGAGATTGCGTTGGAGCATGGAAACAGTGACTTTACCAACAGAAGGTACATAGATTGAGGCGACTTCCTTCACTTCAGGCTCAAAGTTCCGGACGCTAGCAAAGTTAACTGCAACAACCCCCTGCTTAAGTAGGCTTGTTGGCATCTTGTATGCGGCTGTAGGGACACCCGTGATAACGACATCACACTGAGGAATAACATCCTCCGTCTTAAGGTCAGTCTTTGTAATAGTGTGGCTGTTGATAGAAGCCGAAGCCTCGCGTGCAAATACCTGAATGTCGTTGATGTCAATTGAATACACTTTCGCACCATCGTTGGCAAGCAGTGCAGCCAGTGGACGCCCAACTACCTCGCTACGGTTAACCACAGCAATGGTCTTTCCGCGCAAATGGTCGCCGTATGGCAAGCTATGGTCATAAACACCAATATGGTCGAGCACCTTGACCACAGCCAGTGGTGTGCATGGCAGAATTGCCTTCCGAGTTTTACTTTCGTCCATGTATCTGTCGTTGCTATATAACTTGCCATTGTAGACCACATTAAGTCCCTCCACATCTTTTGTGGGGTCAACCATGTCCTGCAGTTCCTGATCGCGCTTATCACCATACACGGGATAGTACACCAGAATTCCGCTAACGTTCTCGTCATTGTTGGCTTCTTTTATTGCAGTCTCGAGTTCCTCGCGCGGTATCTGACGTAGCTCAAATGCCAGTCCAGCCTCGGCAAGATGCTTGCTAGATGAATGCGCATACTTCTCCGCGTACGGATCATCGTTAGCCAGAAAACCGACAAGCTTGGGTTTGCTTGTCTTTTGGCTCACCTCCGACTTGATCTCGGTACTACAATAAAAGTATAAAGGGTAGATATATCGGTACTAACAATCAATGCAGTTCTAGAACAGTAGCAAAGCTAAGGATATCAAAAGAGACTAGTGCTTTGAACACACCATAACACTTACGTATAGTTGGAAGCAACTTCAGCAGCGAGTACGACCTTGCACGGCATGTTTTCTACTAACAAAGACTTTTGCTATTGCGGGCGGAATTCAAACTGGAAAAGAACACAAGTGGAAACGTTCAAGTGTCTGCCAAAAGCGCATAAATTGTGTTCAAATATTGGCTTTGATTTGATTTGATAATAGATATTTTGTAACGTGCAAAAATCCACAAGCACAAGCTCAGACAGCTCAACCTAGCCAGCTTTCTTTTTCCCTACGAATTACACTTATTTACCATAGCGAAAAAAAATGCTAGTACAAAGGCTTGTTGATGCCTATATTATAGGGTTAGAGGACAACGCCGACAACAGCACCCTCTGCCAGACATTGGTGACTCGTACGTAGGCATTGTTCTTTTAGCTTCCATGTACCCGTCACACACAGCTCAAACTAATCGTTGATTCAGAATTGAGAAAGGCTAAAATTTCTTTATATATGCGTGTTTAAGTTTCTATAGACATATCTAATGGCGATATATCACTTCTGGAGCTGGTCCAAGCGCTTGGATCGTATCTTTCGAGTGAAGAAGCAGGTCGTCGTAGTAAGGGAGCGCATGTACTGGCTGATGTGCTGACCGATCTTCCAGCTGATTCTATTCCGCCACAGGCTACAGAGAAACTAGCACGTTTTTTTGCTGCGCGGCTTGCAGACAGTCCATGCGTGCCACATGCACTACCATCTATTATTGCGCTCCAGGGGTTGGATTCATTTACAGACCAGTGTGCGGTTGATGTTCTTGATGCACTGTTTAAGGAAGTACACGTACAAAGCTTTCAACACTCGACACGCGGCGAGGCATACAGACTACTGGATTTGATTATTGACAACCGTAAGACGGTAGTAAAATCAATGGGTGATGATTTTGTGCTTGGATTTGCACAAATGCTTGATGGCGAGAAGGATCCACGTTCTCTGATGGTTGCTTTCCAGATTATACCAAAGTTGGCCCAGCTGGTCAACATAAAGAATAATGCCGAGGATCTGTTCGACGTCATCTTTTGCTATTTCCCTATCACATTCAAACACCGAGAGAGTGATCCATCTAGTATCTCATCCGAATCTCTAAAGTCTGCATTACGAGCGGCAATTACTTGCTCACCATACTTTGGCGATATGGCTATTAAGCCGCTAATTGAAAAAACAACTGCGGCATCTATGAGTGTCAAGATTGATACGTATGAGACATTGTCTGCTGCTGCGTTGGTGTATGATCCTGAGGTGCTTAAACCAGATATGGAAGCGTTGGTAGAGCAAATACGCGAAGATGTTATTATGGCCTCAGACGAGGCGGTTGTCAGCGCTGCGCTAGACACGCTTGAGGCAATGTATAGCGCGGTCTCGCCCGCTGCACCACCTTCAAATGGTTTGGACAGCAGGGTGGCCGATTTTAATGAGACACTTACACCTCTAGACTATGTGCTGAAGGACGCCATATTCCAACTGACTGCAGACGACATCAAGAACCCTGAACAGATTGGCAAGCTTTTACGGTCGGCTGCGCGGTCATCAGCATACAACTGCAATGTGGTATCCGACGCTGTTCTCCCTATTATTGTCGAACGGCTGCATACTACAGATGTACTTACAGTACGCCGCGAGCTCATAGATGTTCTCAACCACGTTCTTTCAGCGAGCTGCGATGTAAACCGAAAGGCAGAGTGTTTAGATTCTGACAAGAACAATCTGCTGAATATCTACCGTCTAGACGCATCGGTGCCGCTAGACAAGGAGTACAGTTTCCTTCATATTACGCGCTTAAAGGGTATTACGCTTCTTATACTCATGCCCGGGTTCTTGGATGTGAACGAGACGACAATGGCGCTTCAGACAATTAGCCGAGCTGCAATTGAGCGAAATGAAGACGAAAACGTCAATAAAGAAGGATCACATCTTCTGGTCCAGTTGGCCCAATCCAAGCCAGAGGAGGTTGAGACAGCTGTGCTGCCATTGTTCTTTGATGCGCTGTGTGAGGACATGGTATCTACACACAAGGTTTCTAGTCTGCTAAATGCACTGGGTGCTATTGGGGTTGCTACTGCTACAGTGCTACAGCCTATTCTTTCTGGTCTTGTACAGGTAATAACATCAGGAAAGCTTTTGCCGTCACATTGTTTGACTGCGACAACGACCATTCGCAAAATGGTTGATACGGCGACAGCGGCACCAAACGGTGCCGAAATTTGCCCGGCACTGACGTCAAATATTGCCATTCCACTCTCGGACTGGGCATTCAACACAGGCAGCTCCAATAGCTCCAGCATTTGTCCAGCGGTTATAGTAGAGATTGCAAAGACCATTACTGCTGCCTTTAGCAAGCTTGATTCTGACAAGCAGGAACAACATTTGCATGCGCAGTTTGGTAGATACACTATGATGGCGTTGAAGGTCGGTAAGGCAGACGATGCACATTTCCAGCTGCTTCCGCTGTACTCTGCCTTTGTGTGTGCATGCTGGCCACAGACGAAACTCCCAGTTGACAATTTGGACGAGTATCTAGGCGGACTAGCTAGTGCTGCTATTTCTACTGAGAGCTTCTATCAACGCGATGTATGCTTTGAGATTATAGCCACGGTGTTAAACAAGATTAGCAGCACGGATTCGCGCGATCAGCTTACACGGTCTGTCCTTGGTAATGCAGACGGGGTGGATATTGGCATTGCACATGTGCTTCTTCGGCACTGGGTTGCTCGGGCACTGATCAACCGCAACGACAAAGGCGGTTATGAATGCGTCCACTGGTTACTTTCACTGATCACCCAGGACTCGCCATTTTCTAGCGACGCTGCTGAAGGATTCAGTATTATTTTGGGCGATCACAATTGGGCTGTCACAGCAGCTACACATGGTGTCTTCAGACTTTTGTCGAAACAGCGTTTCTATGCCACTGTTGTACCAGAGATCACGGTTAGCTTTAAGAGTGCCAGCAGCGATGCAATCAAGGCGAATTTACTAGTTGTGCTGACTCATACTGTTAGACACATGCCGAAGAGTGTGTTGATGACGGGCATTGAGGAAGTAGTGCCTTTGCTTTTATCAGCAATTCGTCTTACCACAGGCGATCTGAAAGCCGCAAGCATCCGAACTATTACAATGGTTATGCTCGAGTCTCCTGAAACTTTGCAGGAGCAAATTGCGACATCTATCATTCCCCTGCTTATAGCGTCAGTTGCTCACACATCCTCTGCAAACAGCATTGAAGTGCGTCGTGCGGCACACGATGCGTTATTGCTGGTTCCAGAAAAATACCCATTTTCCGCACTTAACGCAGTTCGCAAAAATGTGCTTCATGCTTTAGCCAGGGCGCGAGATGATCACAAGCGGTTGGTTCGGATGGAAGCTGTTAAAGCGTATAACAAATGGCTTGACTATGGCGTCTCTTGAGTTTTTTTTTTATTGTTTACTTTGAGCAACAATTCAGGTAGAAATAACGTCATTTAGAGACCATTAAAGCACAATAGGACCATGTCTTACAGCTCCAAAAGACTTCATGTGTGCTATCAATATAAAAAGATTTGCCGCCCTAGCGGTTCAATTGCCGAATAAGTTTTTTTGACATTAAAAACGCCTTTGAGGTGACAAAGTCTACTTTGTAGAATTTATTGCACATGAACACGTAATTACGAGAGTTGTAAAGGATGACTTTGTAATAGACAGAACTTTCGAATGATTAAAAAAAAAAAATTCCCTTGTGTTTCTCAGCTACAGTGTGTATTTTGAAGAAATAATTCTTGTTTCAGAGTTTCTCAAGATTTTTTTTTTATTTTATACTTTGCTGCTGTGTGATGTGAATATGACTAGCGTTTCCATTTCTCAAGTACTTCCACCACTTCTTGTAAAAAGCATCATAAACCATGTTGCTGGTCCTTTCGGAAGTGTTGAAAACGACCTAAGAAACATGCAGGTCAGTTATGACAAGCTTAAACCATTTCTTAGGACAAGTCGTGTGTGGAGAGATATGGCTTTGTCCTTAATGCTGGCAAACTGCAAAATAACATTGGGCAGCCAGTTATCCATTACTCTTCCAATAGGCGACCTGGACAAAAACAATATACATAATATTAGTCCTTATTACTCCAAGTACATTAAACATGCAACAATTTTACTACAGTTTGAACAAACTACTAACGGTATAGCAGCAGAGAGTATTGAGAATTATCACATTGAAAATGCTAGTCTTGTGTATGTCCACAACCCTGAACTCACAATACAATTTGATAATAGAAGCACAAGCATTACAGAAACAAAACATAGTGTCGATGAGTTTCTTACAGCAATAGCAAGGTTTTTCCCAAATATGGAGGAGGTACGTGTAGAAATTCTTAGCTCTACATACACTGGGAACTATATTCATCGCGAAAATTTTTATACTCTCTTTCAAAGACTCTTTAGTCTTCCACAAAAAAACAATATTTACCCAGTCCAACGACTTCCAATTCCATATATGGATAGTCATCTGGTAATCCAAAATTTATCACACATGAAATGTAATTGGGATAAAAATTACACTAGTCTTGCGCAACTTTTATACAAAAATCGTAGCTCACTTTTATCTCTCGAAATATGTTACAAATGTTCAGAAGGCTTTGAGTTATTATTCACCGATGAATATAACACTGAAATAACATACCAGTATCTAAATACACTTGTATTTTTGCAGGGCAATGATACAAGTACAATAACACTACCAAAATATGAAGGAATTGCACCCTTTCCTAGATTAGAAACGCTTCGAATGTATATAAGATATCCTTTCAGCGATGACCTTGTTTTTAGAGGAAACCGAAAAACATTGAGGGAACTTTATATTTTAGCAGATAGTATGATTATGCATATTCTCTGTAATGCAGGCGTATTTGCCATGCATCGAATGGAGAATCTACGACAACTTTCTATCGCCGATATTATTGTGCAAATTGGTAATATCGAGTATGCAATCAAAGTGTATCTGAAAATAATTTCAAACACATTGCCATATCTTGACACATTATTTTTGGCCGACACTGACATTGCAGAGGCACTGCCGGAGTATCTAGAAACCAAAGCAATTAGCTCAAATATTCGCATCCTTGATATGCCAGATAGCTATATGCAGTTGCCTTGCGTGCTAAGTCTCCTTAAATCACTGCCAACATTGCAGCGACTTCGATGTATGATATCTAGCCTTGGTAGTGGCCTAGGATTTACAAGTGCTTCGCAAGTGGAAAGTTACATGCAGGATAGGTTTCACTCCATGTCTACGCATTTGAAAAGATGGGACATTACAAACGACGATCATTTTCCAGAAAATGTCATTATCGCTAGCATTCTACTTGTAGCTGCGCTGAACCCGCAGTTAGAGGCCATTGTATTTGCTCGCCAGAACCAAAACATGATTGGCAATGCTTTTGAAAAAATGCTTAGCTCGCGACTATTTTCCAATTACAAGAAAGGGTTTATTCCAGTTCTTCTTAAAGATGGAGTCATGCCAATGATACACATTAAGCGCAGTGCAGCAGTTGAATAGTTTCTCTTTTATACTTAATCTGTTATACACATTTCTGTCAGCTTTTGTTTGTCCGATCATCCATCCATGTACAGCACTGGCTAAAATAGATAAATACGCGATATTCGACAAATTACAATTGCGTTGTGAATATTGGCTCATATAAAAAAAAGCATAGTTGTTTAAACAATATTACATAGCATACAACACTATAGAGCCTTTGGGTACGTTTTGAGACTGTTTTCTTCAAACACGAACTATCAAGGAGAATATTACCTGTCATGTGGGGTTCTCTACCGTACGAACAAAACGCGTTTTGTGTCCAAGATGAATTATAATCATCATTTTGTGACTGTGCAGCTTGCTTTCTTGCAACACGCTTGAAGCACTGTATTATCCATCAGGTCCGTGCAATCATAACGGCTTTACGCTTTCCATTAGCGTTGAATAACTGATTAGACATTTCTTATAGTAGTTTTCATTTCCACAGACCAAAAAAATTAGATCACTATCTGTTTTACTTTGCGTTTGTCCGCTTGCCTATCAAGACAAGCGTTAAATAACAAAAAATGCAAGAAACCTGAAGCAGAACCTCATATGGTAGCAACGGCCTTCCTTGAGCTTGACTCGTCAAACAGCAGCTTGCGTGGAGTTGGAGGAACATCACGGTCGTAGTCCATCAGTAGCTTAAATACGCCAGTACCTACAGGCATCTGCTGGCCCATGATAATGCGCTCTGAAACACCATGAACCATATCGCGCTTTCCAAATACGGCAGCATCAAAAAGATGGTCAGTAGTCTTCTCAAAGGAAGCAAGCATCATAACAGAGTCATTCATCTTGGCAATACCGTAACGGGTGATACCAAGAATCTCGCCCTTGTAGGACATCAGATCGCCAAGAAGCATTAAATGGCGGATGTCCAGACCGATACCATACTTGTCGAAAATAGAGCTAAGCTCGCGGATAGTCATGGTACGAGCTGCCTCGATTCCAAGGAAGCGCAGATTATCCATGATGTGATTGCTGAAGGTGTGGCGGCCGTCAATACCGTCGGTAGTCATGGCTTCGCGCAAGCTGTAGCCCTCGACGCTCAGTGACAACTGACCAGAGCCGTCCTCACTCTGCAGGATGGCTGAACGATGAGCCTCGGGCACGCCGTGGACCACGATAAGCGGCAGCGCGCGCTTAAGCGTCTGTAGCGCGTAGTACAGCTGAGAAGGGTCCTTGGGGGATACAAAGACATCCAAGCAATTGGTACCACGGATGTGTACATTAGAGCCAATCTTCAGTTTGGGGGCGTTGGCAATGGCTTCGCGGATGGCGGCCATAGACAGCTCCAGCTGCAAGAGATTGATGACCTCCATATCTATCTCCACGCTAAGGTAGCATGCAGTAGCTGAGTAAACCTCTTCAATGCAGCGGGCAATTTCTCCAAGCAGGGTGCGCTCAATGCGGCCCTTAACGATGCGAGCAGACGAGACATTGTTGTTCAGTAGCGCACAGGACACAACGGGGGTACTAATTTTTTTAGCGGCGTTGATAATCTCCTTAATGCGTGGCACTCCCATGGAAACGTTCATGCTGGCGACGCCAGCAAAATGAAAGGCCTTGAGCGTCATCTGCGTGGTAGGCTCGCCGATGCTTTGCGCGCCAATGGCGCCGACAGCAGTGCCAGGGTCGACGCGCGAGCGCTGGTATTTGCGGATGCATAAATCCAAGAAAGCGTCAAGCATAGGGCGCGTAACACGCAACTTGTTGTCGACCACTCGGCGCGCGAATAGCGGGGTGTTAGCATCTGCAGCGTCGAGAGACCAAGACATGGCAGAAATGTCAAGATCGGTTGCGGTGGAAGGCTGCGCGCGAACCCGCCTGCCGCGCGCCTTGGGGCGCGCGGTAGAGCCTGTCTTGGCGTCCGCTGCAGCCTCTGCGGGGCACTCAGCATAGGACACCAAGCCGTATGCAGTGCGCAGCTTGGCAAGACCGGCTGCCAGCGCAGCAAGAAATTCAGAAAGCTCGGCGCGCCAATGAGCGGTGGTCCAGCGCACAAAGCGCGGCTCAGCTAAGGCGGCGGCGGCTACGCGCGTAATCTGGAAAGGAGCCAAACGGTTTCCGCCAGGATCAGCGGTGTTACAGATGTGGCGCCAGTTGTGGACAAACAGCACGGGGCGCGCGTCGCCTTCAAGACAATAAGGGTCAAGCGAGTCGCCGCCGTACTCAAACTGCACAACGGTACCGGCAGAGTTACGGACGGACGAGTCGTAGTGTACGCGCAGATCCTCGAAGGCCTTGACAAGGCGGCGCTGCATGTAGCCTGTCTCGGCAGTTTTGACGGCGGCGTCGACCAGTCCTTCGCGACCAGACGCAGCGTGGAAAATAAACTCGGTGGGACTGAGACCAGTAAAAAAACTGCTGGCGACAAAGCCCTTGGCCTCAGGCGAGCGCGAACGCTTGGGAAAGTGCGGCAGCGAGCGGTCGGTAAAACCGTCACGCACGCGGCAGCCACTGATAATCTGTTGGCCAACGCAAGCAACCATCTGGCACACGTTGGACGTGCTGCCCTTGGACCCGCATGTAGCCATAATCAGCGGCGCATTGTAGCGACCCAGCTCCTCCATACACAACGCGCCAGCGCTGTCGCGCACTTGCGACAGCACTCCAGATATTGTATTTTCCAGCGTCTCTGCTGCATCACAGCCAGGTAGCGTTTCTAATGCACCGCGGCGGCTCTGAGCAATTAGCTCGTCGCAGCGCGCATAAGCATCGGCAATCAGATCGTCCTTGCGGGCACACAAGCGTGCGCCGGGTGTGACGTCAGATAATCCGATGGAAAAGCCATGATTGGCACTCCAGCGGGCCGACAGCTTGGCCAAACGGTTCATTAGCGCAGCGGCGGCAGTGGGACCATGGTCGTGTAGCGCGGCAAAAAACACAGATGTCTTCTTGCCGTCGCCCACAACAGCCTTGTCCAATATGCCGCACATGATCTCGCTGTTGCGAATGACCAGGAACCCATCGCGCGGACACAGGTCCGGCACAGGCACGCGGCGATACGACTTGGTTGGGGCCTCGATGTTAACGCATAGCGGATCGGTTCGGCGTGGACGCAGCAGCACGCCCACAACTTGTTTGCCCGACCACAGGCACCGCGGCTTGACAATGCATGGCGGCGGCAGGTCTACATGAGCGTCGGCGTCAAAACAAGCAGCGACCAGCTGTACAAACGCCGCCCGGTCGTAGAATCTCTCTTTCTGCGTAAGCAAAAACGCCGTAGTCACAAAGTCCTGTGTAGCGCCGATAATGGGCTCACCGTTGCGCGGCGTCACCAGATTGCGCGTCACCCCCAGCAGCTCGCGCGCCTCGACGCGGGCCTCCTCAGTCTGTGGCACATGCAAGTTCATTTCATCGCCATCAAAGTCGGCGTTGTATGGCGCGCACACGCACTCGTTGAAGCGGAACGTACGCCACGGCATCACGCGAGCAGAATGCGCCATAATAGACAGTCGATGAAGCGACGGCTGGCGGTTAAATAGCACCACGTCACCGTCATGCAGATGCCGCTCGACTACATCGCCCACACGCAGTCCGCGCGCTGTCTGCTCGCGCACCGCGCGGATCAAAAAGCGCTTAGGTCCTCCGCCAGCCGCCTGTACGTAGTTGGCGCCCGGGTGCGTGTCGGGCCCGCGCTGCACCAGCGCACGCAGTCGCTCAATGTTATGCTCCGTCACGCGTTCTGGATACGTCAGCACACGCGCCACGCGCTCCGGCACCGCCACCTCGTCGATGCGCATGTTCGGATCTGGTGAGATTACTGTGCGCCCGCTGAAGTCCACGCGCTTTCCCGACAAGTTGCCGCGGAAGCGCCCCTGTTTTCCCTTCAGTCGCTGTGAAAACCCGCGGATTGCCTTACCCACTACCGCTGCAGGCGCCCCTGGCACCTCACTGTTAATGTACATCGCCATTGCCAGCCCCAGGTAATCCCATTGCTCCATCACGCTAGCAGTGCCCGCGCCCTGACGCATTCCCGCAGCGATAAGCGCGTTTGTAAACACAATCTCCGACAGCTTCACCGTGAGGTCGTCCTCGTTGCTGGCCCCGTCCTGAGCCACCGACGGCCGGATGCACACCGGCGGCACCGGAACACTAGTCCATAAAAACAGCTCCGGCCGCCCGCTGCGCGCGTTCAGCCCCATCACTTCGCAGTCCTCGTCTGAGATGTTACGGAACAGTCCGAGCACGCGCTGTGGCGTCAGTTCCTCGCTGAATGCCCGCTCCGCGACCACCTTCAGTTGTGCGTCTGCCGCTGTCGCGTTCTCTAATGTGCGCCGAAATGCCGCCTGCTCGCCCTCCGTGCTGCGCTTGCGAAAGCGGTCATGTATAAGCTTCAGCGGACCACCCCGCTTGACAACCCCGTTGGTATCGCCGCAGTACGGACAGTACGTCACCTTCTTACACCGCTCGTTGACGCCCTTCACTGCCGCTCGTGCCTGCAGCCCGTCGATGCCTGGCATTCGCAGCCGCCGCAGCGTTGCCCGTCGATCGCCCTCCTCCAGCATCACCCGCGAGCATCCCTTACAAATGTTCTGCAGAATTGTCTGCGTAATTTTAAAGTACCCAAAGTGAAATACCGGCACGCACAGGTCGATGTACCCCCAGTGTCCTACGCAGTCAGACATGTTCTGGTCGCACGTAGCGCACCGGTCATTCTTATTTGAAATCCCAAGTCGCGTGTCTAGTACTCCGTGCTGTACTGGATCCCTTCCCTGGGCCTCGTACAGATTGCGCTGGTTGATTTCCACCTCTGACGCCTGCCGGATCGCCTGCGGACTGGGTACCCCGAACTGGATATAGTGGCTACACGCAAAAACGAAAAAGGGTTTTATTGGTAAATGTCAGTGCATGTTAGTATCTCTGCAGTGCGTTGGCTAAACGCTATCCACCGCCTAATCGCTACCCGTTCTCAATTACTCATATACCGTACATTTGCTTCGGCGCTTGCGCCAGCACCGGCTCTTTCATTCTCTTTTATCTGTCTGCCTAGTGAGTTTTTGGTTCGCTTTCTTTTTTACCGCGATTTCTTATAGAAGCTATAGACCTATTTTTTATTTTTAAATAAACGACTTTTGTAAGCTGATCGAAGAGTGGTTTGCAGGATTCCTTCGGCTTGTGCTGTCCCACCCCCACCCTTTCATAAAATTTTTAGCACCAAGCTCTTACCAGATCATTCAAGCCAATCACAGCGCTAGTTCTCATTTTAAGACCAGCAACGTTGGCTTGCTTTGCCTCCTATGATCCACGGGCGAGCTTTACAGCTAGCATCATCTCAGCAACCCGCTCCCTATTCTACAAACGGCTCCCATCGTCTTTCTCCACCAGACACTATTACCGACTATACATATTTTCACCAATCTTTTTACCTCTTATTCCTCCAAATGCGCGACAAGGTGCTTGGCTTGTCGGCGCATGACCAGACGTCGCTACTTCGTCTGGCAATCCTAGGTCTCATCTCCGTCGTCGCAATTGGCTCACGGCTATACTCTGTAATCCGATTTGAATCTATTATCCACGAGTTTGATCCGTGGTTTAACTACCGCACCACTCGCTATCTGGTGGATAATGGATTTGATAAGTTTTGGAACTGGTTCGATGAGACCGCATGGTATCCGCTAGGCCGGGTGGTCGGCGGCACGTTATATCCTGGAATAATGGTCACGTCAGCAACTATTTACAACGGTCTGCGTCTGCTAAACATTCCTGTGGACATCCGCAATGTCTGCGTGTTTCTAGCGCCTGTGTTTTCTGCCCTTACTGCTATCGCCACATACCAGCTCGGAAAGGAAGTTAAAGATGCCACTGCGGGACTTTTGGCAGCTGCATTTATCGGCATTGCTCCTGGGTACATCTCGCGTTCAGTTGCTGGCTCATATGATAACGAAGGCATTGCTATTTTTCTTCTTGTCTTTACGTTTTTCCTGTGGCTGCGCTCGGTGCGTTTGGGATCGGCTATGTATGGCGCGCTAACCGCCGTATTTTACTTTTATATGGTATCGGCATGGGGCGGCTATGTGTTTATCATCAATCTGATTCCGCTGCATGTATTTGCGCTGCTAGCCATGGGCCGCTACAGCAATCGCCTCTATGTCGCTTACTCGACCTTCTACGTTCTTGGAACGTTGGCTAGCATGCAGATCCCGTTTGTTGGCTTCCAGCCGACCTTTACTAGTGAGCATATGGCAGCACTTGGAACTTTTGGTTTAGTGCAGTTGGTTGCATTCACTTATTATGTGCGCACTGTCGCTTCTCAGCAGCATTTCCAGTTACTTGTGCGTTTTGCTCTCCTAATACTTTTTGTTTTGGGAGTAGCTGTGCTTGTTCTGTTAACGATGCGGGGTGTTATTGCGCCCTGGACTGGTCGCTTTTACTCGCTTTGGGACACAGGTTATGCTAAGATCCACATTCCCATCATTGCTTCGGTCTCCGAACATCAGCCCACAGCGTGGCCAAACTTCTTCTTTGACCTGAACCTGCTTATTTGGCTCTTCCCTGCTGGGATCTACTTTAGCTTCCGCGAGCTTACCGATAACCATGTGTTCCTTATACTGTACTCGATCTTTGCTGCATACTTTTCCGGTGTTATGGTAAGACTGATCCTTACGCTGACGCCAATTGTCTGCGTCATGGCAGGCATTGCCATGGCCAATGTATTTGAGACATACTTGGATTTCCGCAAGGCAGCCCCAGCAGAGTTAGAAGCACATGATGGTACCGCGAAGCCTGTATTGGAGTCGGGAGATGCAAGCAATACCAAAGGAAAGCAGCGCTCCAAGACAACTACCAAGTTCAAGGTATCTCAGGCCGCTGACACTGGATCATCAGCAGCACCTCCGTCAGCAACAGGATCGATGAAGCGCTACTACACGTACTTTCCGAAAATCGCAGTGATGGTGAATTTTATGTACTTTCTGTTCATGTTCCAGTGGCACTGCAGCTGGATCACATCGTCAGCGTACTCGTCGCCGTCAGTGGTGCTGGCATCGCGTGGACCGGATGGGTCGCACCACATTATCGATGACTTCCGTGAAGCTTACTACTGGCTGCGAAAGAACACAGAACCTTCGGCAAAGGTGCTCTCATGGTGGGACTATGGCTACCAGCTGGCGGGGATGGCAGATCGCACAACACTGGTGGACAACAACACCTGGAATAACACACACATTGCGACAGTGGGCAAGATAATGGCGTCGGATGAGGACACAGCATACGAATTGGCTCGTCGTCATGACGTGGATTATGTGTTGGTGATATTCGGTGGGATGCTTGGATATTCGGGGGACGATATCAACAAATTCCTGTGGATGATCCGTATTGCCCAGGGCGTCTATCCCGATGACGTCAATGAGCAGTCCTTCTTTAACAGAGAAGGCCAGTATGCCATTGGCGATGATGCTAGTGCGGCTATGAAGAACTCGCTGATGCACAAGCTCTGCTATTATCGCTTTGGTGATGTCATGGGCCCGAAGGGATTCGACCGTGTGAGGAAGCAGCGCCTGCCAACTTCTGTTGAGCTTGATAACTTTGAAGAAGCTTACACTACAGAAAACTGGATGGTGCGCATCTACAAGGTCAAGGAATTGGATAGCCTTGGCCGCACACACCACGCAGTAGCAAAACTTAAGGGGCCGCGCGCAGCTGCACACATTCCATTCTAGGTAGGCATCAATTGCAAATACTTCTTTATTTTTGCAATATACGAAATATACTTAAAGCATATCGGGCAAATACGTGATGTTTTGTGCTGTTTTACTGATGTACCAATATCCAGGGAGAGGAGCGTGGCAGAGTCTCCTCGCCCAGGTGTGTATTTGCAGGAAGGTGAGGAGCTACGCAACAGAATGGACAATAACACTAGGCTATGCGCGAGTGTAAGCAGATGACTGCGGCTTGAACTCCACAGGGCTGACGGGCACAGTATATGGCTTATTGGATATCTCGATGCGTATATGTAGTAGAGTCGGATTAGCAATGGCCTTGTAATATTCAGTAACCCTGTAAGTTTCAGATACAACACTTCCGCCGACAATAAACGAATCAGACCATGGAATATCAGCAGCATGTCTCTGTACAATGGTCAGGTCGATGGCGGTAGATTCTCCGGAGCCCAGGGGCAGGGATGCCGGAATATCATTCCATTCCAAAGCCCAGTGATATGGACAAAGTGGTTTAAGTGACGATGAAGGCAGGTTCAATACAACAGCCTGCTGCTCAGGCAGCCGCAATGCAACAAAGACATCCTCACGGCGCACAACCCACTCAAGAGATGCACTAAGCGACAGATTAAGCGGAAACAGATGATTAAATTCGATAGCACGTCGCGTAACTGACGTAGAAACAGAGAGTTGTGCTACTGCGTATTGCAGATGACCGCGTGGAGCAAAGACAAGAGGCCGGAAATCGGAAGCAAACTGGATCAGAACCGAATTTGGATGGAACATCTGTGTAGCTCCGTCCACAGAATCCTTGTTACCCAGCGATGTCACCAAGGCGTCAAGCTCCGGCACTTTAACCGATCGAGCTTGAAGGGCACTATTCACGCGCTGCGTACGTAACTCCAGCTCGCCGTGCATCTTTTCAACAAGCTTTGGATCGTGCTGTACAGTTTCATGTATAAGGAGCCAGACTGTATGCGCAAATACACGCAGATATGCCAGGGACAGAAGACTGTGTGGATCAAGCCCGAGAAACCGAGACTCAAGCTCATACGCCCCGTACATTATCTTTGCTGCTAAACTAACGACTTCAGACTGTCTCCACGATTCACTGCTCAGAAGGCCCTGTATTTGTAGCGCATATCGCACGAGTAAGGCATAGTTTGCTACGGATTTATGGCTGCTGTTGCCGTTTCTGACTTTTGCGTTGTTGGATTTACTGAGCTGTTCAAACTCGCGCAGACGCCTGTCAAGCGAAGAAGCCAATGCTGGGTTGCGATGGACGGCGTGCGCCTGACTTAGCAGCTCTTGTAAACGATCAAAAGCAGCAGACTGGCAACAGCGAGCGTCTTCAAGGGATAAAGCAGCGATGGACGGATCTGTTTGCGGACGGTCGAGCATCTGACATACAAAAGCCAGGTGTTCGGGAACTGAATCAGCAATGTTGCTCGGCAGACAACCAGGGTACTTGTCACGCAAATACGGAAGATGGCTGAACACATAATCTGGAAGCACTGTTGCCAGACGCTGACGAGTGCCACGCACAGTGTTCATAATAAGAATGACGTTGCCAGCATATACTGGGTCATCAATACGCGCTTCACGGTTCAGATAATATTCGCTAAGGCCAAGTAGCGTGCGCACAAATGACGCATCGATTAACTGCGTGTGTGTGCGGCCCAATGAAGCCAGTGCCCGATAAATGTCAAACTGGTCTTCGGAGTGTCTCTCCAGACACCTGCGAACTTCTTCCATCAGACGCTGCAGCCATTCGCTCTTGGTCAGTGACACAACGCTCAGCACTTCGTAGACGCCCCGTCGCACACTCGCACTGGCATCGCGCATTGCTGATAGCGCAATTGACAGCTGCTCCTCTGTCAGCTGCAGTGGCGTCCGACGTCCAATTGCTATGAGTGCACGAATGGCGCAGAGACGCACGCGGTCGCTGCTGTCATTAAACATGTCCACTAGAAAGTCTACTGCCTTGGCTGAGAACTCGGCGCTGGCAAAGCTAAGCTCAGTTATCGACTCGATTGCAGCATCCCTCACCTCCTGGTACTCGTCCTCCAGTCCGTGCACAAACGCCCCAGCTGCCCCGGAATCCAGAAGCCTAAATTCTTCTGACTCGACATCCGCATCGCCCTTGGGCGTAGGGATCGCCGCCTGTCCTGCGCGCACACCACGATTGCGCCCTGCATACCCGCGACCACGTGGAACAAACCGTCGCAGATGCGACATCACCTGCTTGCTGAACGTCTGCGCGAGGAATCGGCTGCTGACATGCGTGAACCGTCCGAGAATCGCGCAGGCTCGCTGTCGCACAACCACGGAGCTGTCGTTGACCATATCGCAGAGCTTGACAAATGCATCGTCCAGGAGCCGGATTGTTTCGCTGGCCCCGTGCTGCTGAATCACTACTGGATGCTCGGGTCTGCTGCTGCTGATTGCCCACACAAGCTCCATGGCCACCAGCCGGACCTGCTCAAAATCGTCCTTAGTTGCCACTACAAAGTCGTCGTACATTTCCACTTCCAGCTTCGCTCCCATCATGTGTTGCTGCAGAATCCCTCCCAATGCTGTCTGTCGTACCTTCGGATGTGAATCGCTACAGTACCGGCACATTGCCTCAATTGCTGTGACTGGCGCAGTCCCCTGCACTGCAGACAAGACCAGGAGCGATGCACTGCGGAGATGGTGTTGCGAGTGGTTGAGATCGCGTTGGACGGTTCTGTCCAGTGCGCGCCGAGTCCCTTCTGGAATGTGCGATGTTCCCATCACGCCCTTGAGCTCATGAATGCTGACCAGTGCCTGGTAGATCTCGCAACGAACTGAGGGCTCAGCTTTACTAAGCGCCTGTACCAGTCCCTCGATCACCCGGACTGTATCGGTCTCGGGATGTGCGCACAACTGCATCGCCAGTCGCGCTCCCATCTGCCGCACCGCACTCGGGAGCTCAGACGCACATGCCGACAACAGCGCTCGTTGAACCGTCTCTAATATTTCGCTTTCACTGCATGCACCTCTTAATAACAGTAGTGCGTCGTGTGCCTCCTGATATGTGGCATATGGTTGTGCATTCGCTTGTGTGTGTTGCAACGGAACCGCTCCATTGCTGTCGGCGTTTGCTTGGCCTTCGCTAATGGCCGTCACAGCAACCTCACTCTCCGAGTGACCTCTTTTGGTGGACATTACTAGACCCTGCCTCGGAATGTCAGTAATATAACGCTAATGTTGTAGCAAAATTGCAAGCCTTGTATGAAATGCACTTCCACATTGACTAACCTGTGGAAACGCAAAAGTGTTGATGGCTGTTGTCTGGCGTACTTTTTTTATTTTTTGTTCCTTGCTGTATGGGATTGTCTACTAGATCGCCGTTGTGACGCGCGGGCTGTATCACTATGCTGCTGTTTTTCAGAACAGCATAGCAACTGATGTCTGCTTTCTCTCTAGCTTTTACCTCGTTGAACGTCTCTTCTCTCACCTCAATGCATTGACTGGAACAAATTTTGCTGTTGCAATGATTTATAAGAAGGTCTCGTTGGCCTCGTCACCCGTGCTTCTGGCGCTGTTATGGCAGTTCCGAGACGAGCCACTTGCAGTCTGTACATGCGTCTCGGCGCTGGCGTTCCTGGCAACCTGGTGCATGGTACCTGCTGCAACTGCAACATTTAAGCGTGTGGGGCTCTCGGGAACAGACATGTCTAAGCCTACGCGTCCGGTTCTGGCAGAGAGCATGGGCATGGTTGCTGCAACCATATATCTAGTTGCGACGTTCCTATTCATTCCGGCACAGTTTCGTGGCTGGTGGATGACCTCTGCCCCGCAGTCTGCACACCATTCGCACATGTTTCCATTTGGTCGCTTGGGCGAGTATCTCTCTGCACTTCTTTCCTTGCAGAGCATGGTGTTTTTAGGGTTCGCTGATGACGTGTTTGACTTGAGGTGGCGGTTCAAGTTGATCCTGCCGACCATTGCTTCCATCCCTGTATTGATTGTATACTACGTAGGCTATGGCGTCACCCATGTGGTAGTTCCAGTATTTATGCGATCTTGGCTTGGAACAAATACTGTAGAACTAGGCATTTTGTACTACATTTACATTGGTTTGATGGCCGTGTTCTGCACCAATGCGATCAACATCTTAGCTGGCATAAACGGCGTAGAAGTCGGGCAGTCTATTGTAATCGCATTGTCTATTATTATTAAGGACATTGCCAACATCAACAATGCAAACCCGGAGGCAGAGTACTACCATCTGTTCTCGCTGTATCTACTACTGCCATTTGTTGCCGTCTCGTGTGCGCTCTATTATTGGAACGTATACCCAGCACATGTCTTTGTTGGCGATACATACTGCTACTTTGCGGGGATGGCCTTTGCTGTGTGTGGAATATTGGGTCATTTCTCAAAGACTCTGTTGCTATTATTTATTCCTCAGATATTCAACTTTGTATATTCAGCTCCACAGATTTTTGGCTTAGTCCCATGTCCTCGTCATCGCCTTCCTAGGATGGTTGTAGAATGCCCGCTACCTCCCAACGTAGTCAGCAAAGTCCGGCATGAGGTCAATCTAGCATCGGCCTCTACACCAGAGAGCGGATCGGAGGGTATGGTGGGTGATACTGGAACCGAGCAGCCACTGACAGGTCTTGCTGGTTTACATAGCACAATATCTTCGGCAATGCAGAGTTTTACAAAGGCACGCGTTAGTAAACCAAATACATCCAGCGCAACGCGCAAAATCCAAGCTGCAGGCAAGCAGGCCCGGGGCACATCTGCGCGCCCAACAGCATATATGGTTGCAAGCAGGACGTCTCTAGAGAATGCCAGGCCTTTAGGGTTGGCAATTATAAGAATATATGAGCGTTTTGGCATTGCAAATGTTGAGCGCGATGCACAGGGTACCATGGTTAGTGTTAATAATCTGACGCTACTGAACCTGGTGTTGGTGCAGTGTCATCGTCTGACAGAATCCCAGTTGAATAATCGAATATTACTGATCCAGGTTCTTAACTCTTTGTTGGCGTTTTTCATCCGCTATCGGCTATCGCGGGTGTTTTATTTTTAAAAAATTGAATATAATATATTCCATAGATAGATAAAAGAAGTGAACTTACGCGCATAGAGTCTATGCGTTATAGTTTGTTATTTAGCTTGCTGGAATGGGACGGTGGTTGGAGGAAGATCGCACTTCTTTGGCTGCCTATTAGTTTCATCAGCAATGACAATCTCAGTACGCACGCCCAGCTTAAATCCAGCCTGACGCAACGCATCCTTTGCTAGCTCCTTATTGAGACCTGGACCCTTGAGTTCAAAGATAATCTTGTCCTTGGGCACACGACACGCCCAGTAGTCAAACGCACCTTTACCTTTACCCATTCGTACCTCATTACCCTTTGTCGATACTGGAATATCTGGGAACACGCGAAGCCAAATCTGAAGCTCCTTTATGGCCTTGAGCTGACGTCTAAGCATAGCATGAATCGCTTCAATGGTCTTTGCTGACAAGCGTAGCCCCTCCTTAACACGCAGTCCATAGTCACCAGATAAGATATAATTTCCCTTTGTACTGCCGCCAACTCGCACTGGCACACGTCCTTTTTGCGCTTTCTTATACTTCCGCCGCCGTGGCTGCAAGTTACCTAAACTGCGGGTCTGCTGAGTTTGTATCGACGGGAGCTGAACAATAGAATTATTTTTTGCAGCTACTGTTGCTGCTGTTGGCATTCCCGCCAACGGTGAAAGGACACCAACCGAATGCGATCGCAGAAGACTTCCTGCAAATCTTCTTGCCCACATTTTCCTAATGTCGCTGTATTCTAAATCCTCTGTAAGATTAGCAAAAGTCCAAACAAGTTTATCTATGGAGTTTACAAAGCAAGAAAGCTTTTGTCTCTGGTGGTTCTTTTGTATCAGCAATCCGAGTCGCGCCAATTGATCACCGTTTTCAACAACATCACGTGATATGTAGAATGTTTGTTTCTGCCATCAAGCTCAGCATTCTTGCCAAAGTATCATGACCTCGCCAAGTGTTACCAACGCTCACTTCATGATAGACACTGCACACGTCAATTTTCTTACTTTGCAATACAGCCACGTCCTTCTTGTGCAAATTTTTTATACCAGACTTTTTCTAAATCGCCAAAGAAACGTGCACTCAGAAATACACACCATATCTAGAGCATGGTCCTGACCAAGGCACATGGAAGGTCTTGGGCTCTACTTAAGCAGAAGCAGCGACTGCATGTACTTCGCCAGTCAAGCACAGAGGGGCAACAAGGACAGGGCAGACAGAGTAACCAAAGCCAGCAGAGTGACCAAAAAGAGCATAGTTCCTTAGGTGAAAGGGCTAACCAGAATAAGCGCGCCGTCGCGTCTATTGATCCGACAAGAGAGGATTGTGAGATGGATGCGTCGCCGGAACCGATCAAACGAGCCGCTTCTTCTGCCTGTCGTTCTAAAGTAGTACGCACACAAACACGCATGAAACCCATCGTCTTTATCGACAATCGTTCCTTGGAACGCAGAAAGAGAGCGTGGAACAAGAATAACAGAAAGAGAGAGAAGACATTTAAGGACTTGCCGCCATCTTCAATGGTCCAGAAGCCACGCACCTCTCTTACGCGGGTCGAGGAACCGAACTCTGACAGTTCTGCCGAGATTTCGCTGTTCCAGCTTAACAAGGCTTGCAGTACATCGGTGAAAGGTAAGAATTTTCTGCATCGCGTAAATGTGTACGCGTGCGTTTTTTCATTCCCTCGTATGCAGATCGTGCTGTACGCGTGGAGCAAGAAATGGCAGGATCACAATCGCAATTGCCTTTGATCTGCTTGTCTTTCGGAGTTTGATATTTATCGGTTTGTTGGTCTGGTGCATATGCCGACTTTTTACACTGGAATATGTAGGCGACGTGGACGCATCCACCCAACCCTCTGAGGCTGCGGATCCTGAGAAAAATAAGGATGAGATGTATATTGCAGTGCATACTATTATTGCCACGCCGATCAATGAAACGCATAGTGACGAAATACTGTCCAAAGCAACTAGCCCACAACCTTTCTCTATTGACTATGAAGAGGAAGTGGTGCTGACACAGGGCAGGGTTGCAAAACTTTATATTGACACGCCAATAGAACATAGCGACTTAATTCCTACGTCTGTCATGACTGAATTCGAAAACGCTGCTGGTGAGCAAACAGAGTCTATTGATAACAACGATGACATGGAGGATGTTGTAATGCAGACTCGCTTGGACTCGGGAGTGGGCAGCCCAGAGAAAGTACCAACAATTCAGCAGTCGGCAGTTAACAGTTCAGAAGGAGAGAAAACAGTCCAGCAATCGGTGCAGGAGAGTTCAATGGAGTTGTCTGCAGTTCAACAGCCGAACCCGGAGAATTCAGTGGAAGAATCAGCAGCTCAGAAGCTGGCAGTGGGCAGTTTAGAAGAAGGGCCGGCAATCCAGCAATCAATACTAGACAATTTAGAGAAGGAGCCAGCAGCTCAACAGTCGCTTCTGGTCAATCCAGAGGAAGAGGCAGCACCCCGCCAGTCGATGCTGGACGATCCGGGGGAAGAGCCGACATCCTGCCAGTCGGTGTTAGGGATTGCAGGGGAAGAGACAGCAAACCACCAGTCGATGGTGGACAACCCAGAGGAAGAGCCAGGAGCCCAGCAGCTGGTAGTGGTCAGTTCTGAGGGAAAGCCGGTAGCTTGCCAGTCGATGTTGGACGGTCCAGAGGAAGCGCCAGCATCCAACCAGTCGATGTTGGACAGCCCGGAAAAAGCGCCAGCAGCCCAGCAGCCGGTAGTGGTCAGTTCTGAGGGAAAGCCGGTAACTTGCCAGTCGATGTTGGACAGTCCAGAGGAAGAGCCTGCGGCCCACCAGTCGATGTTGGACGATCTGGTGGAAAAGCCTGCAGCCCAACAGCTGGTAGTAGTCAGTTCAGAGGGAAATCCCACAGCTTACCAGTTGATGCTGGACCATTTGGAAGAAGATTCAGTATCCTCTCTGTCGACGCTGGAAAGCCCAGAGGAAGAGCTGGCATTATCTCTGTCGATGCTTGACAGCTCAGATGAAGAGCCGTTAGCTGAACAGTTGATGCTATACAGGCCCGATGATAAGCTAACAACCCATCAACCGAAGATTATGAGTGGCAATATGCTTCCAACGACCAACCCTGTGCTCGATGAAGTATGCGCAGCCCTGCCCAGTCCTGAGACCGTATGTTCGCCCGACTTTGAGTTTGAGCATTTAAAAGCAAGCATTTATGAGCCGGTACATACACTAGCATCCCCGCGCGGAAAGAATACACACACTCAGGCGATCTTTGAGTACAAGATCAGCGAGTTTTTGGTGCCCGAAGATCCACTGCTCTGGCGGAATTTTCAACAGATGAAGTATAGTCGCTGGGCTGAACTGCATCCATCCTGTCTACGAGCAACTGTGCGCTTGCTTCCGCAGCTGACTGGTTGCATATCAGTGAGCAAACAAAAGCAACCACTTTGTCGTGCTTGTATTTGTCGCGTGGGTGGCAAACCCTGTCGATTTATCAATGTGCGCTACACGACGCGGCTAACGATCGAACTGGCCAACGGCACCACAGCTGTGCGATACTTGATATGTCCAATATTTCGGTCACAGATTGACAAGTCGCCAGCCATTCGCCAGGTAATTCCCCCGATAATGCTTCCTGAACATTGGGTGGTAAATGGCGATGACTCGTGGATCGAGTTCCATGTACTGTGCCAGACTGTTTCGGCGATCAAATCACTGTTGCGGCGTGAGCTGGCGGTTGTGCGCGACGTACGGATCAGCGAGGCCCGCGGTATTAGCAGTGGATGTATTTCATTCCACGACACCGAGGCGCTTCCAGAAGCAGTGCTGGATGAGAACGCTAATGCTGTACATCCGATATACGGATGTGCGCCATCGCCTTGCATTCTTCGCAAAGTGCCATTTGGTGCCCATCAGCGGTGCGACTCTTGCGCGGCGGCCATATTCTCCACATACTTTTCATGTTGTCTTTGCATGAAGGAGATCTGTGTTGAGTGCTTCTCAACCTGGGAAGACTCTGACATTACTGAGCGTTGTAGCATATACGAAAAAGGCGCAAAGGTTGGTACGAGCAGCAAGAATGACCCTGATAGCCAAAGCAGCATTCCTCATTGTAAGCGCTTTACTTTTGAAGAGTCTGGAGAACCAACCACTTACAGGACGCTCCACAAAAAGTACCAATTTGTGCGCGTATCACATTTCAGCGAGTGCGAGTTAGAGATGATGCTACTCAAGGTCAACCGGGTTGTGCAGTATTGTGACTTGCTCGATGAGACCCAACCCGCAGGATATAGCTCGATATCACTTTGCGCCAACGCACTCAAGATTAGCAGCACACAGAGCCGGAAAGACTATACATGGACAAGTGCTACTCTGGATAGGATTGATCGCGACACCGAAGTCATCGCAAGTCTGGGCGATGCTGACTTTGGCGCCGATCCGACATTGCGCCCGGAATCTAAAGAAAGCTGCATAGATTCCGAGACTCCTGGAGCCGGTCCCTCTAAATCGCAATCACATTATCTAGAAGCTCAATGGGATGCCAAGATTTGCTCGCTTTTATCATCGCAACACTTTTCGATGCGAAAATGGCAGCGACCACCGGTTTATGTTCCTGCCGATGACATTACTTTGCGCGAGTTCTCCCGCCTATGGGAGGAAGGGTATATTGTGGTAGTAACAGGACTTCTAAATGAGTTGGATCAACAGATATGGACTCCAGATGCACTAGTCCGTGTATTGGGAAAACTCTCTACGGCGATATACGAGGCTTCAGGACGACGGAGTGCGTTGGGTGAATGGCCTCTAACCCAATTTCTACAGCTTTTTAACGCAAAAAACGTTGGTGTCTTTAGCGAAGCAGAAGACGAAGCAGACGAACGTAGAAACAAGTTGCTAGCAACTCGTCTACGTACTTGTGTCAATCTAGGCAGCGAGATGGTTTCCGAGGATCCCAAAGTGGATCTTGATCAATGGCAGGGCCTATGCAACTCTGCAACGGCAATGCTTCCGGTTTCTCAGTACACATCTGCCAATGGACAGCTGAATTTGGCAAATCGGCTTCCGAACCAATACGCGCGGCCGGACTTTGGACCAGAGATCCAGTTTATGTACGGGACAAAGGATTCAGGCACCATAGAGAACCTGCGTTGCGAATTTGCAGATGTGGTGAATGTTATGGTGTATGCTTCACCCGCCGATCAGGCGCTTCCACTTATGGCCAAATCAGATGCTGCGGAACCGACGCGACGCAGGTCCCGCACTAGACAACATATTCAAGAAACTGAACTTGCTGATAACAGCCATGGAACTGTGTGGGACATCTATCCATTATCTGTGGCTGATCAATTGTGCGAATTTCTCCAAGAAGAGACGCCGAGTCTCAGCAGCAGAAACGATATAATCCACAATCAGCAGTTATTCATGAACGATCGCTGGTGTGAGGAATTATTTGAAAGATACGGTGATGACGCCAAGTGCTTTCGTGTGTATCAGAATGTTGGTGATGCTGTATTTGTTCCTTCAGGTTATCTTTATCAGCGTCGTACATTCAACAACACAATCTGTGTTCAATCCAAGTTTCTGGGCCCCGAGCATACAGCTGCAGCCCATCGTCTATCGCGAGAGCTTACCACCAACTGTAGAAATATGAGGCGCAAAGAAGCACTCCCTGTTATGGACATTTTGTGGTGGACATGGATGCGTGGATTTGGGCAACACGATAATACTGCAGATATGGTTATCTCATCGAAGAAGTCTCGAGGTGTGCGTTCTCATGATGGAAGTAATTCTACACCTGTTAAGCGACAGAAGAATCAACTTTCAGACTCGCCAGCTCGTTCGTCATTACATGCAAATAAATCCCATTCACAGCCAAGAAAGACGCGTGGCCGTGGTCGTGGTCGTGGTCGGGGTCGTGGTCGGGGTTTGGGAAAAGATCAGGGACGACGGGGTCGTGGAAGAGGTCAAGGCCGTGGTCGAGGTCATTTACACCGCAATCCCGAATTTTCCGAATAGTTGCATTTCTAATAATAATGTCTTAACAGTTATACATGGTTAAGAAAAATTGGTTATTGGTAACAGAGCCTGTGCTGACTGACATAACATGTACATAATCTCAAAATTTAGGTAACAATTGATTATATTTATGAAGAAATTACTACTATGCAACAAACATACGCATTAACATTGTTATGCATGCGACGGTTTATTCCACAACAAAGAAGTATTTCATAGACAACATGGTGAAAGAAGAATTGAAAATCGTCTGTAAATGGAAAAGAAAAAAAGGTGGGGTGGTGAAAAAGAAGATGGCAATAAAAGAAAAGGGGAGAAGACATAAGGACAAAAAAAAGTAACCTAGTCAGTAAAAATGAAGAGATTGTTGGTAGCAGCAACAGCAAGAGTATTTTCTCTGGGATGCCAGCTAGAGTGCAAAATCTTGCGGTTATAGTCAATGTTCTCCGGATCAATATCTTCTTTACGCAAGCCACCACGACCATTGCGCGGAATGCCAACCTTACTCTTGCTTCCGTTCGGACCCTGCACTCGTTTAGCCCTAAACGCGTTTTTATCTGCCTGCAGCATAACGTCGTTCCCCTCCTCGGCAAGATTGTAAATGCTGAAATAATTGTTATAGGAGCCCGTCATTGCCTGTTTGCCGTCTCCACTAATGTTGCACTCAAATTTGTCAAATATGCAGTCATTTTCGTACAAATCACATAGCTTGGGTTTCAGATAGTCGTGCACACTGATAGTGCGCACAGGCTCCCTCTCCATATTAATATCCCACAAACGTAGTGTAAGATAATCGCGCGACAATATATATCTACCATCAGAACTGAACCGCACGTCCGAAACAGAGGAAATAATTTCAGAGAAAAAGTTCTTGGATGCTGGATCCTCAGGTTCTTCAAACTGTTTCGCATGCTGATCGCACAATGCTGCCTCACGCATGTCACATAGCTTGACAGTCCCTTTGCTGCTACTATACATAAAGTAGTTGCATGACTCGGGATGGAATTCTGCTGCCGTAATAACCTCTGTAAGATCTTCCATGTTTGCAGGCTTAATATCCACAATATTAAAGCTCTGGTTATTGATACCCAGATTCCACAGATTAATACGCAGATCATCCGCAGATAAGTACGTTTCAGCGTCTGAATTCACTGAGATCGAGTTTATATGGTATGCATGTGCATTTGCATATATCTTTCGTGGAATTGCTGCCACAATGTTCTCGCAAGGTACAAGCTTTGGCAGACGTAGACTGGAAATATCCGCTGGCGGCGCGCGATCCCCATCCAGTAAGTTGTTTTCCGACACCTGCTTTAGCGTTTTCTCGCATACCTTCCACAGCTTGATGGTCTTGTCGTTGGTTGTCAACATGTACAACGAGTTGTTGTTTGGCCTCAGCCATTTAATTCGATTAATCTTCTCCTCGATTTCCAAACTCTTCAGGTAGTCGAATTCAGGCTCGTGCGATTGAAACTCTGTGTAAAACTTGTATTCACATCCCTGTTTCTACACGTCTTGTCGCAATGACGTAAATGGCAAGTAAGAACACGCATTTAGTAAATGTGCGATATGCAAACCGTGTACAAGCACACAAACTTCTCCATATATCTAACATCTATCTTGTCAACAACAGAATCCATTACAACTCCTATCTAAATGTATTAAATCACTTACATTGTCGCTTCTCTCAAACAGAACGACACGACCACCCTTGTCACCGGTTGCCAGATAGTCGCCCGTATGGTCAAACTCGACCGTAGAAATGATATCCGCTATATAAATAACAAAGTTTCAATGTCCATAAGTGGAAAAAAAAAATGTCAGTGTATCAACCTTAGTGTGTCATAGTATATACACAAGCAAAGTGACAAATCAGTATTTTTCCACTCGCAAAGTCGCGATTGCATTCGTCTTACAAGAGTCAGAATCCAAATAACTATCACCCTCTCTGAGCAGAATTAAACAGTCAATTACAAGAGGTAATAGCCTCTATGTGCTATTACTATAACATTATTCGGGTAGAATTCTTTACCTTCAGTTACATCCTCCAAATCCGCCTTGTCTCCAAAGCATTGAGTGAATTTCCAGCCGTGTTCGCTCTCCATCTAACTAATCTCGATATGACACTGAAAGAAGAGAAAAGGGGGAAGACAAATGACCTGAACAGATGAACAAATGTGTGAAAGTAAAAAGAAGAAGAAAAATAACGATCCTGTAAAATTCAAAAAATAAAAAATAAAAAATAAAAGGCACTAGGGTTTACGCACAAAAAAAAAAACGAAGCCCAGCCGTTCAAGTTTACTTTTTGTCAGGCCTGTTGGTCTCTCTAAACGAATAGCGGGCCTTACTTGCAAAGTGTTTTTTGAGAAATGTGGGGAGAGTGAGGGCGGTGGTTTGGGCGGATGAAGCAACGCTAACACAAACAAAGGAAGCACTAGCAAAGGTCTATCCTCTTTCCAGTCAACATTTGCGCAGAACATGGAGTTTCGGTCCTGAAAAAGGAGACGTGGATCTGCTGGATCAGGATTAGGGGCAGTGCAGGAGCCGCCTTACCTCATCCCTCTACTAACCCGCCTCATCATCCAAGCACGTCAAGAGCAAGAAATATACACCGATAGCAGAAACACGCTGGCAAATGCTCACATTCTGCGCGTCACAGTCGCGGCTCTGCATTTGGTGGATGCACCCACGCATCATGCAATTATTATAACGGGGGTAGTTAAGCAGAGCTGCTATCCTCAGAGTGTACATCGCTGAGTTGACCCTTGCCACTTTCCTCTCCGGGAGAGTTCTGAGGCAGTTGTTCGCTTGCTCGATCAGGCGTGGATTCGGCACTACCCAGGGGATCCGTAGTAGAAACTTCTTGGTGGCTGAATAAAACATTGCTTGCCTCCGAGACAATGGCTGGTGGCGGGCGCTTCAGCAACGTATCAGTGATCCACTGAGAGTGTTTCTTCTCCTCAAGTTTAAACTTGTTCCTTATGTCGTAACGACACCTGCCTGGCATCACAGAGGCAATCATTTCAAAGTCTGATCCAAATTTGCGCAGTCCGCGGTAGAATTCAGCAGTCTCCTCGTTGGACCAGCGCTTCCGGGTAGTGCGTCGCTTGACATATGTAAGCGAGTTGATAAAACGTGGACGCTCAGATTCGTCAACAATCCCCATTGGCTCGTTGTCGCCACCAGCCATATCGCTGCGACTAATTGTGAGCGAGTCTGTGTCGATGACTACCTTCCCGTTAATGACTCGCACTTGTGCAGCCATTCGACTCGTAGGCGTATCTGGAGAATCGCCTGGCTGAGTTGCTTCTCCTTTATTCGGGGTGGCCATATTTGACAGCGGCTGCGAGCTGGTCTCAGACGCATCCAGAGAAGGCTCGACTGGTTCGTGTACCTTTTTCAGCGCAGCGTTTTCGCGATCAATAAACTCCTTCGTGGGCTTTCCATGTCGAGGATCGCGGCAAAAGTATGCAATAGGTAGACTGTTGATCTCCTCAGCCGAGAGTACTCGATAGTCATCGGCAGTTTTCAATCGTGGAAGGGGAACTGGCTCTGGTGTGCCGTCTGTGCCACGCCGCCGCTTCAGCGGACTGCTGAGCTGTGGTACCGATTTACGATCGCGGTTGTTATGGATTAGCCGCAGTGGAGTTGGCCTACTGCCGCCAGTGCTGCTCGGAGAGCTTAGCGATGCAAGCCTCTGTGGCATTCTCGGACCTCCTATTGGCGAGCCCAGCACGGATGGCCTGCGCGCTGATGCCAGCTGTGATGCGGCTCTTGGTGGCGTTGGAGATGGCGCTCCTATAACTATTGGTGTTCCACTTGAACGCACTGACGGGCGTTGCTGTGTATTGGAGCTGATAGTAGGAATCTCGCATCCTTGATCTTCTCTGCCCTTTGGCATCCCGATTAGTGTAGCACCAGCATCACGCTGTGAGCTTTGTCCAACAGCTGGAACGCCATTCTGTTGTGTGCTGCTCAAGAGAAGCTCACTCTCTGCTTTATCGCCAGATATTGCCGATAGTCGTGTTGGCGTGTTCTCTCTGCTCTCTGTGTTGGCATGAGTACTTCCATCATCCTTATTTGTATGTGTCTCCTCTGCTGCTGTATTTTGTTTATTTTTCGTCCGTTTAGACCCACGTGGTATTGCCTTTGGAGCGAATTTGCTGCTTCCTTTTGCTACACAAAATGACAAATTTCCATAAAGAAAGAAAAGTCTGTGTTGTATAGTTTTAAGCAGACATTGTAGCCACTAGAGAAAGAAATGCGGTTTGTTAAGGATAATACTTACAAACGCGCAACGATGTTGCAGACGACATTGTTCAGGTGAAGTGGTCTGGGAATGTGCTGGTAAATAAATAATTTATTGGGAAGTGAAACAAAAGAAGAAATGTTTTTGTGGTCACAGCCCCAGTGGGATTTGATTGCCGCATTTTCTGATCAAGCAGTGCTTTGACCACCCCCCCTCCGGAAATTTATCATACACTAGAGATAAGATTGCCAACAGGTTCGGAGGAGATTATGATAAAGTTCCGTGGCGATATGATGGAAAGAAAACGCAACAAGCTCCTCACCCTTCGTCATTGCATCGGAGCATAATAAAAGTGGGGTGAAATGGACAACACGAGTACTGCTGCTCTCACGCAGGTAAGAGCGGTTAGAGCTGCGGCGCAGCCATCTGGCGACTGATTCTTTGGCTGACCTCGGCGAACAGGGCGAGCTAGTTGGGGTGGTAATATAACGACACCATTGGCCATGGGCGGTCCAGCGAAATGCGGCCAATTTTCAGATGTCATCGGCCAGTGCGGTTTAATTGCCGCCCACCCGCACAGCGACTCATCACATGCGCAAAAGAAACCAGCCAAAGGAAAGGGATTGTTCCTTGGTCATATTTCTACTGCGAGTTTATCCTCTCCATCTTTCTACCTTACACTTTCCTGAACCCTTGTCTTTGCTTCTTTTTAGTAGCACTTACACTTATTGACACTTAGTAGCATCAGAGCATCATCTCTTATAATGTTGCAGCATCCATCCGACGCACCTACTGTCGACAGCCGCGGCGTTCTGACGACGGCAAATGGCAACCCAGTGGACAACAACCAGACCTCGCTGACGGCTGGTGAATACGGTCCAGTGGTACTGCAGGACTTTCATCTTATCGACAAGCTTGCACACTTTGATCGCGAGCGCATCCCCGAACGAGTGGTACACGCCAAGGGCGCAGGGGCACATGGATACTTTGAGGTCACAAAAGACATTTCGCATCTAACCTGCGCCAAGTTTTTGAACAAGGTTGGCAAGCGTACGCCTGTGTTTACGCGCTTCTCGACTGTGGGTGGTGAGCTGGGCTCTGGCGACACTGCACGCGATCCGCGCGGATTCTCAGTCAAATTCTACACAGAGGAGGGCAACTGGGACATGGTCGGCAACAATACGCCCATCTTCTTTATCCGCGACCCAGTGAAATTCCCGGATTTTATCCACACGCAGAAGCGTCATCCACAGACGCATCTGCCGGATCCTACGATGGTGTGGGACTTTTGGTCGTTGGTCCCTGAGTCACTGCACCAGGTCACCATCCTTATGTCGGATCGCGGCATTCCCGATGGCTTCCGGCACATGCACGGCTACTCGAGCCATGCGCTAAAGCTGGTTGCCAAGGACGGCTCGTACAAGTATGTTAAATGGCACTTCCGGACGGAGCAGGGCATCAAGAACATTCTACCAGACGAGGCTACTCGTTTGGCCGGCACTGATCCTAATTATGCCACGCGCGATCTGTTCAACGCCATTGAGCGTGGCGAACATCCAGCGTGGAAGGTCTATGTCCAAGTCATCGAACCCGAGCAAGCGCTCAAGTACAGGTTCAATCCATTCGATGTGACCAAGGTCGTTAGCCAGAAAGACTTTCCGCTGCAGGAGGTTGGGCGCATGGTGCTTAACCGCAACCCTGAGAACTACTTTGCTGAAGTCGAGCAGGCGGCCTTCTGTCCCTCGCACATGGTTCCGGGAATTGCGCCGTCTCCAGACCGCATGTTACAGGGCCGCCTGTTCAGCTATGCTGACACCCATCGTCACCGTCTTGGCCCAAACTACCACCAGATTCCAATTAACCGCCCAATCAGCGGCGTCAACAACCAGCAGCGCGACGGTGCCATGGCCATCAACGGCAACGGCGGTGCCACTCCAAACTACGAACCCAACTCGTTTGGTGGTCCTGCGCAGAACAACCTGCCAGCGCAGACGCATGCCAAGAACTTTATCGCTCAAGGCGAGGTTGCACGCCATACCTATGAGGTCACAGACGACGACTTTGCTCAGGTCAAGGACCTCTATAACCTCTTCACAGTCGAGCAAAAGGACCGCCTGGCTTCTGTCATTGCCTCAACACTGTCGCAGACCCCTGCATTTATCCAGAAGCGCCAGCTCCAGCACTTTTACCGTGCTGACAAGGATTATGGCCGTCGTGTAGAGGCAGCACTGAAGGCTGCTGGCTCAAAGATTTAGTCTATTTTTTTGTTAACTGTTTCTTTACTTCTATGCTGCTTTTTTCAAACATCTCTGTCCTTTGATCATTGTTTGCGTTAATGTCAGTAGAGTTTAATCGAGAGGGTACCTGAATATTTTACCAAGCTCTTGGAACACTCCCCCCCCCCGCAACAGTCACTATGCTTGATGGTAAATGCTAGTGACTTTGTAGATATTTCCATGCTGTATGCTATATCCAGAGGCAATATAAAGAGCTACATTGCATGTGCAGAGCGACCTGAACTCCTTGCATTTCAAGAAATTAAATTTGTTTGTTATAAGGATACAAGTTTGAAACATATACACTACTATCACTAATATTATAGCTAGGATGGGGTCTTAGTGTAGGGCGGTGGTGGCGGTGGTGGAGCTTGATAGTCGTTTGTCGAATATGGAACTGACTGAAAGTGCGATTGAGTTGGCGGAGATGTCTGTGAGAGCGAATTGCTGGTATGCAATGCACCTTGACTCGATGAGCGAGGAATATATAGATCACGGTTCTGTCTGTTTGTGGAACTGTCCGATTGGTGCTGCTCTTCTTCTAGCTGCCGATGGTGGTGACGATGGCGGCCATTCTCCTGTCGCATCTGCACTGTGCCAAGTGGTATGCCTTCCCACCGACATATATCGCAGTGGAATAGCTGGCGTCTGCGTGATATTGGGAATACCGGTATACAATATAACGTCATCCATCTTCGCCGTCTAATGGTTTGGATTGCGTTATTGTGGCAGCGCGGACACTGCATTAGCTCAGGTCCCAGTGACCGCACATGATCCCAGGTGCCACACCATAAAGGAAATATAAAGAAATCGCACATACTTTTAACAAGTGAGAAATACAAGAAAAATAGGTTGACCGGCGGTATTCCTTCTCTGCTCGATTCATGGGATCTTGGCAAAAAAAACCCCCTATCCTGGTCGTTTGACTTTTAAAGATGCATTGCAGCCTGGGCTTTTCTCTCCCCTTGTCCCTCTGCCATTTCCTCATATCAGTTGTTCGTAGCTGATAATTGAAATGTCAGGTGCATTGATAGGTCCCACTTGTCTCAGTGTTAAACTTACATTCGGTACACAAAAGAAACCTCATTGGTTTTGAATACTAGGCAACTGTTTTGGGTAATTTAGAAAAGCACTATGTGCGCCCTGCGCATAAAAAGTATATAGTGGGAAAAAAAAAAATAGTCTTGACTTACTCTTGGTTGCGTCTGTCATAGATCTTCTTGCCTGCATAGGCAATACCGCCAAAGAGAGCTGCTGCCATGGCAACATGCGATTTGTCAACACCGTCCTCGTCAGTAAAGAACTCCTTAAAGTGGTTTGTGCTGCCACCCTCTTCCTCTTGTAGCTGCTGCTGAGATTGCTCTTCCTCCTCGTTGAAGTGGTCGTAGGTCTTCTTGATCGCAAAACCGCTGCCGGCCAGCAGTGCGCTAACGGCTGCAATCTTGGACTTGTCAACGGAGCCGTCCTCATCCATGAAGAAACGTTTAACAGCAAAGGACTTCTCCTCGTCTTCCTCCTCAGGCTTGAGAACCTCCTCTACAGGCTCACCATCCTCTGTGAAATGGTCGTAAGTCTTCTTGATGGCAAACCCTCCTCCCAGGACTGCACCGCTCAGCAGAGCAATCTTGGACTTGTCAAGAGTGCCATCATCGTCCATGAAAAATTGCTTGACGGAATTGACCTTTTCCTCATCAACCTGGGGTTGGATATTGCGAGAGCCATAGCCCTCGTCGCCACCATAGCCCTGGTTTTGACCGTAGCCTTGGTTCTGGTCGTAGCCCTGGCTCTCGCCGTATCCCTGGTTGCCGCCGTAGTAGTCAGACATGATTGCTATTTGGCGTATTGGTAAGCTTTATGAAGAGAGAAACCGGGTTTTGTGCACGATAGGATGACCTGCAATAGAGCTAAAAAAAAAAAAGACAATGTGAGGAGGATGGAAACTGAAAAGATACGGGATAGGATCTGTGCCTGAATCGTATTTATACTAACACAAGCAACCCGCACACGCGTCCCTGCGCTGTATGTTTTGGCCTCATTGCACTTATCTGTGGTGTGTGGAGCGACGACCGCATGTTTGGTCGACAGGTATTGTCCGTTGGTAAATTGGAGTGACGTTTCCGCGCTTGATTTGCAGTTGCATCTGCTGAGGACATTCTTGGACATGAGCCGTGCATGCCTTTACTTTCCTGAATCCCCTCATCCCAACACTGAATCACGTCTTGGCATTAACATGTGTGAAAGCACTAAACAAACAGATTAACAAACACGCTGCTGCATTTTTCAATCCGCAAGTTATAGCGGAAGAAAGTGGTTAATTCAAAGTCAGCCAGAAACTGAAGTCTCTATGAAATCTAACGTCAACAAACATAACAAAAAAAAAATGTCTTGTTGGCTAAAGAAAAAAAAAAGTGTAAGCTAATAGCATGGAAAAGAAAAACTAACAGAATGAAAATGCACAGACCATTTACTCATCGTAATCGTCGCCTTCTTCTTCCTCATGGTCACTGCTTGAGCTTGAGCTGCTGCTGCTGCCGCTGCCGCCTCCGTCTCCATCTAATTCGCGGTTGCCATCGCCATCACCGTCGCCATCACCGTCGCTCATTAGGTGGCCAACTAATGCTCCTGCGCCTACACCAGCTATGACGCCGCCGATCATGCCCTTGTTTCTACTAAAGAACCCCCCCTCTTCCTTGGACTCATGGTTCTCAGGTGGTGCATACTGGCCGGGAGGTGGGTAGTATTGGCCCGGTGGTGGTGCGTACTGGCCGGGAGGCGGATAGTATTGACCTGGAGGAGGCGCGTACTGGCCAGGGGGCGGATAGTACTGGCCCTGAGGAGGTGCATACTGACCAGGAGGAGGCTGCTGCTGGTACTCATGCTGGTATTGGTTTTCACTCTCTTCCTTCTCCTTGCGCCTGTCGTACAGCTTCTTTGCAAGCAAGGCAATACCACCTGCAAGCACCACAGCCATGGCAATGTGAGACATGTCAAGGCCATCCTCATCAGTAAAGAAGTTAGTAAAACGCTTGAAGGGGTTGGAGCTTTCCTCTTCTTCTTCTTCTTGGGGCTGTTCCTCTTCACCGTCATCATTAAAGTGACTGTACGCCT
Organism: Coemansia reversa NRRL 1564; assembly: GCA_002705745.1. Classification (NCBI taxonomy): domain Eukaryota; kingdom Fungi; phylum Kickxellomycota; class Kickxellomycetes; order Kickxellales; family Kickxellaceae; genus Coemansia; species Coemansia reversa. The sequence continues at coordinate 292,655 of KZ303496.1, forward strand.
TAGAAATACCAAAGCCACAGGCTCCAAGTAGCGCAACTGTAGCCAGAATCTTCTTCATGTCGGGCTTGCCATCCTCATCAAGGAAAAAGCCCACGATGGAGTTGCCTTCCTGCTCGTCTGTTTCAGGCTTCTCTTCCTCCTCTTTTTGCTCGTCTTCGCTCATGTGGTCATGCACCTTCTTGATTGCAACACCGCTGCCAAGGAGCAGACCCATAAGAACAAGAATCTTACGCTTGTTCAGGCCGCCATCAGGATGGGTGAAGAACTGCTTAACAGAGTTGGACTTTTCCTCGCCAACACGCTCCTGGATAGCGCGCGACTGACCGTAGTCGCTAGGAGGTGCGACCTCGTTGGGACCATTGTAGCCCTGGTTATAGTTGCCCTGGGGGTAGCCTTCTTGGTTGTAGCCACCCGGGGGCGGTCCGCCGCGGTGAAAGCCTTCAGGGTTATAGCCGCCTTGCGGGGGACCACCATGGTGAAACCCTTCAGGATTATAGCCGCCTGGCGGAGGACCACCCTGATTAAACCCTCCAGGGTGATTAAAGCCGCCTGGCGGAGGGCCGCCCTGGCCTTCACCACCATAGTAGCCCTGACCTTGACCGCCGTAATTGCCCTGGCCTTGATTACCATAATAACCCTGACCTTCACCGTTGTAGTTGCCCTGTCCTTGGTTACCATAGTAACCCTGGCCTTCGCCGTTGTAGTTGCCCTGACCACCGTAATAACCTTGGCCTTCGCCACTGTACCCGTATCCAGACATAATTACAGCAAGGCGCTTGTGAAAAGGAAAGCAAAAACACGCACTATGCTGCGTTGTAAATAGAAATGAAGAAAGAGAGAGGTTTGCGGGATGTAGTGAGCAAAAAAAAAATATATGCTAGGGTCAAGCATCTGCGTTACTTTTAAGCACTGCCAATATGGTGTTTTCCTTTGTTCTTTTTGCTACTAAGCGTTGAGACTTGCAAAGTCCGCTTGCGCCATTACTCATTCCTCCCCTTTTTGGCGCCCGCATTCCTGGTTTGCCAACAGGCGGCTCAGCCATGCTTCTGTAAAAGAACTTCAGATAATTTCGAAAATCGACGCTTCTTGATACACATCCCCTTGCATTTTTCCACATAGAAGCCCGCACTTTTGCTGCGCTAGATGCAAGTTGGAGATGGGTGGAGAATCCCCGCGCTCCTCTTGTCAGGGGTATGATACATGTGGACTGCAGCGACCTCATGTAGTGTTTTTTTTTGTCTGCTGCCATTCTAAAAATAAGTTTTTTTTTTTTTTGCCCCCATGTCGTGTATCTCGTGGGCTTGGCAGGTGGAAAGAAAGGAAACTGCGCGAAAGGCATAAATTAAGCAAAGAAGAAAAGTCCTAAAGAATGTCTCATCAACAAGCAGGAGAAGTAAAACTACTTTGAGAAAGAAAACTTAATGGTAGTGGGGGCCCTGGTCCTTGTAAGGATTGTATCCGTACTGCGAGCCATCTTGGTTTACAGCAGTTCCGGATTGAAACGCGGCGCTGTTGCTAGGAGGATACGCACCAGTGTCTCCGATACCAGGTGGAATCTCCTCTTTTTCGGCCTTCTTGTTCTTGAGATAGTTACGTAGCGCTATACCGCCGCCAACAAGGGCTACGGTTGCAATGCCGGTGGTAAGGTAGTTTACTTGCGTACGCGGAGTTCCATACTCGTCGTGCGTTGTCTTTGTGAATACTTCCTTCAGTCCTCGCTCATTGTCTTCTTCTTCATTGGCGCCATTGTGACCGTTCTCGTAGTAGCCATTCTCGTAGTGGCTCTTCTCGTCTGGCCGAGCGTTCTGGTATGCATAGGCCTCACTACCGCATGCAGATGAGCCATCATAATTTGAGTATTCGCGCTGTTGCTGAGGCGGCTGCTGCTGCTGTTGGCTATATCCCGATGCCTGGCTGTACTGGTCAAACTGCACCCCATGTTCTTGAGGATGAGTATAGTGCTCATAGCCCTGCTGCGGCTGTTGCTGGGGCTGCTGCTGGGGATACTGGGGATATTGACCCTGGTTCTGATATGACTCCTCACCGGGGTATCCAGAGCCACCACCATACCCGTGGCTATAGTTGCCGTTAAAATTCATCTATTATACACACACGCAAGTAGAAAAAAATACTATAGTGTTTCGAGAGGAATAATTTCTTAAGCTTTGAGACAGAAAAGAAAAGAGGTTGCGGTGGAATTAACGCTCCTTGCTCCACCTTTGGCATCACGCGCCCGACTAAATGCTGCAGCAAAATGAGGTGGGAGGGGGATGAGGCAAATCACAATGATGTGGAGGCGCCTGCCGAACAAAGCACTTTCTGGAGCGTTTTTTTTTTTTGCCAAGAAAAGGGGACCATACACTCCTTTATAATGTTGAATGGAATAAAAAAAGCAATGAACTTGATTCAAAACTTCTCTTGCCTATTTGATAAGTCTCCCAAGTTTATACGCGACATGACTTTGTGGACAATGTTATTATTATTTAATTGAATAAAAGATAGATTATAACATTACGATTGAGTAAATGAAACCTCTTCCAGTTTCCGTAGTCACTATCTTCTTTCTTCAAAAGAACGCATGTTAGAAACTCGGTTAATTGTAAGGATCATATCCATGCTGAGAGCTACTACAACTGTTAGACCTACTGCTATTACTGGAATAGGGATAATTATCCAATTCACTTGCGCGTTTCTCAGCTCTATAATCTCTAAATCTATCAACACCTTTCTTAGTAGCATACATAGCAGCACCACCTATAGCCATAGCAACAGCAAATTTAGACTTGCTAATAGAAGAATGTTCAGTACCAAATTCATCAACTTGAGTTTTCATAAAATAATCCTTAAAACTTTTCTGACGATGAACATAAGCATCAGCATGAGTATGACCATGTTTTTTTCCAGTATGAACGCTATAATGTGAGAGTACATCAGATGTACTTGTGCTTTTATCTCCATTAGGTTCTACATTTCCTTCATAAGCTTGGTTACGATAAAAATTTTGTTGTTGTTTGAGATAGTAGTCTCCCATAGGTCCAACTTGATTTTGGAGTGGTGATTGAATGTTTGGATGTGAATAATGCTCGTAACCTTGTGGTTGCTGGTAGTACTGTGCTTGTGGCTGTTGTAATTGTGGTGGTGGTTGCTGTGTTTGCTGAATATTCTGTGGTGCAGACTGCTGAGGAGGCGGTGCATTCTGTGGTACAGGCTGCTGAGGAGGAGCCACATTCTGTGGTGCAGGCTGCTGAGGAGGAGCCGTATTCTGTGGTACATTCTGCGGGATGTTCTGCTGTGGATGCTGCTGCTGGTGGCTTGTTGGCATTGGATGCTGCTGGTGGCTTGTTGGCATTGGATGCTGCTGTGAAAGCCCACGTATATTGTTCAAACCGGTGCCACCGTAACCATGGCTGTAATTGTAAGCCGTGTCCATTAGAAGTTTTTATTTTTATTTTATTTTTCCCAAGGTCGCGGAAAAGAAGGGAAACGTGATGCAGGCCATGCGCGTTGTTCCTGTCCATACACACATGGTTGGATGCCATTAGAAATACTCGGATACTGTAACATGACGAAAGTCCAGAATGGCATCTCCGATTATCCACAAGAATAAAAAAATAACAGGCTATTCTAACTGCGTTACGCTACAAGATGCGTCCAATCCTGCTTAATCTGCATGACAGCAACCCCCCCCCCTTTTCCCGCATCTGAACTGGCTCCTTGTACTCTCCAGATCTGCGAATGTTCAGACTTTCAGACCAAGCACCCCGCTGTTGCTAGATGGAACATGCATGTCAACTGAAACATGTGCATTACGGTCAGAGGAGCTGGTGCTGCTATTGCTGTTCTGATTCTTTTCGCTGGGGCTGATTACCGAGGGATTCGCAATCACTGTTGTTGCCGATGCAATCGACGGTGGTGAGGCAGACTGTAGCGAGCTCTTCGATAAGGCAGTCGGTGGCGGCGAACCATTCTCTACTACGGGATGCAACGCCTGCAGAATTCTGGCTGGGCTAGTGACTGCGGAATTCTGTCCGTTCATCCGACTCGTGCGCGCCTGCCCAAAGCCAGGAGAAGCCGCCTGTTTTGCGGGAATGTTGGTGGCTAATGGGGAGGCCTCTGCAGCTCTTGGAGAGAAAGCCGACAGCGCCGGCCTCGACGTATCCTGCGCAGCACTACCTGCCATCGCGCTACTACCTCCTTTGCCTGCAGACCGGCCCTTTTCCAGAGCAGGTCTTTTACGCGGTTGACGTGGCTGTCGCGGCTTGCGCTTCTTCCCCGTAGACGGATTAGGCTCCGACCCCAGTGGCGGAACAAATATGCGCCGAAAGTTTGTCTGCGGTTCACGCGGATAGACTGGTAGGTCCATGGCCATGTAGTCAGCGTCCATCTCGGCAGGGTCCAGCCCCGGCACCGCAAGTCGCTGCTTCCTCGAATGTACCATGCACCGCTGAGAGGTCCGTGCAACACGCCGCGCTTGCCGGTGCTGCATCAGACTCTCGCTCGACTGCTGGGCAATCAGTGCAATATTCTCGTCCACAGCGCCGGCGCCATGTCGCGTCGATACTCTATCAGCGTACCGCTGGTCCTCTTGGATTCGCTTGTCGCGCAGTCGCCAGATTCGCCGCTGCTGCAAGCTGATCATTCGTCTCCGTAGCTCCTGGCGCTGCACCAACGACGTGTAATTGACTGTGCGTATCCACGTCTGATGCAGATGCTCCCTCTGCTCCAGCCACACATCGTGTGCAAACCGCAGCTTCTCCAATTGCTGCGCGTAGCTTTTTGAAAGATCCTCCACACACCGCTCGTATTCGGTATGCTGCCCAGAAAGAAGATAGTCTTCCTCAATTTGAACCTGCTGCAGCCGCTCGCAGTACAGCCGCTCGCGTAGCTGCGCAAACTCAATCTCAATGTTTGTCAGCTCTGTCAGCGCTGCGGAGCGTCGTGTCTCGTCGGCAACTGCGTCTTCGTCCTCGACACTGCTGCTTCTGCTACTCCGTATGTCCTTGTCTCCACCTTTTGACAGCACAGCCTCTATGTCCTCGCCTGCCACAGTTGTTTCTGCAGCATCGGCGATGTAATCTTCGCCGTGCTCGTCGCTCTCTAATATAGTTGATGAGACTGGTGCTTCCTGATGTGGTGACTCCACGTTGTCACTGTCGATTTTGTGCGCCGCGCTGTTATCGCTGGCGTTATCTTGTCGACGTGTGGTACGTCGGGTTGTTTCCTTCTTCACGGCTGACGAGGATCTGCGAGATCGTGCGTCTGTGGATTTGTAGCCCTTTGTAAAACCCTCCGATTTGCTCTTGCGCCGTTTGCGACCATTTTCATCCTTCGATGTGTTGCTTTCAAGGCCGTCCTTATCCGAACTCGGTGTATCATCGGTTAAAGAGTCAACCATGTCTTCACTGTGGATCGCCATATCAGCTGACTCTGGCGACCGCTGATCGACAGTAGTAAGGCCTTTTGACACGCTTCCAGCACGCGAAATGCTATCCCCGGCTTCTGAGGACGACTGCCGCGGATGTAGATCGGCGCCTGCAGAGATGCCCAGCGCCTGTTCCAGTAGGGAGCCATTCGAGCTCGAGATCGACGAGCGTGAAGACACGGTGCTCAGTGTATCCAGCTCCGAATCGTAAGCAAACGGGTCGTCTACGTCATTTGCTGTCAGCCGCGCCAGACCGCTGCCTGTAATGGCCTCATGGACAACGTCAGCCTTAACACCCTCGTTTTCTGAAATATCTGGATTATCTGGCTTTACTGATGGAGGTAGTCGCAGAGTGGTTTTTGTCGCAGTGTTCAGATTACTCTTGCTGTTGCTTGTGTTACTGCTAGCGCTGCTGCGCCGGCGACGACGACCTCCAACCATTAGTGTGATCAATATGATCTAGCAGGGGGGAAATGTTTTGAAATAATAATAAAGATAAAAGCCGCACTCTTTCGCTGAATGCTGTGTAGAGCGCGTCCGCGTGCCTAATCGGTAAACAAAACTTGCAGAAAGAAGAAAAATTGGTTAGCGTTTAGCCTCGCTTGCATTTAAAAGACCAAGTTGAATTGGTGCACCAGAGGTATATGCTAAGGCAAAGAATACAGGAAGGAAAACATATAGGCAATCCAGCAACAGAAAGGGGCTGGTCTCGGCACTACCTCTGGACAAGCAGAAGGCGGAACTGCCAACAATGCGCGGCAACCAAGTCTTGGCCGCAAACGCACGCCCCTTCCCCTCTCCCAGTATGCCCCTCTCCCGGACCTTCAGTTTTAGCCAGAGCATGAGAGACTGGACGCTTTTTAACAAAGAGATATCCTGCGCAAGCCCAACTTTGCTCAAAGGAATCCGGGGAAATATCCAAAGGATAGCAGCGTATATGCGCGTCCCAAGTCCTCCGCTTTTCTCTCACTTGTACAAAAAAAAAAAAAAAAAAAAAAAGCTG
>KZ303496.1:305121-316866 GCA_002705745.1 Coemansia reversa NRRL 1564
AAAAAAAAAAAAAAAAAAAACCTCCCCTAGAATTGTTCAAAAAATATCACTTTTGTCGCTTAGTTGCGCGGTTGATCTACGTGGAACACCAGTATAGAGCAGTTGGTGTATACAAAGTAAGTTTGTCTATTATTTTAAAACAGTAGCTTATAAAAGAGGAATAAAAGGGATAAAAGAAATATTCAACTGCAATGTACTGGAGCGTGTTAGCAGTAAATTGAAGCCCTGCTGCCATTACTATTATATGCTCCTGGTTGTCCAACCATTTCAGAAACAGGCGCTATATAGTGTTTCAGAGTGGCTACCTATTTGAATTACTGCGAAGACCTTCTTTGCCTTAGCGGTCTATAGACCAGACTGTTTGAATCCCTCCCCTATTTCAAGACATTACGCTTGGTCTTTTAGCAAAAAAAAGCAAACAATGTTCTTGGAATTTATCTTTTGTAGTGCGCTTTTTAACTAACACCCCCCTCCCTTCCCCTGACCTTTTACTTTAGCCATACTTTAGTTTTACTAACTACCTGTTTTCTGATATTGTCATAGCGAAAAAAAAACAGCAGTATTGAAATTTGATCTACGTCACTCTCTTACGACTCTATCAAAACAATCAAATTCCATACAACTGGTGGGGGAGAGACTGTAAGTATAGGGACTCTTACTTTTCTAGTAAAAGAAAACAAACACTACAAAATAACATTGTTTGGTATAAAATTGTAACGATAGTATTGTAAAAAAAAAACAAAGCTTACCAATGGGGGCGTATTTCGTTTGAAAACTAACAATGTCGATCTATTCATTTAATTTATAGGTATAGCGCATGTTTACGCTCAGGCATCAGATGTATTGTATGTGCAAATATATTTGTGTGGTTGTTAAATAAATGTCTGTAGCGTGGGGGGAAGAAAGCTAATCGACTTGAAGAATACACGAATATCTTGCTGTCCACGATGCACATTATACGACATTCCCAATGAATGCGCTCTTATGACAAGCAAAAAATCGTTTGATAGTTCTGCCGCCAGTGTAGCTGTTTACATCTCCCTGCATCTGAGCGTTTTGTAAAAAGTCAAAAGACAACTGTAACTTGTGTGAGCTCCATCCATTATTGCTTGAAATATTTGCGTCTGTGCACGAACAACTTTTTAAAACTATAGAATACAATACAGCTGCGTTGTCAGTGTATCTGCTATTGTAGTACGGCAATAATCGGGTAAATGGGACATCTGCAGTCCGTTAATGCTGTACGATATGTGAAACAGGGATGTACGAATGTTCTTGATCTGTGGGGACTGGTCCAAAAAGTCAGTCGAAATATAATTTGATTAAATCACATCAGAAAAAAAAAATAGCCTGCGGTTGAGCATAGTGCAAGCCAAGTTTGCCTGTTAGAACTTGTTCTCTTACAGTACACTTTGGCTAGTAACTTAATTGCAACTCTATGCGACTACTTTGAACACTATTGTTTTGAGCATATAGTAAGAATGCCGATGGCTGTCCAAGAGAAACGAGCACGTGCAGAAAGCAAACCGACAAAAGTTCAGGCGGGAAGCCGCTTGTTCGAACCGTACCGGGCACTTGGGTATATTGCTAGCAACACAGCACATTCCATTCAATACAGAGGGCAATCGGCTTTTGTGACAGTAGGTATCGGACGGTCGTTCCATGTCTATGACGCGGAAAAGATTGACCTTCTTTTTGTCGGTCCACAATTTGACGCCGATGTTGTCTCTCTGCTGTCGATTGGAGATGAAACTTTTGTGTCTTCAGGCGGACAAATAATAGTCTGCAAACGTGGAAAACTTATTGGGGAGTTGGAACAAGTGAATCGCGGCGAGATCAATAATCTTATGCAGTTTGGCGACCACATAATTGGGATTAGTGAAGACAATGCGGTGGTTATCTGGGACAAGAACAACCGGGAGATATTCACAGAGATTGAGTTTCAGAGCGAATCATTTAGAGTTACTTCGGTTGTTCATCCCAGCACGTACGTGAACAAAATTGTTGTTGGCAGTGCACAGGGTGCTATGCAGGTGTGGAATATTCAGACTCGCAAGTGTTTATACGAGTTCAAGTCGTTTGGCAGTGGTATTACTTGCATGGTACAAGCGCCTGTTATTGATGTTTTGGCATTGGGACTGCTTGATGGACGGATTCTTCTCCACAATATTAAGTTGGATCGGCCAGTAATGCAGCTCGCCCAGGAAGGCCGGGTCACTGCTGCCTCATTCCGCACCGACGATGTACCGATGATGGCCACTGCCAATGCTGAAGGCGACGTGGCGTTATGGGATCTGGACAAGAAGCGGCTGATGCATGTATTGCAGGGCGCACACGACAGCTCGATTCCATCGATTGACTTTTTGACTGGACAGCCGCTGCTATTAACATCGAGTGCTGACAATTCAATCAAGGAGTGGCTATTTGAAGGAAATGAGGGCATTCCGCGGCTTTTGCGTCACCGTAGTGGTCACTTTGCGTCGCCTCAGATGATCAGATACTACGGTGATGATGGTCGCACTATTCTCAGCGCAGGTCGCGACCGTACTCTCCGGTTCTTCTCTGTGTTCCGCGACTCCCAGAGCACTGAGATGTCGCAGGGGTCGTTGGGACGAGAGTCGCGCGCACGGCGTATTAGTGTCAATGACTTGCGGTTGCCACAGACTATTCAGTTTGCATCGAATTCAGCAAAGACCAAAGACTGGGACGACGTAATCTCGTGCCAACAAGGCAGTAAGTCAGCACACACATGGTCGGTTGACCGCAAGGCGCTGGGCAAGTACACATTCGAGTCTTCAGATGGAACAGTGGTGAACGCAGTGGCAATTAGCGCATGTGGAAACTTTGGACTGCTTGGACTGTCTTCGGGCGTAATTGAAATGGTCAACATGCAGTCTGGTATGGCTCGTAGAACATTTGCAGGTCACTCAAAGGCAGTGACTGGAATCCAGACTGACTCGTGTAACCTTCACATATACTCAACTTCGCTAGACGGCAGCCTGAGGATCTGGGACTTTGCCACCGGCAAACAATTACACTGCATTGCGCTACCATCGGCACCGTCGCGTCTTGTTATGCACGGCGAAGGTGGGCTTTTGGCATGTGCGTGCGACGATGCGTGTGTGAGGGTAGTGGATGTCGAGTCGTCGCGGGTTGTGCGCAAGTTTACGGGTCATCGCAACCGTATCACTGATTTAGCTTTCAGTAATGATGGGCGATGGATAGTTACTGGGTCGCTGGACAGCACCATTCGCACTTGGGATTTGCCTACTGGCCACATGGTCGATTGGTTCAGAGTCGAAAGTGTGCCCGTCTCACTTGCATTCTCGCCCAGCGGAGATTTTCTGGCCACCGCACATATGGATAGCGTGGGTATTTTTCTGTGGGCCAACCGCACCCAGTTTTCAGATGTCAGTCTACGCCAGATAAACCCAGCTACTGATGGCAGTGATGAGGAGGGTACTGGCGCGGCGCTAGTAACAATGCCTACTTCTGCCGGTCTGGCTGATGATAGTACCGAGCAAAACGATGCTATGGACGTTGAGGAGTACAGCGATCGCGGCGTGTATCTTGCACCTGAGCAGCTAACAGACAATATGGTGACGCTATCGAGTCTTCCTAAGAGCAAATGGCAGACGCTGCTAAACCTGGCCACCATTAAGAAGCGTAACATGCCCGAGAAGGCGCCGCGTGTACCTGAGCAGGCACCGTTCTTTCTGCCAACTGTTGAGGGCGTTGAACACCGTTTTGATCTAGACGACAATCGCCAGAGTGGTGCTGACTCTACAGCTGATGCAGCTTCGGAAAAATCCAAGATTTTAAACGTCACATCCGAAAATGCATTGACACGTATTCTATATGGTACACAGGATGAACTAGAGTTTGAGGCCGTGTTCAATTATCTTATGAAGCTCAATCCCTCAGCTATTGACTTTGAGATTAGAACACTTCCTGTTGATGACGACCTTAGGGCGATAAAGGCATTTATTAGGGCGACCATCGCACAGCTGCACTCTAAGCGTAACTTTGAGCTGACACAGGCTTACCTGCAAGTGTTTTTGAACGTTTTTGGCGACATTATACGCGAAAATGCAGCAGAACTTGAGAATATTCTGAAGGAGCTGCGTAAAGAGTCTAGAGCGCAATGGAATACTGTTGATGGACTCATCCGCTACTCTGCCTGTATGGTTGAATTTATGCGCGGATCCAAGTAGCTTATATGCTAGCTCTGCACAGAACCTTTCCGTATTTTTTTTCTTTATTTCTAAGAAGTTCAGCATACAGTGCCGTTGTTAACAAGCCAATAGCTTCCGAAATCAGACAAGCCATTTTAAAAGACATTCAACTACATGTAGTAACCATTTCTATATTGGCTACTCTTCTAAAAACATAAAATCTAAGCTACCCAGTATTCTCTTATAAAAAAAAACTATACTCCAAAAAAAAAAAAAAGAACGCTCTGACAGAGCAGCTTCATGCGCTTGATCATAGAAATGCAGTAGAAAAATAGTGGCAATAAACACAAAGTCATCATTTGGATGGCGTCTTGGTAGTGCCAAAATAGTGGACAACCAGTTCATAGGCCAGAAACATGATTGAGGCGTTTGGCACAGTGCGTAGCAAATGCGGTGTTAGACCACCATAGAAACCGCGAAAGCCCTCTTCGGCAAATATAATCTTTATCGAGTTTACAAGACCCCTGTATTTCACAACACCATGGTCATCTGGAGGCTGACGCAATCGTGTCCGAAGCACCTCGTGCGGATATGTGATAACAGAAGCAAGTAACTTGGAAACAGCAGCAGCACCAAAGTACTCGAACCAGTTAGACATTGTTTTTCCATAAGGATTAGTATTTCGAGAGCGCATAGCATGTTTTAGCTGCTCGTAGATAACCCATTGGATAGCGCTTTCAGAAGCACCAAGGTATGCTGCACTAGTGCCCTTATATAGTCCAAAAAGTCCTTCCTTCTCTACAATAGTACGTAGGCATGCTATGCTGTTATGATATTTGCCTCTTGAAACCTGCATGCGCGTTTTAACCATCCAAATAGGACTAGTAGCGGTGGTGGTAACCATTGCCGCAATGGCAGCTGCAGAAAGATGAATCAGCGGTGTCTCCTTACCACCATTCCACTGCGATAGAATATGTTTGCCATTGGCGTATGTGAAAAACTGTATGGCACGCGACGGCACTATGCCAACCAATGCCGGTCCAAGTCCTGCAAACCATCCCCTTGCACCCTCCCGCATGCACAGGTCTTTAAGAATAGATCCTGTATTAACTAATGGTTGTACTGCACGCGCCACGATACCTGTTGGCGCCCGGTGATGAGCTGTGTGTTGGATGCCGTAAAGTTGCTGTCGTGTACGTAGTACGTCTAGTGGAGAAGTGGCAAGAGCCCCGGCCATACCACCAAGCCCACCAGCTACAAAGTGAAGCCATGGCTCGACGTGGCGCTCGACAGCCACGGGAACATGTTTTCTTCGCGATGCTTGGTCGCTATTTACCGATCCTATTGACATAGTTACGCCTTTCTTCTATATAAACTGCTGCGCTAACTGTTAAAATCAAAGTCTATGTTAGCGTTCGTCTATGTGCGTTAAGACAATCACCAAATGCTAACCGCATTTGGAAGAAGCAAAAACAAATAAAAAAAAAAAATATTGCAAGGTTTTCGTTTGAAGAAAAAAAAAATATCAAAGGACCCAGTCGAGAGTCCAAAAATTTTTCCACATGTCCCTTTTTTACAGTTGACTGTGGATCAAGCAGTTTGTAAGATTAAAGGGGTGGGAAGACATGGTCAGAGGACATTGTTTTACAAGATGTTTTTGCGGATTCAATGTATTAGAAGACATATGAACATGGCAAATATAGGAGAATAAAGGCGCTTTCAAAAAAGAATTGTGACAACGCCTCCAGAAGATCCCAAGATGATTCGCTTAGATAAGAGCTACATAGAAAGTAACATGATGCAGAAAGCGTGACAAATATGGTATCGTGAGTAAAGCACGAGTTAGTAGATATGAAGCAGTGTAAGAGACATGATCTGAAAGATATGCAATACGCGTTTAGCGGTAAGTACTTACTGTCATAAGGAATGGCTGTAATGGTGGTGGGCACGTTATTCTTGGTGGAAACCCGACGAGCCTTACGAGGCTGGAGAGGCTGACGCGTAAGCTGGACACGCTCACCGGACTCACGAGCAGCCTTGGCCTTGGCACCGTTCTCCTTGACGCGACGCAAAAAGTCATCGCGGCACTTGGAGTGGTTGACATGCTCAATGCGCACATTGACACGCTTCTCGAGGTAGCGGTTTCCGACACGCTTGTGCACAATCACACCCACAGCAGACTTGGTAACGTTGTACACAACGCCAGTCCTGCCGTGGTAGAACTTGTGCGGAAGACCCTTCTGCACTGCACCATCACCCTTGATGTCGACAATGTCTCCGACCTTGTAGATCTTCAGGTACGTTGACAGATGAATGGGCCCGTGCTTGCGGAAGTCGCGGGCATACATGTGCCTGGTGCGGGCGCGGTAACCGAACGAGTGAGGCATGGCTACGACTACTACAATTTTCAGCAAAATACCATATTCAAAAAATCAGCATATGCACTGTACATATTTCGCTACACCCAGAACAAATAATTGCAATACATTTGCTGAACCGCAGCCTTTATACGCAGTCGATGCCATCGTAAACTAATACTGGACCAACAAGGCAAGTTTCAGTCAATCGATAGGATGACTCTCTGCTTAGCCGATAACTCTTCTTCTCGACATTCAACCGAAAAAGTTTTTTCTTTGGCATTGCTTAGCTAGGGACTTTTGCGCAAGTGTCTCAAGCTATACAATAGAAACTAAGTTATTGATTTCCAAGAACGCTTGCTTCTCCCGCACTCGCTCTGTCCAGCCCATTCTGACGATTAAACAGCAAGACTTCAGTTTCTTTTTTGGAGCTGATTTAAAAAAAAAACAGCAAGTTGTTATCGCTGCGTCATGCAATAAGAGACCGTTCCAGTCGCTTTACCTTAATTGGCTCTTCTTTTAAAAACAAATTAGAGTGAGGGTGAGCGCAAGAAGCGAGAAAGGAGGGTTTCTAAAAACACTTGAGGTGGATGCCACAGACACTTAAGGCTCTTTCACAGCAACATTAGCAGCTCACACTGCGCAAGGCTAGCGGCTCTTACGCTCTCCTTACACCCCCCCCCCAGCTGTCTAGCCTAAAATTTTCTACACCCCATCAAGGACAAAAAAAATTTTCATTTCAAACAGACCTTCCGACTCGGGAACATACAAGCGAACCGATCCAAATGCTTTGCTTAGGTTTAAGTATTCCAGGGGTACCCTGGGCAATTTCACGTGAGACTCACTTTATACACGTGATGTTTTTAAACTGTAATTCTGATCTGTGGATTGTCGGCCGGGGTGGTAGAGAAAATTTTCGAATTTGCTAGGGGCTTTTTTTTAGCATAGCATGTTTCTGTAGACGACAACAGTTGGCTGGGATGAGAATGGCTCGATAAAGAGCCGGAGACACTCACCAAGCAAAACTGGGATCTCTCTCTTCTTCGCTCTGCCAGACATTATTGTGTACTCTGTAGTCGACAATGCCTCCCAGAAATTGTATTTCACGAATGTAGCGTTTAACAGGGTTGCTTTATCCGTAGCTCTCATAGAAGGGAAAAAAAACCTCAAGAGTGAGGAAAGCGCAAATGACAATTAGTCTATAGCGTTGTTAGTCAGAGGGAGCATTTTTTTTTTGTCATGCTATCTGTGAAGTTTTAAACTACCGGTGGGCATTGTGCTTTCTAGTATTTTTTGAAACAAACTCAGCGGCAGACACTCTCTACTTGACTTTTTCCTGGTTCCCGAGAGAACTCTACGGGTTAAGCATCCTGTAATTGTGAACTTGTTTACCACACATACTCTGCTACAGTCTGAAAGAGAAGCTCAGCAAGGCTCTCTGGACACGAACGAACCAACATGGAGAGTAAGGGGTTGCGAACTTTGCACCTTTTTACTCTTCTGTAGCTACGAGTTTTTTTTTTGGGAAGGAGTATTTTCCTGGTAGAAAGATCATTCATGAGCTTTTTCTGGTATGAAGACCATGCCGATAAGTCATGATGCATTTTGTCTATTCCAGGTTAGAAACCTTCACCAGTTCTACCTTCTTTTTTTTTCTGTGTTTGGCGCTATCTGTTCTGCTGTTTTATGGGTTTTTTAAACTGTAGATTCGAAGACTTACAAGGTTCCTCGTAACCCGTTCGAGGTCGAGCGCCTGGACCGTGAGCTGAAGCTTTGCGGCGAGTACGGTCTGCGTAACAAGCGTGAGATTTGGCGTGTGGCATACACTCTGTCGAACATTCGTCGTGCAGCTCGTGAGCTGCTGAAGCTGGATAACAAGGATTCCCGTCGTCTGTTTGAGGGTAATGCGCTGATCCGTCGTCTGATCCGCATTGGTGTGCTGGATGAGACCAAGGCGAAGCTGGATTATGTGCTGTCGCTTACACTCGAGGACTTTCTGGAGCGTCGTCTGCAGACTCAGGTTTATAAGCTTGGTCTTGCCAGATCTATTCACCATGCACGTGTTTTGATCCGTCAGCGTCACATTCGTGTTGGCAAGCAGGTTGTCAATGTTCCCTCGTTTGTTGTGCGTCTTGACTCGCAGAAGCACATTGACTTTGCTCTCACTTCGCCCTTTGGTGGCGGCCGTCCTGGTCGTGTCGCTCGCAAGCGCTCTAAGCGTGATACTGGTGGTGCGGATGAGGACGAGGAGTAAAAATCTCTATTTTCCTGCAAAAAACCCCCCCTGCTGCAATGCTCTAGGAATTGGACCTTGTCCGTTATTGGGATCTGATCTACAAGGGGACTTCTTTTTTTCTCCTTCCTTGCACTTTTTTGTTGCATTTTATGTCAAAACTCCCCCCGAATGGATCATGTTTTTCTGGTGTGTTGGAACCTTTGTTTTGTTGTCTTTGAAAGAAGTGTAGAGAACTGTATGTGGGCTTTATAGATCAATTGACTTTCTGGGAAGATGTTGGATTGTAACAGATCTTGTGGGTTTTCTGATGTTACTGCATGCAGTGCCATAGTCAGATCACGTGACAAATTGGTATTATTGAGCCTTGTGTTGTAGCATGGCCACTTGCGGAGCTATTCGGAAAAGAGCACCGATCGTAAGTAGGATATTGCAAAGGTGAGGGTAGGGTGAGGTGGTTGACAAAAATGAAAGTGAGTGTGTAGTGTACAGCTGTTACCTGCGCGCTCTACCTCCAGTTGTTGCAAAGGCGATCCGCTCTTTTGTCCAAACAACTATAAACAGAGGTCAATCCTTCAGTCTTAACATTTTAATAGGAAAAGAAACAAACAGCAAGGATATCTACAAGGGAGTAATTGTACAGAAGATAGAAATTAAAAAAAAAGGGGAGTTTAACTTGTAAATGAATGACGTACTTGCTCACTAATCTTAAAAAGAAAAAAAGCAAATGTACTAGTAATGCCCCTCCCCTTTAAAATGTGTGGAGAGACAAACCTTCCAACCCTGGGGTCTTATCAGCAACATATAACGTTGTCCGATTTACCTACTGGATTAGTAGTCACTATTGGAACAAGATACAAAATAGAAAGGGGTTGAGAGGAATAAAGGGAAAGTGGTTGGCTAAAACACAAGCACTCGACCAAAGAACGAGATTTTCTCTCTTTCTCTCATTTTTTTTTTTTTTTTGGTTTATACACTTTTAATCATACACGTGCTTTTTTTTTTTAGTTACTAAACAAGGAACGTCTCTACCAAAAAGCACTACTTTTAAACTAAAGTGGTTTTGTTCCTTTTTTTTACGTGTGCCTACTACAACAGGTTTAATACTAAAAAAAAAGTACGTCATATCGAAATAAACCCCCCCTTAACACTATTGGAGTCCCTGTGTATCTTCTTGTTTCTTCCGATATGACCGGAATATATGATCTGAGCTGCCTTTGGCTCTTGTTTATGTAAAGATGATGGTGAATTGTGCTCCTCTCTTTGCTTTCTTTCGGTGGTTGATATCCGTGCGCAGGGATGGTTGATTGTCAACATTTATAAGCAACTCCTGATAAAAAGTTCATCTCTTTACAAAGGATGTCATTGTATTCCTAAGCTGAAACACAGCAAACCGGCGCAAGTCCCAAAGAAGTGCAATGACGGAGAGGGGAGTGCGAGCGAACCAGTTTGCTACGAGAAACCTTCCCCCCCCCCTCACCTTTGCTGCATGTTTTTTTTTGTTTCTACCTGCTTCTGCAACGCTTCCAAATACTGAGGATTGCATCTTATCGTGCTAGCCCATGGGTCAGGTATAGGGTCTTACGAGATCCCTTGTTCTGTAATGGACTGCACTGACGCTTGGCCTCCCATTACCTGAGCAGACTGAGGCCAATAGGGCTCAGCTCTGCGCCACTCCTGTGCTAACATATGCTACTGATTGAGCAGGGGTAGAAAGCCCAGCGAAAGACAAACAGGCATACTTGTCAGCTAATTTGTTAGACCGGCAGGCTACCACACCCTTACTTGCATTGCTGGTTTGCCGATGCAGGCGTTGTTTTGCGTTGATAATCGCCTTCTTTTTTTCCAAGCGATACTTCCGTCTATGTGCATCTCCTACCACGCATACAACATCATCGTCCCTATTTCCCTTCCCTCGGCCACTATCCACTTCCAAACCAAACACCCACACACCATACACGCCTTCAGGTTGGTCAGGAAAAAAAAAACACACAAGCCCGTCTCTCTGGGTAAGCCAGCTTTTAAAACCTTTTTTTCCTTCTTCCTGCGCTTGGTATTTATTCCTTTACCCTCTTTTTTTTTTTTTTCCTTCTTGCGTATACAACCTGGGCCGAAGACCGTTTATTTTTTCTTGTACTTTCTGTACTTTTCTTGTCAACAATTTGTAGCTCGTCGCAAAAGAGTCATCTGCAAAAGAACAAAAAAAATATACCTGCGGCAATGCAGTCTATTAAATGTGTAGTGGTCGGTGATGGGTAAGTTAACAG
Organism: Coemansia reversa NRRL 1564; assembly: GCA_002705745.1. Classification (NCBI taxonomy): domain Eukaryota; kingdom Fungi; phylum Kickxellomycota; class Kickxellomycetes; order Kickxellales; family Kickxellaceae; genus Coemansia; species Coemansia reversa. Next base: position 316,154 of record KZ303496.1, read on the forward strand.
TTAGTTTCGCTCATAGTTTGTTGAATGTTTCTATAGGGCATTTGAATGTGTCGCGTACAAAAATACTCTTAGTGGGTTTTCCTCGAAAGTCGCAGCGATAAGCCGAAAAAAAGGAGGAAACTACGTTGAATAAGAGTCATGGTAGTTTTTCGTAGACATTCCCTATTGAAGCTGTTGTAACCTCTGTCGTTCAGCGTTATTCCTGGTTTATCACTGAATGCTCCCGATGCTTTTTGGGGGAAATAGCATGAACCGAACAGCCGCTTTGCCTTTAAATCTACCATTACAGCGGGTGGGGGCATCAACAGGAATGCGTTACATCTCTAACCACCACATGCCTGTACGCGCCACGAGCTGGATATCCTTTTTTTTTATGTCATTACTACAGCTTGGCTTAATATGCAGCGATAGCGTCTGACCATGTGTGGCGCCGCAAACCTGCCTTTCCTTTTTTTTTACTATATCCGCACTTGTTACTAAGCTTCTATACTTTGTCATTGCTGCATTTTTACTTGTGTAGTGCCGTTGGCAAGACATGTCTCCTGATCAGCTACACTACCAATGCCTTTCCTGGAGAGTACATTCCGACAGTGTAAGTATCCATTGCTTTTATTATATCCCCCCTACACTAAACACTAGTGACTTTTAAGAACTGTGTTGTGCTTTCTTTTTTTTCTACACAGGTTGTGAATGACTGGAACTCTATGGTCCTG
>KZ303496.1:317735-336407 GCA_002705745.1 Coemansia reversa NRRL 1564
AAAAAAAAAAAAAAAAAAAAAAAAAAAAAAGTCATTTATTGCAGAAATATGTCAAGTAGGAAATGGATAAGAAATACCAAATAGTGGTGCAGTACGTATGATATTGCGACGCATAATATGACGGAATGTCTTTAGCGACTCGTCTTCAGCAGATGGCATCTGATGAACAACCCATCGCCACACACACTGGTAAAGAATTTGGGCCAGATCCTTACCGCTTATACTTGCAAAAGTCCTAGCAAGCGTATGTGAGCGCGGATCATGACCGCCATAAGCATTGGCTACATGTGTAACCAATCTAATAGTAAATGTTAGATCCTCTTGTCGCTTGGTAGTTGGCTCGCCTAACGCACCATTCCAGAACACCACCAATGCAACCAACAATGCACTAATTAGTGGTTTAATCACTGCGCTGCTAGCAGAATCACCGAGCATTTCGAGAACCACTAATTCCAGATCTCTGTTTTGTCGGATGTCTTGTAAAAGCTCCATCTCCACTGTTCCAAGTTGCAATCTTCCCGAACTGAGTCGCTCGTCAAGCAGAGATGGTGACATGCTGGGAATCGAGTCAATATAGTATTCTTCGAGCAACTGTCCAAGTGCTGTGCTTCCCGATGGAATGTTTTGCGCAAGCACCAGCAGCGTAAACACAAGTAAGGGATTGTCGGATGTCTGCATTTTGTTAGTCGATGAGTTACTTGCGGTAGATTGCTTTTTTGGCTTTTCAAACGACCAGGCATCATCGACATGGTCATAATTATGAAGCATGCCGCTGCGTGGATACCTTGGAATTGGCCGCACTGCATTTTGCCAAAGCAGCTGCTGAGCTAGCTCCAAATTCTTCTTTCCCTGCTTCTCACTCACTATACTACCGGTTCCAGGAAGCAGGTGGCCATCAAGCAGCTTGCTAAGTTGTTGCAGGGAACTGGACTCTGTGCTTCCATTTGCAGCACTCCGTAGCATATTATTATTGCTAGATTCGCTATCTGCGATGGCAAATGTCTCGGATATGGCGTCGGAGAAGGGCATGGTGTCGGCAGCTGGTGTACGCAGTAAAATAATCCGAAGAATTTTCTCCATCGCAATACGCTCAATGCCAGGACTTCCAGCTAAAACATAAATAAGACTCAGCAGTGCCCTTGCAAGCGTAACCATGCTGATGACATCAGACTCTGAATGCTGACCAAACGAATCCTGGCTCATGGCTTCCTGAATCCTGACCAGCTCAAGCAGAGCATGATCGGCAACGGCTATTTGCTCGATCATCCGAAGTGGTATGCGTAGTGTTAGGTTCTGAGTTAGTGCGCGCACTAGCATTATGCGCATTTCCCAAACAGCTCCTGTATATAGCAACCCATCTCCCTCATCAAGCGACAATTTGAAGCAGCACAACCACAATAAGCGCCAGTTTGATGTCAACACTCCACACAAGTTACTAACAACCTCCTCTGCGCCGAGCAAGATCTCACATGCATGCAGAGGATCTCTACATATTGTGACTTGGTGTTCCACAGCTTTTGCTAGCATGCTAATCATGTGCTGTACTCTCACAGGATCCGAATCCTTAATGCACTTGCTTGCATGGCTTGCAAATATGTGAAGCAGTTGTGAAAACAACAACCCACGGTTGCCCTCGGTTATTGCTAGTAGCGAACGGTACAGCGCTAAACATCCAAGCCTGTCTGCTGAGCGGGCTACATACTTCTGCTGCGGCCATCCATTCACCACACAATGGATTAATGTCTTGACCATAGTAATTGATTCCAGTCGCGTTGAAATTGTCTCGATTAGTATTGGTGCGGCGTTGTTAAGCATCGAGTAATATCTTCCTACCGGCGTGTCATAATTGACGCTGCTGCTGGCGTCAGTAGACCCGCTGACCTGCTTGGCGGCTCTGGCCATGACGTCAAACAGTCGCTTGCACAGCCCCTCAACCTCATCTCGGTTCATAGAAGGCAATGCAATGGGGCCATTATTATATGTGCGCCCACCACGCTGGGCTGCCTCTTGTAGGCCGTTCGGAATGGGCTGTGGCATGTTCTTTACTGCTTTAGGCAGATGTCCAAGTATCACCAGCTCCTTCTCGCGCCCAATAAGTCGCCTCAATGTACGCTCACACGCATCAATAAATTCCATTTGCTCCTGCGCACTGCCAATAGTCAGATCGCGCACGTGTAGGTTTTCATCGTCAACCTCAGCATCTTTGATCTCCTGCGAATCCTGATGGGACTCCAGTGAGCCCTGGACAACAGCTTCTTGAAGCTCAAACACTTCTAGAACCCTGCCAATGTTTAGCGGATGATCAGACAGCTTTTTTGTCCGTCCCATGTCGCCATACAACACCTCCACAGAATCAGCCAGCGATGCCGGCACTGTGGTGTCGTCTCGTTTGACCAGAAACTTTGAGAACCCCGTACGCATTTCAAAACAAATGGCTTTGCTCAACCACCCACTTTTTTCCTCTCCATCGTGCAGCATCAGGCGATGTTGCTGGAGCATGTAGAACAGAATAAACCGCCGTAAATCGTCATCCGCAACCAAACCATTCGCAATGTGAGTGGTTTGTTCCGCCACTGCGTTGCGGTACATGTCAAGGATGCTGTCAAGTGCACGAGCATTCTCTGTTGAGTGGGCAGCAGCTACATCGCCAATAGCATTTACCAGTCCAGTATTCTCTGCACAAGCTGCAAAATCTCCTTTGGCCAGCTGCGAAATAGCGTACAGATGCAGACACCGTGGAAACTGTGTGATATGTGTGGTTCCGTATTGGTTCAAAATCCAACCAACTGCTCGCGGATCCTTAGTCTTTGAGACAACATTTGTGATTAGCGCAGTTTCAGCTTTCTCAACACCCAGTCGTGAAAAACCACTCTCAACAGCCAAGACAAGAAGTTGGAACACCGCCTTTGTTCCTGGAAGTCCTATTAGGTCGCTTAACTTGCAGTTACCTCTCATATCAGCAACTGAGACAAATACCGAAAGTACTCCAATCGCCCAGCTACTAATTGTTTCCGCTGTATCACCATTTTCAGTATAAAGTGCATGTCGCACTCGTCGGATCTCCACTAGCGTGTCGTGTGGTATCTCTGGAAGTGGTTGTGTTCTTGCTCGTTTGTTTGCAAATCTCTTTCCTCGTGATGACTGCGCGTCGCTACGATTCCTGTCTTCCCATGAGCTCAGGTCGCTCATAATCTGCGACTTGAGCACTGAGCCCAGCGATTCTAACTGAGCGGCCAACGTCATCGTCTTCTGCACACTTTTCTTTATCCTTTCCTCTCTAGTGCTCGCTAAATAGAGTATGTAGCAGCGTACCTTTGCTGATATATTCTCCCTGTTATACGCCTTTTTGATATAAATAGCAACAGAACGCTTTCAAGTATTAGCGAAATTGTCAACGCCGACTCACACATCAGCAGAACCGATCAAAAGTTTATTCTACTAGGCGCATGCCATATTTCTTGAATATAAACAGAATATTTTCCATGCAAAGCTTGTGGGTATAGGCGTCTGTATTTGATTAGCTTTTTTTTTTTTTTTTTTTTTTTTTTTTTACTGCTGCTAGGTTAAAGTTCTTGATCCAATTCATAAGGTTTAGAAAGAAATCCTTAAAAGCGTATATTCAATATAGCAAGAAAATTAACTACTTCTTTTATAAAAAAAATGTACAATGCATTTGACAATGTTTATAAGAACAGCGTTGTAGTATGTCTAACAGCTTTTTCGTCATAATTACAGCGACCAATATTGACGCCAAGTGAAAGCCACAACAAATCATCACGATTTTTACGAGAGATTGCTTTCGACAACCATTCAACAGCTTTTTGAAAAAGCAATAATTCTTTTAGATTAGGCATTCTCGCAAGCAATATCACTAGAGACTCCAATGATTCTGCATTCCACATTGGAAGATCTTCAGTACAAGCATTAATCCAAAGTCGTCTTAGTGATAAATTATAGTTAATTTCATCTGGTGGTAGATAATCTTGCGTATTAAGTAATGTCAGACGAATCTCTTGAAGATTTGGGAATTTTGTCAGAAGCTGTTGCATATTACACATGGTTAATTTACTGTTTGAAACATCCAACATAGATAATTGCCCATGTACTAATCCATTTGGTTTAAAATTTTGTTGCATGTACCAATTTGCCTTAATAGTCAATGATCTCAACATTGGAATATATCTCACTAACTGCAATGTCTCTGACAAATTATTATAATCATATATTTCGTCATTTTCTCTTTCATCATATTGCTGCAGCACAATATGCTCTAGAGAATATAATCTGCTTGTCTGTTGTCTTAATGTCATTCCATTAAAGTCACTAATATTCAGATACTTTAGTGACGACGGACAATTCGTAATTAATCTTGTCAGAAAGTTCTCCAGTTTTTTTGCAAACTGTCCATATATATTGTACGTATTCTCTCTATTAGAAGTGCGTTTTATCACATGGCAGGTCAGTTCCTTGAGCATGGGAAATGTACATCCCTGAGAATTTTCTGCTACTGCAATAGTAGATAAATCATTAATTATAATGCGTAACGTCCGTAGTCTTGGGAAACGTGAAAAATCCGCAGTATTGATACCTCCCCAGAAAATCTTATAAGCTGCCATCATAGGGATTATACCAAGATCGAGGTATTCTAGTGACGCAGCAGTACGACGAATAAGTGCAGCAGCTATTTTCTGATTAATGAGACCATAGTCCCGGCACACAAACGTCGTGATCCTTGCAGGTGTTGCTGTACCCATCAAAACTGGATAAACATCGCGTAGCTTTGTGTTAAGGGTTGCCAAGTCGACCCAGACATGTTGAAGATTCGGAAAAGCCTGTGCCAACGCACCCATTTCTGACATAGATATTGTAGCAGCGTTATTCATGCATACACCAAGCCAATAAACCCGTTTGCGTACATCCATAGGAAGTCGAAAAAGACCCCTGGCCACATTACGATATGAGCAATATGAAGTGGGAATATAGACAAGTACCTTGCGTATATGACATATCTGTTCTTCTGAAACCAGAGGCGCATCAATACCACAGTCATACACACAATATCGGTAGAATGTTGGGGACAAGAGCTTGCGCCACTGTCTGCAAACATACATCATCTCAGTATTACGTTCCAATAGCAACTGCCAAAGTTCTTTCAAGAATAGTCCTGAAGAGTACCAGGCTGTACGACAAAGATAATTGTCCACTGCTGCGGTTCCAGATACATGTCGAAATATAAGGTCAAAGAGTTCAATCGGAAGTTTCTCTAACCAACGTCGTGTATCAAGAACATGTCCTATGTTTCTTCGTCTTGTGCTGCACCTATTTTTATTGCTAGGTTGAGTGGACGCATATTTACTAGTGTTGCTATACGGCCGTTTAACTGCAGACCTGTACTGGCGACGGCCGTTAGTACATAGCGGCATTCTTTTTTTTTTTTTAGAGAAAAGCAAGCACTAATCAAGTAAAGCAGCAGCTTAGTAGAGAAAAATGTGTAGTTAATGCTCTTGCTTAGCCAGGAAGTGAGTGGGGGGGGGGAAGCGTGTGGGAAAATGGATTTGTGACATTCGATGCAAGAAAATGTGCGATCCCCCCCTATTGCTGCTGTTTTAAGAGGTTGGTGATTTGAAACCTAATTACTTTTTGCCCACAAGCCAGTGTTTTTTTTTACTGTAGTTACATGAAATGATTACTACAACATACATCTTACTTTTGACATAGACATGTAGCATATGCCCAAAGATCACCGGTCGTCCAACTCTCTTGGAGAGGGTTCTCTATCATTAGCAACATCTTCTTTAACACCAAAAAAAGAGCTTGCGCCTTGAGTTCTGTGTAAGAAAAGTAGCACATTGGGACTGGGACAGAAATCACACCAAAACTCCAAGTCTCATATAAGGCATGGCTAACCTGAAAGCTTTGACAGATCAGCAGGGGGATATTTTGTTTGAGCAAAGCGTACGAGACGTTTAATAGACTGGATCCATTTGCGTTGAGTCTCATCATTGAGTACATGAGCGACTTTAGAAGCACTGATATTCTCACGAGCAGCACGAGAATGGATTCCTACTTGAGTAATTCCAATAGGCCACGGTGCATTACCAACAGAAAGCTGCAAGTAAGCATCGTTCGCATTCATATACTCACGATCAAGTGTGCTACGAGCAATTTCAGTGATCCTGGCCATCACATCTGCTTGAAGCTTGCGTTGTTTGAGACTGCGAAATAATGGCTTGAGATATTCTGCAGATTGTCGCTGTGTGGCTGCTGCCATCTTCCCCTCTGCTGAACGTCGCTCATCTTCAGGCCGCGATGCAAGATAGTCTCCCCATTCGTACAGAAGCCGCTTGAAGTAAACATAAAGAAGTGTGTGCAGTCGATCCATGTCAGTGCGCAGTAGCTCCAATGATATATCGGATACGTCGTACTCCATCAACATTGCAAACTTCTCTCGCCGCTTCTCTTCCTCGTCATCATCCATATTGGCCTGTCGCTTGAGGCTTTCCAGCATGGCACCGGCTTCCACCTGCGCCATCATCCGACGAAACTCATTCTGCTGCCCATCAGTTTTTTCCTCTGACAGCTCAAGATGTCGGAGTCGTCTTCGCCGCTGCTCATCGCTCTCGCCGAAGAGTCGGATTGGCTCGCTGCGCGCCCGCAAACGCTTCACAACTTCTTCGCTGCTGATACTACTCAAAGCTTGGCTGTCAATATCATCGCCATGCTGATGACCTGTATTTTGTGTTTTGTCTTGTAAAGCATTATTGTTCTTATCACCACCTTCCGCAGTCAGCGGGCTTAGTGCATGCGCTGCGCTGGCAGATTTACAGTCGCTAGGTGATCCTGCCAGTCGGTCATTGTTTTCTGTATCATGGGCTTCTGATGCCTGGTTGAGGACTGCGACACGCACATATTTTCCATGCTTGCGTTTGGAATCGCCATTGTCATTACGCGCGCTGTTCCCTCTAGCTGCCCGTCCAAAGTCGCCCTTCCGTTTCTTCACCTCGCGATTAATTGCGTCCTTTAGCAAATCCATTACGTGTCGATAATATTAAAATACATATGTCAACGCTTAATGTCTTGTCAGGTGCGTATTGGCTGGCCTTATACGCTTTTAATGATAAACTGTCAACGTGGAGGTAGATGCTTATGAGTATTGCTCACTGGATACATTTCGAGGATTCTGGTTCCAGCCGCGGTTTATTTCCAGACTTTCCTCTCTCTCTCTCTCTCTTTTTTTTTGTCTAGCTGACAAACTTGACATTTGACTTTCTCCTTTTGCATTTCGGAATTTTCGCCACGGTATTCCTACTTACAAAAAGCAAGCAGAAGAACACGCACAGCTGTTAATGGAGAAATTCTCAAAGTGGAGAGACTCGGGCACTGGAATCCAGCCGTTCTTGCAACCCGTACCGACACGGACGCAGCGGGGACTGGTGCTTAGTGCATTTGGACTTGTAAAAGACTATATTGTCGGTCCACTGCTAGCAGGAATACGACTGACTGCACTGGCTACAATTACTGTTGTCGACTGTGCGACAAACGCCCTTGGATCTCTGCTGGTAATACCTAGTGTTAAGCGCGCGTGGTCCAGATGCACGCGATCTCTGTTGGCAGCGCTTGCATTGTTTATTCTAGGATTTCACTGGATTGATACCAAAACTGTCGGGCTTCAGAAGGGTCGCCGCACATCCAAGGAGGTGAGACAGCGGGGACAGAAAAAGCGCCAGCGTAATGTTAGATCTGGCGATATTATCATTGCCAACCATATATCATACATTGACATATTGTATTTGGTTGCCAGATACAACCCAGTATTTATCGAGATTGACAATGCGACGACGTATGCGCGACCTGTCTCTATGTGGTCGGCATTGCGGTCACCAGCACGACAGACTCCGGCATTGCTGCAGGCGAAGGATGCGCGGCCACTGAAGGCCATTACTGAGGAGGCACGGATTGGTTGTTTGGGTCCCGTGGTTGTATTTCCAGAAAACGCAACATCAAATGGACGCGCACTGCTGCAGTTTCTGTCGGTGTTTGAAGAGGTCGAGAATCAGGACGAAAAGTCGACCATACACATCATGGCTTTCAAGTATCCGTTCCAATCATTCAGTCCTACCTTTTCTGTCGGCAACCAGCTGACCCACCTATTCCGCCTTGGGTGTCAGATGTACAATTCACTAGTAATACGTGTGCTAGAGCAAGACGAAGCACCGCGCATCGCCGATTCAGCCATGTTCTGCGACGAAGACGCAGAGCCAGTGGACCTTGACGAGGCCGTAAAGGCAAAGCTGCTACAGCTTTCGCGTCTGCGCATGACGAAGCTTACTGCGATGGACAAGCGCGATTTCCTTGCCTTCTACTATCTCCGGAGCAAGGGATACCGGCCGACGATCTGAGTAGAGAGTTAGCGGGGAATCCTTGTGATGCTGACAATCGTCATGCATTCAATCCCGAAACAGCCGGGTGTGGCGCGCGTGACCACAAATGCTGTTCTCTAGCGTCCCACACTGACAAATATGTCCAGAAGCCGGTCTTTGTGTCGCATGTTTGTTGAGGGAGAGGCGGCATAAAAGTAAAGGTGGAGTGCATCATCTTTTGCTTTCCAACTTGTTTCTGTAGTCTGAGGCGCCATGCCTGCTCTTTGCACTATTTTGTCATCCATTGTAACTACTGCTTTAAACACATGCTTCGTTGTTCGCTGGCGACATCTGTCCACTGTATGCGCCGTTGCAGAACAATGGCTTCTGCAGCTGCTGTTTTCCGATCTACAGCCAACCAGGCTTGCGCGCTCAAGCTATTGAGGACACACGCTTATTCTCACGCAGCTCAGCGCATAAGATATTCTCGGCACAAAAACCAGCAGCCGCAACACAAAGAGCCCTCTATCGCTTGCAGTTTTGAGCAGTCGCTGACGCCCACCGATATCAGTGTGCACTCTGGGCTTCAGCGCAACTCATCTGCTGCTCGGTTATATGAAGACGCATTGTGCCATGAGCCTGACACGGCTATCTCGTCTACCGGTGCCTTGATTGCACGCTCAGGCAAGAAGACTGGCCGTTCGCCGCGTGATAAGCGCATAGTCGAGGAGGCTTCCACGGTCGACGATGTATGGTGGGGTCCAGTCAATAAGAAGCTGTCTGAGGAGGCATTTGCGATCAACTATAAGCGCGCAGTTAACTATCTCAATAGACGCGAGCAGCTCTATATATTTGATGGATTTGCCGGATGGGATCCCAAGTACCGCATCAAGGTTCGTGTGATCTGTGCCCGTGCCTACCATGCCCTGTTTATGAACAATATGTTGATCCGGCCGACGCAGCAAGAACTAGCCGACTTTGGCGAGCCTGACTTTACCATCTTCAATGCTGGCCAATTCCCCGCCGATTGTGAAATCAAGGGTATTAGCAGCCCAACCAGTGTTGCTATCAGTTTTGAGCGCCGTCAAATGGTTATTCTGGGTACTGAGTACGCTGGCGAGATGAAGAAGGGCGTCTTTACCGTAATGCATTACCTAATGCCCAAGGCTGGTGTATTGTCTTTGCACTCGTCCTGCAATGAAGGTCCCGATGGTGACGTTTCGCTGTTCTTTGGTCTGTCAGGCACTGGAAAGACCACACTATCCGCAAACCCGCAACGCCCATTGATCGGAGACGACGAGCATGTGTGGACCGAGAGCGGCGTGTTTAACATTGAGGGTGGCTGCTATGCCAAGACTGTTGATCTGTCTGTCGAGAAGGAACCCGAAATCTTTAATGCCATTCGCTTTGGCTCTGTTCTCGAGAACGTTATCTTTGATCAGAATACGCACACTGTCGATTACACTGACAAGAGCATCACGGAAAACACACGCTGTGCATACCCAATCGAGTACATTCCTAACGCTAAGATCCCGTGCGTTGGCGGTAACCCCAAGAACATTGTTCTGCTTACTTGCGATGCCTTTGGCGTCTTGCCACCGGTTGCTAAGCTGACTCCTGCTCAGGCCATGTACCACTTTATTTCTGGTTATACGGCCAAGATTGCTGGAACTGAAGAGGGTGTTACAGAGCCCGAGGCCACCTTCTCTGCCTGCTTTGGGCAACCATTCCTTGTCTGGCATCCGGTCAAGTACGCGCAGATGCTTGCACAAAAGATGCAGGAACATAACGCTAACGTTTGGCTAGTCAATACTGGCTGGACCGGTGGCGCCTATGGCATTGGCAAGCGTATATCGCTTAAGTACTCGCGTGCCATCATCGATGCCATCCACTCGGGTGAGCTTGAGAAGGCTCAATACTCTAGCTACGGCGTATTTAACCTCCAAATCCCTAAGGCTGTCTCCAATGTCCCGGCCAAGATTCTTGATCCGTCCCAAGCATGGGAAGGATCAACACAGGAATTCGGCGAGACCATTACCAAGCTTGCACAGCTTTTCCAGGCCAACTTTAAGAAATATTCCGACAAGGCCACATCAGATATTATTGGCGCCGGTCCGCAGAACTGAAGACTATCTCTGCATACCTTACCAATGTTTGTTAGACCACCTCCGCACTCGGTTGTACTATTTATTCTTTTCAATTAAGCTCCAACTATACATCCTTGTTTGTATTTAGTCTAAAGGACATGGTTCTACCAATAACAAAGGCTCTGTGGTCGCTGTGGATATCTGTGGGTTCTGTCTACACATATATATATATATATAAAAAGTAAAAATGTGATTACCAAGTGATTAACACAATACATCCAATTAGTCTGCAAACTAACTACTGTTTAGACTTACATTAAACAGATGTTCCAAGTTAAGAACGGGCACCGTTACCGTGTTAGGTTGTTCTGGCAATTGCTGATGCTCGGTTATATTGTCATCTACTTCAACCACTGTGCTATCTTTATTGCCAGATAAAAGTGCGCGCACAACTGACTCTAGTTCCTGAACAGCTTGAAAACTAAAGAGGTATATATTTAGTTAGTAACCATATTGTTGTGCTGCTCTAAAACCTTAAGAGATATACAACATCGACTTTACAAATTACTTACAAAGAGCCATGGTCGGTATTTGGTATTTCCTTAATAATTTTCTTACTTTCATATTCGCTTCGCAAGCTACAATCTAACGTATATATGCTTCAATCAGGCAGCTATTCGCGACTTTAGCACAAGTATAATAGTGTGCTTGTTTAAATCTTCAAGCCAGCATGTTGTGGATTGCACACCTTTCAGCTAATCGAGTAATCTGCTCAGTATGTGCTTCAATCTCGCTCTTCATTTTTTGTATAGTTCTCTTATAGGCCTTGCATTTAATCCTGTGTTCTTCTAGCTTGCGACGACAGTCTGCCGGAACAGATTTCTATACATCATATTACTTTAACAATAAACTAGTAAAATGTAAACAACTTTAAAAGCATAGTTATGTATATATTAAAGCGGATACGTACTTTATTTCTGAACTGTAAAGAATGTGTAGTGCACTGCTTTGCTTGCTTTAAGAAGAAGTCATCAAATTCATTAAACGATGAAGCTCCAAATCCGGTAAAGGTTTTTCGTGTGTTATTCATTGCGTAGACTTGTGTAATTGCTTGCCATATTTTTGATAAAGCAAAGAGATTTGGTGCTTTGATGCATGGTTAAAAAAAATTCAGTTGTATGCAACTTTGTTTTAGTCTTCAATGTCCAAAAATAATGTCGAGCATTGACCACTAGCATAAATAGTCGCAGTGCTTGCATGCTAAATAAGCACGCTAAGGAGCGTAGATACATATACTGTTTTTAAAAAACTATTAGCGCATCAAGTGAATGGTGTTTGTGATAATCGAGGTAATTCTTGGGTTTTGCGTCAAAAGAAACAAAGTGTGTGCGTGATTCGCATGTGTATTTGGCGGGCACAATTCGCGGGTACAGTTTGCATTAGCAGACAAGAAAGAACCAAGAAACAGATCAACAAGACATTAGTAGTTGTTTTGAGTAGACACATAGCATATATGGTTTTAGCAATGACATAGCAATACAATACAATACATGTAACAACACACTACCTGAATGGCGCAAACCCGCTATACCAACTCCCGTCAAAATAATTTTTTTTCTAAACGCTAATACTTTAGTAAAATACATATGTTAGCGCTCGTGTTTAGACTGGCCACACCGATGTGACCCATCTGTACTCTTTTGGCTTAGCTACTCGTCTACAACATCCCTCCTGTCAGACGGAGATCCTGCAACGTTTCTCGCACAAAACTGGCACAAGCACGTCATGTATCCCCTGACCCTACTGCATACTGAGAAGCCCCTTTTTGAAGAATTCAGGCTCTTCTTTTCGTAGTACCTTGTCTTTCCCACTCAAGTAGCAAAACACCACATAATAGATACACTATGCTTAACGTTGCAATTGTCGGTCCAGGTCTCGTTGGCGGTGCACTGCTGGAGCAGCTTGCAGCACACGCCCAGTCGCCTCGCTTTGCCAGTCTTCCAATCTCTGTTGTCGGTCTGATCAACTCGAAGAAGATGGCAATATCGACGAAGTCTTTCACAGCTCAGGATCTTGACCAGTGGAAGACTGCGATACTTGGCAGCTCTGCGGTTGTAGCCGATTTGTCGCAGTTTACCGACTCACTTGCAGTGCTCAAGGGATCTACTGCTGTGGTTGATTGTACGTCAAGCGACACGATTGCTGAGCTTTATCCACTCTGGCTATCAAAGGGTCTCCATGTGGTGACACCAAACAAGAAAGGATTCTCGAACGATATCTCGTTGTTCCGCAAGATACAGCAGCTGTCTGCGTCGCCTAAGGGGCCAGTTGTCTATCATGAAGCAACTGTAGGCGCGGGCTTGCCGATCCTATCAACTCTGAACGACTTGGTGCGCACTGGAGATAAGATTGTAAAGATCGAGGGTATATTTTCGGGGACACTCTCGTATCTGTTCAACAATTTCTCTATCCCAGGTGCTACACAAAAATTCTCAGAGTGTGTATCTGTGGCCAAGAGCAGTGGCTACACCGAACCCGACCCACGAGACGATCTGAATGGAATGGATGTGGCGCGCAAGGTGACAATCCTGGGTCGCGTTGCTGGCCTCGACTTGAGCATTGATACTCTTCCTGTTGAGAACATTGTGCCAGAGGAGCTTCGCGGTGTCTCGTCGGCAGAGGAGTTTATGAGTAGGCTGCCCGAGTTTGATGAGCACTTTAAGAAGCTAAACGACGAAGCCCTTGCATCGGGATCGGTACTTCGCTACGTCGGCATGGTTGATGGCGTCAACTCTCAAAGTAGCGTGAAACTTGCTCGGTACGCTCGCGATCACCCCTTTGCATCCCTTAAAGGCAGCGACAATATCATTGCGTTCACCACAGAGAGGTTCCCCAACCCGCTTATCATTCAGGGAGCAGGTGCCGGCGCTGCAGTCACGGCCTTTGGGATTTTTGCTGATCTAATCAAGGTTTGTGAGCGCTTTGGCACTGGCTCCGCATAGGAGCCCTCTTACAGCTACAAGTTCTGTCTTGATTCACCCAAACATATAAAAATTCTTATTACAAAATGCGCATTTGGTTGGCACCGATGACACTAACGCTTGCGTTTTAGTCGAGGAATGCGAGTCGGATATAGTGCGTGTGCGACCAAGTATGTCGACTTGCATGAGATGAGGGGCAACATTGGTGTTTCGAGGTTGCCTTGCGATGACAGATGCTGAGCTGTGTAAGTCATATCAGAAATCTCGACTAGCTGTTCAAGCTCAAGGTCAGGCGCTGGAAGCTCCCTTGCATATGCTCTTGAGGTTGACAGTTGCGTCATTGGCACGAGACTGGTATCCAGATCCCAACCAAACTCACCGATTGCGTCAAAGATGGGAGTTTTTGGACGAGGTGGGGCATACTCGGGCTCTAAACATGCTACTGAATCCTCGCTACTGATTGTGCGGCTTCTAATCGGCGCAGGAGTGCTGAAGAGGCCTTGGTGACGCCTAATTGTTTTGGGAAGTTGTCCTTGCAGTTGAGTTGCAGTTGGTTTCTGCGAGTGCACGCCGGCTGAAGGCGTTCGAGTAGCTTCCCGAAGCACAGTGCGAACCTTCTGCTGCTTGCCTTCGGGTTGCTTAGTACGAGGTGTCAACACATTCTGAGAGGGCGAGCCAAATGGTGCAGGTTTCCTGGCTATTTTCCCAGAAATTCCATTGCTTACGCTATCTTTGGTGCTAAGAAGCCCCGCTTTTCCTGTCCGTGATACGCTTCCCAATATAGCATTTTCCTTGTTGTTTATAGTCGTATTGCCGCGCAGGCCTCTAGAGCTAAACATTGTGTTAAGACAACAAATAGAAGTGTCTGCCGTGTAAGCCCCTTTATCTTGAAAAGGAGGAAAGTAAAATGTGTAAACAAAAAAAAAAAGATGGTAAAAAGAGCCTCTGGTGGGTTTTGTTTGCAAAGAAAAGCTGCATTGCCAAAACGTAAACATCTGTACTGAACTGTTTACAACAAAAGCAGTCATTCACGTGATACGACTGATATAATTTGATCAGCAGTGCTACCAGAATATTTGACAGGTTTTCTGGGGTTAGTGTGTTTCATCTTTGCTTCAGACAAGTCAACCTGAATTACCTTTGTCGTCAGCGTATTAAGCTTCACCACAATGACCGAAAGCAAACTTGACCAAAAGACGCAGAAGCTTTTGCATTCAACAGCCAGCAATATCGATGCCTTGCTGAATCACGCACACGCATTTGAGGGCTTGGATATTGCACCGGCAGAGTTTTCTGAGGCAAAGTTCAAGGCGACGGCTAAGGATCTTGCGAGTGCGATAGACAAGGAAATCACATACATGATCATTGCTTGCAAGCCGCCAGCCCGGGCTACTGATATTGAGACAATGTGTCCAAAGATCAACGCCGGGTTTTTTCAGCTTGTGCAGCAGCTGTGTCGAGTGCCAAAGTGTGCTGGGCGCGAGTATCTAAAAGCAGTTCGCAAGGCAATCTGTTGGACAATGGTTTCTGCAGTGGATCTGCTAAACTCGTTTATCGATGACAAAGTATTAATTGCAAATGCTGTATTTGCCGATCTAAAGTACATGCAGCGGGCGGGTGTGTATTGGGAGCACTGCAAGGCAATCTCACAGATTCCTGAGGATAACCGTGCTGCTGTTGCGTTGACATGGTCATTGCAAGTGGGTGACTTGGTCAAGGATGCAGCAGAAGAGCTCTGTGAGCTACTGAAGAGCGCAGAAGATAAAAGCGGAGTGTCTGATTCGAACAATCCAGCTGATGATTCGTCTAGTGACGAAAGCATGGACGATTTTGGGGACGATCTTCCCGCTGAAAGACTTGAAGAAGGCAAGAGAATTGAGAAACTCGTGCAAATAGCGAAAGTCAGCTGTAACAAAGTCGGGCTGCGATGCATTCGTGATTGCAAGACTCTCGATGAGGAACATGTAGTATGGTTGGATCGGCTTGTTGATCTTGGCAAGCCTGTTGCGCGCGCGGTGGATGACCTGATTGTTGCATTACAGGTGGAAGAAAGTGAAGGTTCGTGGAGGGACTGCACTAGGCAGGAGGTCGAGAAGCTACAACACGCAATCAGAGGCCTATTGACATTAGCTATTACATTTGTCGAGGACTCTCATCTGTTGTGGTTTGAAAACTGTCGCAAGGACCTTGGCATATTTAAGGGGATGGCAGAGGAGGTTGTCCGCTAAGATGCAGCTCGAGCTGAGC
The DNA here is from genome assembly GCA_002705745.1 of Coemansia reversa NRRL 1564. Lineage (NCBI taxonomy): Eukaryota > Fungi > Kickxellomycota > Kickxellomycetes > Kickxellales > Kickxellaceae > Coemansia > Coemansia reversa. Next base: position 333,411 of record KZ303496.1, read on the forward strand.
CAATTGCGGAGTAAATAAATAAATTAATGTAAACAAACTCTTTCTAGGGACTTGAGCGTGCGCTAGTGGGGAAAACTTGTGGAGGATGGCAGTTAAGATCTTTTTTCTCTATTTCTTTTAAACTACGCTGCGATATATTTTCCCTATTCTTTGCTTGTACTTTTTTTTATTGGAAAAAAAAAAAAAAAAAAAAGAAAACTACTATTTAACATTTCCATTTTTTACTATGGCGGAGTTAGCTGATATAAGTACAGAGGAGCTTCACAATCTAAAGCGCAAGCAGTTACAGTCGCTTTGCAAGAAGCACGGCTTAAAGGCCAACGGCAAGAACGAGGAGTTGATTGAGCAGCTTTTGGTCCAGACACAGCATGGTAGCTCTGGCGAAGAAGGTGACGATGCCTCTGATACTGCCTCTGATAGCGAGGATGAGGAGATGCCGTTTGATGCGGCCAAGGATGAGACGGAGACTGATAAAGTTTTTAAGGTTATTCCGTCCACGGGTGACAAGCCACTAGTGATGGAGGACCCTAACACTATGAAACATGTGGACGACGCCCAATTTCAAAGCATGGCGGAGAAGGTTACAGCTGAGATGGAGGCACGCGTGGCAGCGATGGCTGCTGATCAGCGCAAGGACGCCATTGAACGGTATAACAAGGTTCACAACATTGCCGCTATCACACCCAATAGGTCCGGGCAGCAGAGCAAGACCATTTCATTTGACATGGCACACGACAAGATCTTTGATGGCGACGATTCAATTGCCAACCACTGGTCTGCGAAGAGAGTGCCTGGAACCGCGACTCCAAAGAACAAGCGCACGAATGGAGACGATTCGGTGCTAACCTCTAACAAGCGCCCGCGGCTTGAACCTCTTTTCCCTGCTTCAGCAGTTGTTGGATCACCGTTCCAGTCGCCTGGACAAAGAAGAAAGTCTACGAAGAGCAAGGCAATGACCGCCAGGGCACGCCGCACAGTTGCCTCTGCTGTCTCTAACGCTCTGGATGGGTCCAAGACAGTAGCAACTGGAACACGGGCCAAGTCGGCTGACATTGACAAGATAGTCGCAACAAAGCTGTTTTCCGATTTAAGTGGTGCGCTAGAGTCTGTAGACAGGATCGAGGACTCTGCCCCAACCACCGAGTTGGTTGCACCATTGCTGACACCTACTAGCGAACCCGAAACTGCTGCACCAGCGGCAGTTAAAGAATCAGACAAGTCACTCATTGAGCCTGTACAAGAGGAGCAACGTGAGTCAGCAGAAAAGTTGGATCCAAAGGAGGCCGATACCACTGCAGACACGAAAGACCAAATAATGTTAATGACGCAAACGAAGACTAAAGTAGATACTGCTGCTTGCGCGACTAAACCCACCACATCCACTAATTCCGCTGATACTAAGTCGAGTATCACTGTGTCAAAGGGAATGTACAAACCTACGTTGAATACAGACACTTCAATGTCGGATAAAAACATTTCAAGCAAGTCAAAGCAATCTGCATTATCAACATCTACTCGACCGACTCTTATTCCAAAGTCCAAGCGTGCTGGAAAGCCTGGTGTTTCTCAGCTGACTGGTAGGTCACACTCCGAGGGAAAAGAAAAGAGCAAGGACTCCGGCAACTTGGATGCATCGACTGTGGCTGCAACCAAATACGGAAGCAATAGTAATACCAAGCCTGCGCAGAAAGCAACCTCCACGAAGCAGCTACCATCGCACAAACCCGTGAGCTATCGGAATGTAGAATCAAAAGTCAAGTCGTATATCAACGCTAAACCAACTGCGGCTTCGAAGCCTAAGGCCAAACCAGGAGCCCCATCTACAATCAATGTCGCAAGTAGACAGGCAGCGCCTACTAGCAAACATGCACCCAAATCTACTGGGTCGAGGATTGCTACCTCTCAAAATGCAGCGACAAATTCCAAGAAAAAAGACGAAGGTGACAAGAGTGTGCCTAGCTACATGCGATCCACAAAGGCAACAGAGATCCGGTCCCAGAAGCAGAACATCAAACCGACAACAACAGGATCGAGTAGGTTTGCTCCTTATGCTAGGCCAGCAAAGCAACCGAAGCAGACAATTGCTAATTAATTTTTCTGACAAACCACCTCTCTCATTTTTAACGTTTTTCATTTTATTTGTTTTGATCAATACCCAATCCTGGACCTTTACTTTACAAATGAAAAGGCAAAGCTGAAAAAAACCTTCCCCGTGCACCTTCGGCGCCGGGTCCGGTTCATTGGCCATGCCTTCAGCATGACCAATGGGCACTCCCCAGTATGCAGTGCTTTATCTCACAGCGGGGATGTTTTTCCTGCCCTATTTCGCGATGGCAGCGTTGCTGCCTGCCGCTCAGGACAGAATTTTATTATCCCCTTATACGGCATACTGTTTAATCTAAAAACAAAGACGTTGTTCCCGCAGCTCAAGGAAGGGTCTTATCATAAAGTATTATGATTGTTCTTTTATCTTTTAAAAGGTCTAATGTTTTTCAAAGAATATTCTACGAAAATTGGAAACTATAATGTTTGAAAAAGCTCCATTGGCTGTGTACATAATCACAATTAGTGGATCTGATCTCGGACGGACGGACAGATGGACGGATAGAAGGAGAAAACGATTTTATAAGTCACTCCCTCGGAAAAACCAATTGGCTATAGGGAGTGCCAAAAACGGAGTCTATTTGCATATCAGGAATGTTGAATAAGTAATATATTAGTTGAATACTGTTTCTAATTAAGAACTGCCTTCTGCTAGTGCTGCTCGAGCACTTTCCGCATGCATTTGGAGCTTCAATAGAAGATCTTTTGATATCGTCTTTGCATGTTTGGCTCGCTCAACAAAGGGATCAATTATGTCAGAATCCAATGTGGAAGTGTCCATCCCGCCGCTCATGTCAAATATGTGACAAAACTTAGACTCAAATGCCCGTTTGGAGCGGGGCTTTGACAAGTCTACCGTTACCGCGCCATGACATTTGGCCTTCTCTAAACCCT
>KZ303496.1:338776-360054 GCA_002705745.1 Coemansia reversa NRRL 1564
ATCGATCCAACTCTCGAATCACCTATTTTGTCTTTTAAACATTTACAACCCGCTCCCCATGCACCTTTAGTGCCGGGCTCGGTCCATTGACCATGCCTTTGGCATGACCAATGGGACACTACTCTTCAGTATGCAGTGCTTAATCTCACAGCGGGGATGTTTTTCCTGCCCTATTTCGCGATGGCAGCGTTGCTGCCTGCCGCTCAGGACAGAATTTTATTATCCCCTTATACGGCATACTGTTTAATCTAAAAACAAAGACGTTGTTCCCGCAGCTCAAGGAAGGGTCTTATCATAAAGTGTTATGCTTGTTTTTTTTATCTATTATAAAGTTTAATGTTTTTCAAAGAATATTCTACGAAAATTGAAAACTTTAATGTTTGAAAAAGCTCCATTGGCTGTGTACATAATCACAATTAGTGGATCTGATCTTGGACGGGCAGACGGGCGGACGGACGGAGAAAATGATTTTATAAGCCACTCCCTCGGAAAAACCAATTGGCTATAGGGAGTGCCAAAAGCACATGTGTTATGTTCTACATTGCAACAAACGTTGCAACAATGATTGTAGTAATAGTAACAAGTGCAGTTGTGTACGAAGTAAGCAACGCGGGGGCACCGCCAGGATTGACAAAATCTTCAATAATATTGCCAGTCAGGGGCTTGTCATTCCATGAGCCATCGGATACTATGGACCCGCCTGTCGACCATCCTATCCAGTCAATATACAGACCAGTGCGTGGAAAATGAATAAAGCCGTTGGATGAGCACGATGACGAACTGTCCGAGCGCACTTCAAACAGATGTGGAAAACCAAGACCAACAACTCTAATTGTAGATCCGCTGGGAACAAAAAACAGCGTTGAGTTGAGGTTGACGGAATGGACCCCATCGCCAGAGTCAGTGATCTGAATGCTCGAGTCTTCTTCGCAGGCCGTCGTATTGTCGTAGAATGATGTGCAGAAAATAGGTGAATTGTTGTCCGGTAATCCATGTCCTTTAAAGCTCTTCATATTATCAAGGTCATATGCCTTTTTGTAATTCGAATCGCAATCCGAGCGGCTGAGCGAGGTAACAGCGGTCTTCTTTGCCCGGGTTAGATCTATACCCTCATACAAAGTCTGTAGCGTAGCTGGATCATCTGTTGTAGAAGGCGGTGCAAATGAGAGAGCGGTGAGTCCTGACATACCCGCGTCAATGTCGTCGAGCTCTAGCACTGCCAACTTTGCCTTCTTAATCGGGTGTTTCAGCGTCACAATTCCAACATCAAAGTTCATCTCCGCCGACTCCACATATTCGCTCTGCGGATAGTAGGCATGTACTGCTGACGAGTTGACTCCGTAAAAGGTCGAGTTGTCAATATAATTGGCGACAAGGCCAAAAAAAGTACTGGCGCGGGGCCCCGCTTGGTCAATGCCCTTAAATACCTGCGTTGAAAGAAGAATATTATGCATGGTTGTCGAGATGCCTTCTGTTGGTAATGCAACCATGAGATAATCTGGATCAAGTGTGCCGCTGACCTTGTCCGAAGCGCCATCGCCGTTGGAGAATGGATGCAAGCAGCGTGCGTCAGTTATCACAATCCGGTCACTTAGAAGGGCTCCAAAGCAAATTGCAAAGGGAGTCGCTACGTAGAGAACTGACGGATAATCCGATAGCTTCACCACGGATGTGTCGTCATTGGCAGCAATAGCAACAGCGAGCAGAGCACAGATTGCCGCAACTAGGACAAGAAAGCCAACCATTGATTGGTGACAGCGGTTGCGACGGCCACTCCACATTGTTGTTAATATTATTAGGGTAACAAGGGATAGCAGTAGCAACAATGCAACTTGTAAATAGATGCCAAGAAAGAATGTTGTCGATATAAGGAGCAGAAGATGGCGAATAGTTGGGACCTCGAAACAATACAATGCGGAGAAAAAAGATGTTTGCTTCCCAAAATGCATTGAGGAATGGGAATTCCAGCTTTTTCAACCAGCAAACCCGCAAACCTGCAAAAGGAGGTGCATGTAAGGAAGATTGACATGAGCAACATCCGCTTAGAGTAGTGATCGGGATCCCTGATGCCTCGATTTAATCTAAATTGCAAAAATGTCACACGAAAACTTAGCAAAACTATAATCGAATAGAAATTATTGTAACATTAGGCGTTAGTGTGTTTAACTAAATTATAATTATTAGAATATAAAATATTATGATGTTGCCAAAATAAGTCAGTATAAGCAGCCCATTAGTCAAATTGTTTAAGCTTGTGCGTAAAGCGTGAGCATTTTAGCCAAGTCTAGCAATTACTACCACCAGCACTGCATCTCATATTATAATTTATCGGAAATTACCACCACTGTTCCTGTGATGCGTACCACCTAGTCTACAGATACGCAGTGTGACCAGTGGCAAATCTAATCCGCGAAAATATATGCGATCACAGAAATTTGACAAATACACTTTTAGAAATTTTAGGTGCTTCACGGAGTATTTTCAAATTTGACAATTCTCCATGCACTTCTTGCATTTAGCCACCCGTAAACTGCTGTGGTGGCACTTATTTGTTTGTGATTTTGTCAATTTATTGTTCCTAAACCAGTAAAAAACAAAGCAAGTATGTTACCAAAAGGGAAGGCAGGATATAGATTGCCATTTTGTTTGACACAACACAATGTAAATACCTTGACTATTATGGCGAGAAAGGTAAACAACGTCAGTGGCATTGTTATAAAAACATGTTTTGAAAGGGGGTTCCATATTTAATGACCTACGGGTTTTGCATTAAACAGAAGTAGCTGTAGACCTTTGTAAATAAACTTTTGCTGCTTGGGAGGGGGGATTGGAATGGCTCACAAGGGCAACCGTGCACTATTGACCACAACCTCTATTTCTTATTGTCACCCGTCATTTTTTTGTAGAACACCCCTTGTGTGCATTAATGTTGGCGTGGTCAGACAATTGTTGTAATTATATTTCTACACCAAGGTTTTTGTATCTATGTCAACACGCACTAGAAATATGTAAATATGCAATCGTTGACTTTAAGAACTGTATATCCGCAACTACTGAATAAGTTGATAAAAATGATATAATATGCAGAGTTCAGAAATTGAGACACGCCTCTTGATCAAATGGCGTGTACTAGATTATTCATCAGTATAGCCACGGATAGATGTTGTAAACTAAATCATCAGTACACATGCGCCTTTCATGACACTTTGTGGCAAATATTATGCAGCCTATACACCTTAGATAGCAACCTTATGGCGCATATGTAAACCTGTGGCACCTGGCGATGGTCTGCAGAAGGCGCAAACTTTACAGAGTACCCCTATATAAAGCCATATAAGCACCTTAACAGCAGCAATGCTTAAAATTTGCCACATACCGAATCATCTACATGCACTTATTAGGGTATGTATGACACGGGTGCAGCCATATTCATAAACCAATTTGCATCCACTGTCCATAGAGCGTGGCTTATACGAGCGCTTGCCATGTGAGCATATCTACTTAAGGACTAGGTAGTTAAATAAGTAGATAAGTGAAAGACGGTAGATTAGTAAACCAAAGTGTTGAATAGTTTTTCCTATTTGGGATTCAAGTCGATACAAACCAAAGAGATAAAAACAATCTATCAATTGTTCACTATAAGCGTGTCCTGGCTTCTCGCGTGAAATTCACTAAATGTCGCAAGGGCAGCCGTTTTTAAAAAAAAACCCCCCCCAGAAGTGCAATTATCTGTGGGTTTCTTTGTATTGTTTACCTCCACATACCCAATTAGATAGCAAGCAATAGCAAGAAAAAAGAACCTTGGAAAGTAGCTGCTTTACAGCAATAAACAAGGCGCCATCTATTGGCTGCATTGCGCAGCTACTTTGAGGCGTTTCTGTATCATCCAGATACCGCACGGCGAGTTTTATGAAAACAATGACAGCCTATATTTACGCATCCAGTGACATGTTTTTGCTCAGGTTTGTGGAGGCTCCTACCTTGTCGTGGAATTGCGCCACATATTTGCGCTTACTCAAGTGCAAGTATGTGACGCAAGCTGCGCCAACCCCTCTGCCTTTTTTTTTTTTACTGGCATAAGCCATGGATACTTGTAATGTAGAGCTTCTCTTTTTGGTAAAAGCATCACACGGGAGGTTTTAGTCAGCCGATAAAGAAACCCATCCTGCAATACAACGTACCGGGCGTTTTTTATTTGGCTTTGTCCGAAACAGGAGAGACTAATTGGCTAGGCCTCCCGATTGCATTAGTAAGACTGAAAGCAAAACACATCCAACTTGCCACTAGCGGAAGAGGCGTCGACAAGGCAAATCTTGCCAAAATGCGCAGACAAGGACTCATTCTTTTCCGAGTGTCTGTGAAAAAAATTCTAGGTCAAGGCTTTCTCGCAGTACATCTCATTATTCTTTGGGAAATCCATTTCGGGCGGACTTTGTCTGTTGCTCTCTGGACTTTCTCGCTCAATACTTTGCCAGTGCACATCTTTGTATAGCTAGCCAGTCATTCCGCCTGGCACTAAAACACACAAATGTCGACCTTTTTAAAGCAACACATTCCTGGAGACGTTTATGCTTTACAACCTTAGATCCCTAGCCTCTCTTACCGCCCTTAGATTTACTTGTTGCACACACCAAACACAAAACATTTCAATATTTATTTATTTACTTCAGTCACCTAGGTGTGTAAGCTCTATCATTGCTTTTGCATATTTTACAATAGTGTTCCAGCTGCCATATTTATTTTTAACGGTTTATTACAATGCACATCTTCAGCTCGCCAAAGCAAAGGAGCAGCAACCAGACGCTTGTTCATCGCAAATCTCTGGCTTCATCACTCTCTTCGTCGGTAAAATCTCTATTCTCTAAACACACACATTCAGAGTCAGTTAGCGATACAGCACAAAGGCAGGACAAACCATCAAAAAGAAATTCCGCGGCAGTCGATTACAGGAAGGTTAGACAAGTAGGGTCTACTCAGTCATTCAGCCCTGGCGATAATTACGATACGGCCAAACCACCTGATAGATATTCACAAGCACGTGCACGAGTTTTGGCGGAGACTGTGTGCAGATTACAGCAAACAAGACCATCGGCTCCTCTCTCACCATCCAGCATCTGCACAGGCAAAACACTACCCTACTGTCCCGAGGAAGATGAGTATGATGATCAAGTCCAGGTTCCAGATGCCGCACACAAGCCAGAAAACGGAAATTTTGATGGAATTCCTCATTTTGCATCCGATCTTAGCGAGGCGAGCAGCACCTCATCATCGCGCACATTTGCTGTACACAATCAGTCGGCATCCTTTAACAATACTGGCAGCAGCAGCAGCAGCAGCTTTTCACCCGTAGGCGCGACGCGTTCAAAAAGTTTGCTTAACTCTAGTAGGGAGGCTCTTAGTGTGCCATATGCAGATGTGCATTATCTGGATCATACTGGCAACAGGGCCAGCACTATCGGCGTACAAAACGCAGATTACAAACAGCGTGCTGCATCGAGGTCAAAGCAACGGTACTCGGTCGCAATATCGCAGAATATAAGTCGACGTTTCCAGACACAGATGACACATGAGTATGAGCAACGCATCTACTGTCTTCACACACACTATGCAGATGTTATCGGACGTATGGAAGCGCGCTCAAAAAGTGACACAGATCAACTCCAAAAACTCCAGCAGCAATTGGATACCCTGCGTCAAACAAACCACCAATTAAAGGCACGAGAAACCGAGTTAAATAAAAGGCTTCATCGCACAAGTAGCAACTGGGGGCTGGGTGAAGCAAGCGTTCTTGGTGAGAGTCGCGGTGTGTCAAAAAATTTTATCGATTTTGTAGACCACAATCAAGATGAAGTCCAACGGCTAACGCGAGAAACAGCAACAGCACAGCAGTGGGTTATTACGCTAGCGGAGCTAACAATTGGGCCAAAGAAGGAGCGCCAGACATGGGACGAGTGGCTCAACATATGTCTAGATGTTCTGCAGAAGCGTCGCAATCATCAAAAAGAACAGGAGTGGCTTAAAAAGATAGGCTGGCGTTCAACTATTCAGATTACAGCAAGTCAGTAGTGATTTTCTTTTTTTACATGCGTACATATAGTAGGCATTGCACTACATACTGATAGTTTAACTACCTATACACGAGAAGCGGTACAAAAGTAGGAAAATGTTAAAAAATTTATGTGTTTTTGGTTCCTGTATGAGAAATATGTTTTAAAGAGGTTAATGGTATTATTAAGTTTTTAACAAAATCTTAAAATTATCAGTTAAGCAATATTGTTTCTATTTTAGGTTTTTGGTGATTACCTGAATGTTTGTGTAATGCTTACACACGCTAAAAGTACTGAAAAACTTAAAATATCAGCAACATTACAATTCCAATGTTCCAGATTGAGATACAGATCGGAAGAAGAAACAAGCTCGCACCATAGCTTAGGCTCAAGATACTTCTCTTTTGTCTAGAAAAGTCCATGTCTGGTAATATTTATTCTGTTAGGGCTTTTCTACTTGAGAACTGGTGCCTTTAAATCTATTTTATATTTTTGTATTAATCAACTTATATAGTAGATTTTGCTTGACAGATATTGTTTTTTAGAAACCAATTAAATTTCTACAGCAAAGCCAAATTTTGTCGGTTAATAGGCAGTTATCCATTTACCTAGCGGGTTTCCATTATCTGACAGATTTAAAAAAACTAAAGAACATAGACCAGTTTATTTATAAAATATATATTGAAAAATTACGGTAAACTTTTCATGTGCATTTACACCTTAAGTTCAATTTCTCATGCCTCCCACACCCCCATTCTGGGACAAGTTTTGTATACTTGGGATTAGTTTAATAGATGCTGGAGGTTATAATTCAAATCCAGGTTATTAAATAGTAGTACTGCAATTTCACATTTAAACGTCAATCCAGATGTGTCTATCGATGGTTATTAGTTACAATAAATTTTCTCATTCCAATCTTTACGTAGCCAATGACTGTGATTAGACATTTACAGATCTGAAGATCCGCAGTCCTTTCGATTGCTGACAGATCTTACTTAAATCATTGCCACATATTCCATCTGGCTACTTTTTGTTTTCCACTCAATCTAAACATAAATAACCAACTATTTATAACAAACATTGAAAAACTACATTATGTAAAAAAGAGGCATCGCTGAGTTTTCTATGGGTTTTCCGAGACAACAACAGGTAAAATCAAACAATTGACAAGCTACCAGTCCTTATCTAGTAAGTCAGCGGTTAATTAATTAAAAAGCAGTCAAATGCAGCTTGACACTTCAAGCTTATAGTGGATGTGTTAAAGCTGTTGCCAATTAACTTTGGTGCAAAACAAACCCACTCAAAAAACTCTAGTGAGAGAAGTCTACCTGAGTGTCAGCGTATGTCGGAGCATACAAATAGCTTATCATATAATTCGACAGTATTTTTAAGAATGAGGATAAAGGGTCGGACAATTGTGTTGGCCACTAGCAGATGGGATGTGTTTATTGCTAGATTTTTTTTTACAACACTTAGAACAAGTATTTGTACAAGGGTGTTTGGTCGGTGTTTTTGATGCGCGTAATACGGGGCTTGGATCAGGCCTAAACAATGTTGAAATACATTTAGCACATTAAGGACTTCTTGAATTGCCATATTTTTTACCTCATCTCAACAAGCATTCGGGATTTCGGCGCAAAATATCTGCAATCTGATAAACGACTTCATTAATTTGCAGTGTAATTATGTTTCAGCATATTGTTTAGTCTAGTTTAATGTATTAATAATGGTTCTAAAAGATATTATTTATTTTTTACTTATAAAAACAATAGGAAAGGTTACCACAAATGTAAACCTCTTAAATAGTTAACACATGTCGCCATAAAACACATACCCTAGATCTCGTGGTTTTTAACCATATCATTACCAGCATTTTACGAATTTATAAATAAAAGACTAATTTTAAAGTAGTTTTTTTTTTTTTTTTTTTTTTTGTAAAACCACGACTATTTGCTTCAATTATCGTGTTTACGATTTCTAAAGAATTGGTTGCAAAAAAATGGGGAAGCTGAAAATTTTACCGCAAAAAAGCTGGCACGTCTACAGCAAACGTAACCGCGACAAAGTAAGACAGGACGAGGAACAGGCAGGAGCAAGCAATCAGATACAACATTTTGAACCTAAGAAAAACACTATCGAATCAAGACCACAGCGACTTGGTAAGCAGCCACAGCCATGGTACATGGAGAGAAAAGAGAAATCAGTTTCTGAAGCTGAGAAATTGGCAGAGCTGTTGGTAGGTGATCCGCTTATTGCAATGCGAGCACACGATCAACGGGTTGAGAAGCGAAGAAAGAAGCTAGCAAATATTGAGGCAGAGGCACGGTTCATTAGTAACGACAAGCACGAGCGACGCCATAGAAAAAAGAAAAAGGATAATTATAAACATCAGGACAAGCACCATGATTAGAGTTACAAGTTGGATTTTTAATCCCAGTGGGCTCTAAAATAGAAGATAAATATGCCATCTATATTAATAAAGTACAAAAAACTAGCTGGCCAATTTTTTTTTTAAAAGATAAGCAAAAAAGCAACCATCAGTTAACAAACATATAATTGAATCCACAATGCCTAATAATTAGTAGTTATTTCTAAATGAATACTGAACGTTAAAGTGTTAGGCATCTTTAGTTGTGTATATGATAAACCTAATCTAATTGAATAGCCTATATAATGTGATTTACACGAATAACACTATTCGCCGTTTTTCAAAGCTGCTGTGCATTGTTGTGTATCTTTGAAAAGCAGTTAGAAATATTACATAAGTGAGGATGATGATGATGAACGAGACATTGCAGCAGAAGAAGACTGCGGAAAAGTACTGTAAGGCAAGACAACAAGCTTCCGCCAATCAATCCAATACAGTGCAAGGCATGATGCAACAAGAAGCCAAGCTTTTCCAAAGCCTAACAAAACAGAAATCCAACCATATGCATAAGCGGTCATAAGCGAGGGTAGTACTAGATACACAATCACAAATGTCGCCATAGCACATTTAGTCAGACGTCTTCGATACCATGGCACGCTTTCAACACGAGAGTAAAACAGCGATGACGGGGTCACAGCCACAGCCACATAAAGAAGCAACACGCTCAGTGAGCAAATGCTGACTAGTGCATAGGTCCACGAGTCCAAAAGTGGAGACCATTCACCAGCAATAAAAATACCATATGCATATACTGAACCCAGCACAGCAGGGGCAGATGGTATCAGTCGACCGGTGAACAGCGGAAGCACAGCAATAGACATTGCAAAAAAGTACGCTGGCCAAAACAGCCAAGACACCCCAGCCAAGCACACCTGGGCGGTAAATTGAGACCACACTAGAAACTTTGTCCTAGCCGCAATCAACGCCAGTGTCAGTTTAAATGTTGCCATTATGCTGCCCCCACGAAGCGCGCGTAGGAGCAGACGCTGTAACTCTGTTGCCCTTGTATGCTCCTGGTGATGCAGAATAGCGCGTGATGTCACCCAAGCTACAGGGTCTTTCTGCATCACAAACAATATACGGGGAACTAACAGCAAACACACTGCCATCAGCAGATAACTGACTGTCCCACTTATCCGGAGGATATCTGCAAAATTCTGCTGCATGATCCACCCGCCGCGCGCACCATTGTCTAGCGGCATGGATGTGTCCCCAAATGTAAAGGGAGTGTGCGAGTAACCGCGCTTCCCAGAAGCATCCATCACCATGACTTCAATCTGATGCATGCGGTCGTCGTCAAAAATTGTGGGGTCCCAGGGCACCGTCCAAAGAGGAATCTTGACAAGTTCATTCGGAGCGGATCTCTCTACAGGGTATTCCTTGCCACGGTACTTGGCGGTGTGTGAGTGAAGCATTCCATCAATCCGAACCTCTACACTCACCACAGGCTGGTCAGCCCAAATTAGCATGCGGATAAAGCGACTGGCGCGCATGCGATGCAGTGGCTCGTGAGCAGGCAGCAGATAGCGAGCGTCTTTTGGGTTTGTGACCAGCACCACGGGCGGATGCGCAATAGGCACAAGCGGCGGTACAGCATTAAGTAACTTTGGATTGGGTAGCGGCAGCGGGGCCAGCGGGAGTGTGACGTCAACAAACGATATCAGGTCATTGTCAACAGCATATACGCGATACACAGCATGCTCCTTCATATCACCAAGCTCAAGCTCCCAGTACCCTTCCCGTGCGCGAAATGCCTGCAACTGCGCACCCAGTCCGCCCACAAGCTTGTGCAGATGTCCGCACAGAACAACGCTCACACCACGAACAAGCTCTGCAAAGGGGCGATTATGACGGCCATATACCGTGGTACTAACTGGATAATGGTTAAGTAAGAAGGTGTGGTTGGCTGGCCGAGTAGCATCCAGTCTTTGTTCGAGAAGCGCCATTGCAGAGGCATCCAAGGCGCCGAAGAAGTTGAGCGGACGTGCAAAGCCATGACGAGGACATGCGTCGCTGGCCACAAAGGCATAATTGCCAAATGGTTCGTGAATCTGCAACAAATACCCGCGGCTGTCCCGGACTGCTGAATGTGCGCTGTAGAGGTTCTCCGACGCCTGCTCGTCAAATATATTGAAACAATCATGGTTTCCACGCTGATCGCGATAAAACGAGCCGTTGAAGCGAGCAGTGACGTTTGCGGCCTCCAGTGCATGCTCGTAAGCCCGCCACTCATCAATTTGCTGCTGCGAGCGTAGACGCTGGCGGTCTTTTCCATCAGTCAGGTCTCCAGTAACCGCGACCAGGCGTGGCGAGATCAACGGTAGTGCAGTGTGAAGGAAATGTTGAAAGTGCACTAGCCCACCCTGTGGCACGTATTTGCTGATGTGCAGGTCAGATGCATGCACAAAAGTCAGAATACCGTCGCTGCTGTCATCCATCGGTGGCTCCAAAACCATAGGGCCAGAGGACAGCGGCATATTAGCAGCAGTTACTGGAGTTACTGGACGGTTTTCTAAAGCCTCAGCATATAGCGAGCGGTTGGCGTCCACATACAGGCGGTAGGCATAAAGCCAACATGCTAGAGTGGCAAGCACTAGGCCAAGCGAATTGGCAGCTCTGTGCATTATTTAGACAAGAAAGTAGTTAGGTAACGGAAAGCAATTGGTGAAAAGGGCAAAAAAGACGACAGTGCTCTGCACCCTGACTTTTGTGCAATGGAAAAAAAAAAAAAAAGAAGTCATGCAAAGAGCGTAGTCATGGTTAGAATCAAGAAAATCATAAAGTGCAGCCAAGTATGTCACGATTATTATTGCACCCAGTCTGTATTTCAGGTGTCCATCCAGTAGCTTATGGTCATTGAGGAGGCTTCAGATTTGTTGACGTTACATCAGCCTGGCCTATTGCCAACAAATGCTATGTATAAAACATGACAAACTACCACATTTATGATGCAACATCAGTCTTACTAATGTCTCATGGTGAATATAAAATGGTTGATATCTAAAAGTCATTAAATGTTGTGCTGCCCACTAGCCACTATAAGTAAGTGGTTTCCCATTTTTTAACTATCACTCTGGATACTGTGGTCACGTTTTCCAATTCTCTAGACCTATTTGTAGGTGTAAAAGGTGCAGACTTGGGTTTTTAGTGTACAAGCATTGGCTTCAAGTGACTTTCTAGAATTGGCTAGAGTTAGATAATTTTGTTTTTTATGGGCAATCTGTTCCATAGTATAAAAACATGTCAAGAAATGTAACACTAGCCGTGTTAGTTAGGTTCTTAGGTATTGCAAAATGGTTACACAATAAAGTCCAATGTTTATCCCAAAAAGAATATATAAAAGAATTTTAAAATATCGATATGTTGGGGACGAGGGAAAAAAAATAAAAAGGAAAAGGCGAAAAAAAATAGAAACGCAAACTATGCGCAAACGAAAAAGGTAAAAAGAGGCGGAAGGAGATGAAAAGTAGCGCGCAGACACGATACAAATAAATGCAATAGCAAAAAAAAAAAATAGAGCAGCATGTTTTAGGTGACAGTTCATAGAATGTGCGTCGGGCCATGAGCTCGCGACATATCAACAGCAGTGGGAGGTGGGTCCGTAAGCGAGGACGAGCGCTGCAGCTGCTGGATAGCAGCTAACATAGCAGCGACCGACACGTCATCATCTGCAGGCGCCGACCGGTCGCGAGGTTTTGCGCCATCCGCCGAAGCGGGGGCGCGTAGAGGCGAGTGTTTGCGGTTGGCATACTCTTCCAACAGAGTTGAAAATGCGTGCAGACGCGCTTGTAGATCCACGAGCTCGCGGTCACGCAGATCTAGACGAGAGTGAGCATCGCGGCGCGCGTCCTCCGACTCGCGTAGCGCTGCCTTTAGTGTAAGCAGCTCGTCGCGCGACTCTGAGCAGCGGCGCTGCGCAGCCAGATATGCTGCGCGGAAGTCACGCACGCTAGAATCCGACGATTCGGATACGCGTGCGGCAAGTCGCGGCGGCGGTGGAGCGTCTGACAGCTTGCGCTCGAGCGTTGCAATGCGACGATCCTTTGACTCTAGCTGTCCTACTGCCTGGCGCAGGTTCGCAAACGTCGCAATCTCGTCCTTAGCGCCAGTCCACAACTGTTCAAGCTGCGTGGCGCGATCACGCGCGCGCTGAGTCTCAGCACGTTGCGTGTCACGCTCAGCAGTCAGGGACGCAACCTCGGCGCCAAGCTTGTCGGACCGAGCTAGCGCGTCCTCCAACATTGTCTGCACGCGCTCTGCGCGCTCACCTGCTGCTTGCGCAGAACGCAGGGCACCCTCCAGCCGGTCTGAGCGTTCTGCATTAGCTTCGGAAAGAGCAGCAATGCTTGAGTCACGATCAGCCAGCTGTTGCTCAAGCACAGCCACACGCGTGCTATCACCTGCATCATCCTGCATAGCCTCCAGCGCGTGCAACTGGTCGCGCGCCGAAGCAGCAGCGGCGCGTGCCTCGGAAGCCGCATCATGCGACTGGCGTAACGACTGTGTAGCGGTCGCCAGCTGCGAGCGCAGCGCGTCAGCGTCGTTGAGAGCACTGGCGTACAGACGCTCGAGCTCATGGATGCGGTGTGCGCTAAGTTTAGCCATGAGTGGCGGCCGCTCAGATGCAAGTGCACTGGCTTTGGCTTTGAGGTAAATAGCCTCCTGCAATGCTGCCTTGCGTCCGCGCTCTGCCTCGGCTACGCGCTCAATCGCCACACGCGAAACCGTTGTCAATTGCTGCTTGGCCTCCGCCAGCTCACGCCGCATCGCTAGTAGCAATGGCAACGCATGCGCGTTAGCCTCAGAAGCCTTGCCCACTTCTGCACCAGCATCCGCCTCCGTCGTTTCAGCGCTGTGTTGTGCATGCCTCTCCTCCAGCGCGCGCCAGACGCGCGATGCTTCCTTGTGGAGCTCGCTCTCGGGCCTTGGCTTTGAAATAGATTCCGACACGGAATCTGATATAGACTCTGTCTTGGCTGCGGGAGGATTTGCCACAGAATCTGCCGGCGGATTTGGCTCAGCAGCGGTTTTTGGGTCGGGAAGCGTTTCTACAGAATTCATAGGCTTTGAAGCAGGCTCCAACATGTTCTCATCGGACGCTCTTGTCTTAGAAGCTGTCGCCTCTGTCCTCTTTGCCTCAGCTGCCGCCTCAACTCCGGCAGAGCTTCTGTTGCGTAGCTGTATCGTCAGACGGCGATCGTCCCGCTCGTCGCGGTCCTCGTTACGTGGCACTTCAGGTAGAGGCTCAGAAGGCATAGAGTCAGCTACCGGCGGACTGCTAGCAAGTGTCTGGCCCAGTGCAATAGACCGGCGCTGGTGAGTGCGACCGCGACTCGCGGGCTGCTGCGGCGACCACGCACGCGCAGATGGATCGTCAAGCGGGCTGACCATCTCAAAGCTATCAACTGACGCCGCAGGTGCTGTGTCAATCGGTGGCGGACGCGATTCATCAACCATCGACGTGGTACGCGCAACGGCGTCTACTGGCGACGGCACCGGTGCAGTCTCGCGAGAAACATCGGTGCCTCGTGCACCATCGGGCTGGATTTTGATCTTGGATGTCTCAAGCGTGTAGACAGCTGGCGCAGCATCATCGCGCGGCATCGCGCCACTGTACAGCAGCAGCCGCGTCTTGACAAGCGAAAACACTGGGTCAACCTGGTGCGGCCACGCTGCTGAGCTGACTTGGAACGTGTACCAGCGCTGCGACGAGATCTTGTACGCAAAAAAGTCGTTCAGAGGTTCTCCATGTAGCGTTCGTCCACCCATAACAAAAATACAGTCATCCACTACCGCGGACGCATGTCCGTAGCGTGCAGGAGGCATGGCGCCATTTGGCGTCACTTGCGCCCACCGCCGTAGCTCCAGATCATACACCCACAGGTCATTAAAGCACTGCGACCCGTCCATCCCACCAAACACGTAAAGGCTTCCTGGATACACGCTACATGAGTGACCGGCACGCGGCGCTGGTGTCACCAGGTCCTCACGCCGCAGCGAGCCCTGTGAACCGCGCGCTCCAACCGGGCCGCCCACTGTGTCGTAGTTCCACCGTGGACCCTGCTTTGTCGCGGCCCGCACATCGAACGACACCAAATCGTTTCGGAACCGTCCATCTGACGTGCCGCCAAACACAAACATCTTCGAGCCCACCGGCACCGTTGTGTGACCTTTGCGGCCTGATAGCGCCTCTCCCTGCATCGGCACCCGATACCACGTCATGTTTGCCATGTTGTAGGCATACAGACTATCGTCACATCCACCGCCGATAACCTCACCCCCAAACACAAACATCGTGCGGCCAATAAACGTCGCTGTATGGCCCTCGCGCGGGTCTGGAACACTACCGCTGACCCGCACGCGCCGCACCTCCCACGTACTCGTGTCTAGCGTGTCCATCCCGTTGTGCAATCCGCCGTCGGTCTTGCCGCCAAACCAGTACACAACTTGATCGTGAAGTGCCGCTGAAAATCCGCGGCACGGAAACGGCACACTGCCATTAAGCCCACGTCGCGACCAGAAAGAAGAGCTGCGGCTTGTCCGCGTACCGTCACCATTACTCTGTGGCCGCCCCTCTGCTGCCTGGGTCCGTGCATCTGGTAGCGACGCAGACTGGGACAGGTCACCGTTGCGTCCCTGCTGTACGGGCGCATAGCGGTCTGCAGAAGTAACTGATGTCGCTGCCGGCCTATACGTTGTCTCCTTGTGCATCGCTGGCGGCGGCGGACCTTGGGCAAAAGCTGGGCTTTGCCCAAATTGCGGGCCCTGAGCGAACGGCGAACCTTGCGCAAAGGGCGGGCTAGCTATCGACCCCTGTGGTACCGCTACTGCCTCTTCGTTGCGTCGCAGCTGTGTCATACCGCCCCTTGTGTGGCCAAAGTTCTCTGGCACACCTGAAGGCGGCCGCACTTGCGAGCGCGAGGTGCTCTTGCTCTTCCTGCTAAAGATGCTTGGCATTCTCTTTGCTGTTATTACTTTCCCGTTTGTCTTGGTGTGCTGTTTAGAAGCTCGTGTCCGTGTCGTTTACTTGTGTATTCTCTCCAGAAGCGCTGTCGCCGTTGTCGCTTCAAGGGAGGATATATGGAAGAAAGGTACGTTATTGCTCCAGTGTTTAGAAAGGATATGTGCTGCCGTTCTGCCTTTCGACGCGACGTATCCTCGTTAGTTAGTGGTAGTGTCGTTGCTTGCTTGTTGTTGCCTCGCAACTGCTTAAAGGATACAAATAAGAAAGAAAAAATAAGACGTTATACGCAACACAAAGGGAAGCGCGCTTTAACTCCTGTGTCCCTATAGTGTTGTGTTAGAGAAAAACAGGGTGGGTCAAGTCAATCAGCTCAGTAGTGGGTTTTGGTGTCCAATGCCTCAACGGGGGGGCGACTCTAGCAAACGATAGGCGAGGGATGATGCCTCTTTCTATCTACCTAAACACATACTGTTTATTCACCTCCTCTCTCTCCCCAAAAGAGGGAACGTTTACTTTTCAAGACACGCGTCAGAAAGACAGCTTTTTTTAGCACTTGGGTGACTCGGAGATTGCCCGCAATTGCGAGTGACAGAGCAACAACAGTTTCCTCGTCGTAGCTGCTATTATAATTAATACAAACAATATCGTGCTCTCCTACGCTTAATACAAGGTCACTGGAGTGCTGAACAGGATGAGCGTAGATAGAAAATATATGAAAAGTGTGTCGTGAGCGGGAGAAGGAAGATACGAAGGAAAAGGGATGAAGGAAGCAAAGCAAGCGCTTCTGTGTCCACAAAGATGCGATTCTCAACGCACCTGGGAGATCCAACTCTCTCAAAAGGGAAGAAGGGCTTCCCCCCAGGCGCATGCCATCTGCAGTACAACTTCTTGGTCTCAGCTGCGATGTGCTTGTGTGTCCCCATTTTATCGAACTGGACCACCAAGCCTGAATACATGTGGTGGACTGATTAAACACTTCTTTCATGGCTGTCTTGCCACTCCAATAGACTTTGCGACAGCCTCCTCTCCCTCATTTCAGGTCCATTGTGCTTTGGGTTGTTCCTGTGGTCTCTTGCCCCAGCTGTGGTTTCAGACGTTCATTTATGCCTCGCACTATTGCACTGCCAAAGCCCTTATACCGCCGCTGGCATTGACATAAATACAACATGCTTTCTCTTTCCACCGTGCGCACGCCCTGCCACAAAGACGTGATTGTGTTGGGTTTAAGCCATATCGGTCACGTGATAAAATTATGTGATTTGATTTAGTCTTATCGGATGCCTCACAATCTTTCAGGTTTACTTTTGTAGAGCTTTTGGGCCGACAAAGGCCTCCAATATGAAAGTACGCAATTCACTAGCAGACTCTTTCTTTACTTATTTCGAGTGCTACTTATTGTCCCGAATCTTAAATCACTCCTGTATTGTCATAGAGAGTAAATTAGAGCATGGCGCTTCGTATTGCTTCCAAGAACCTTCCTGGTAAGCCCTCGTCCGGGTTCTTTTTTTTTTTGTTGCGGATTCAAAGAAATGAGAGGAAAGTGGTGGCGATTATATGTGGAATCTTTTGCTAATCCAGGCTCGACAAAATTACTCTCAACTTGGGGTTTGTAGCTCTTGCTCAGCGTGGTCTGACCATGCGTCTGACTCCCGCAGGCGTCTCTGCTATCAGGTAACGTACAGAACTTTATCGGATATTAAACGAGAATGGCGAAGAAAAGCATGTACTAAATAGCTACTGACATTGCTTAAACAGTTTTTGTAGATCGTATACTACCGAAAATAAGGAGCGCGTGGACCCAGCCGAGAAGGCTAACAGTATTATTGATGCGTTCCCTGGAAAGTCACTGGTGGCCAAGACTGGGTACTTTGCCAGTGCAACAGGGTTGACTGCGCTTTTGATTTCGAAGGAAATTTATGTGTTGAACGAGGAAACCATCTTGGTGGTTGCATTTGGATCGATTTTAGCGGTTCTGTACAAGATGGTCAAAGAGCCATACAAGAGCTGGGCTGACACTACACTGAAGGGATTTGAGGACGCACTTTCGGGTGCTCGTGGTGAGCACAAGTCGGCGGTGCTTGCGCAGATTGAGGCCAAGTCCAGACTAAAGGATATTGTGCAGTACACGAAGAGCTTGTTTGGAATGTCCAAGGAAATTGCCTCTATGAATGCCGAGTCTTTTGAGCTGCAGCAGAAGGTTGCTCTTAACTCTGAGATTAAGTCGGTGTTGGACTCGTGGGTGCGCTACGAAAGCTCTGTTCGCGAGAATGAGCAGAAGGCACTGGCGAAGAAGGTTGTTAACAATGTTCGTAACCAGCTATCCAGCCCCAGGGCTCAGGACGAGATTATTGCTCAGTGTCTACGTGACATCCAGGCTGTTGCGAAGACCGCTTAAGCATATATTTGCTTTTTTTTTCTCGTTCAATGTCACAAGCAACTATCTTTTAATGGAATTTTGCTTTTTTGATTAATTTAGGACAGCAGTAGCTACTCTCAAATAGCTATTGTATTGCGATTAGTGGCTATAGCCGCTTGCTGTTCTTGTGGCGCTTGACAGGTTGCTGTAGTTAATCAGAACTAGCCACAGCTCCTTACACTTAAAACGCTTCAAAATTGTCATGTCTTCACGCAAGTTTAAAAGTGTGTGCCAAAGGCTTAGCTCAGAAAAAATATTATAAGTAGGATTGCAGCGTGGCATTAGCACACAATCATTATTTGCGTACTAATGAAAGAGACTTGTTGTAAAAGGCCTCCCAACTGTGGGTTTGCTCAGCGACGGTAAATTATTAGTATCTACGCTTCATTAAATGTTTTAGACTTTATTCGGCATTATTGGAAGTCTCAGCTCTGTTCACCTAAATGCAGGGACCTTTTTATAACGCACAATGACATATTTAGATGCGAGATCACATACCTTAGCCGCTTGTTATGTTTATGTGTTAGGTTAATGAAGGTAATATTGGTCTCCAAGATGTTTTTCAGCTTAACGCAGTCGTTAACTTTTGGTAATCGACTTGACAAATATCTTATTGGGGGGGTTTTTTTACCATTACCAATACTGATATTTTTAATACGTGTTTTGTTAAAAACTCAATTACATGTTAAAAGTGTTTTAGAATATATTGGTTGGAGGCTGGCACATGTGCAAACCAATTATAGAGTTATTAAAACATGTTTTTTATGCTTACAATTCTTTTTAAAATCTTGAAAACCTAGACAAAAATTAAAAACTTTTGTATGAAATAGTGGAATATTTGCTTCAACTGTTTTAATAATTTTGTTAAATATGTAATATCCAATTGCGCCATTTAATAAAACTAATCCTTCTTAAACAATAATGTTAGCTAGATGTGGAAAGTAAACCTTGTAGAGGTCGATTAACTCTATTCCTGGAAGCTCAATTTCAGACTCCAGTTCTAGATTTTTAAATTTCTGCATACGTAGAACAAAATACATAACTTTTTAAAAATTAAGTCTGTCGAATACACGTCTGTATTAAAAGAAATGGATAAGTCACTAATATTTGTGTGCAACATATCAACTCCTTTACTTGAAGCCTGCTGCATAATTTGATTATGCATACCAATCTCATAATTGCTAAATACAAGGCTGGTAATATTTAACGGGTCAAGTAATGGTAGCTTAACAATTAATTCCAAACGATACTTTTGTCAATTTGCCGATCACAATTGTCAAATCCATATGCTGTTTGTTTTTGTAGCAGAAAAATTGAAAAAATAACTGTCCAAAATTATGCAAGCGTGTTTTAATGCTGCTAATTATAACCGCTAGTTTATGTAAGAATTTTTATTTAAACCATAAATACATTTGACGACTAGCTATACAAATAGAGTTACGATGGGATTAATTAAGTAATTGTTATTTGTTGAAATAGCTAGAAAGCTGAAAAACAGCAAATCTGGGGGGTTCCAGCTATTGGCTGAGAACATGAAAGAAAAATGGTCTGTCATTGTTTTAGATGTATATGTTATAAATGTCAATAACAATAAACCAAAAACAGTCATTTATTCTTCTCATTTTATTAAGAAGTATACTTAATTAATACCATAAGAAACCACCTGTATTTAATACCGAGCATCATCTTTGGTCGGAGGTCGGAGTTTACGCATATTCCGACATATAACAGGTAAATAAAGCGGAGAATCATTATACAAAATGCTACATTTTCCCGTTGTATCGGAAGCTTTAAGGCTATTGAAATAGTTTTCTATACCCACTTTCATGCTTGTATTCATTTGCTGTTGCAATATAATTTAAACAACAAATGTCGTGTAAATATAGGTTTTCCTAAACTTGAACACCGCATTGCATTTTGCAGGCACTAGTAACAAATAGAATGCACATAACAAGTGTACAAAAGGTTTAAAAATACAGAGGAAATTTTCTTCGAGTTACCTCCTTTTTTGCTACCTGATAAACTACTAATTTCACATTCAAGTACATCATGGAGGAGGGGCTTATGTATTTTTCAAGACCATCAGTAGAAAATCGAACTTGAGCAATTTAGTTATTGACAGTCAGCGCTTGAGCATCGAGATCAATGAGGGCTTGCCGATAATCCTCATTGCCTTCGTCCTTATTATCACTGATGCGAGAAAGTTCTGCCTGTGCCCATGCCTCAAAACCATCTGGTAGCTTACATGTATCGCGATGTGTCAACTTTAGCATTTGAAGTGAATCCAAATAGGGAACACGACGTTCATATGTTATAAATCCTCCATGACCTTCGCTTATTTCATCCGTGTTATTAATCAGACGCCTAGCGAGCGTATTGCACCAGAATGCGGCAAACTGTACAATCTGAAATTTTGTGTTCTGATTCACATTGGGGTTAAACTCTGGATTAAGCAAGTCCTCGAAAAGGCGAACAACGCGCAGATCAAGCCTTGCACATTCCACCTCGCCTCCGCTATAAGCAGTTGATGTATGTGAATCAATATCGTGCATCAAGTGAAACCCATCCAAGTCCACAAACTGCTCGAGTGCTGGTGCATAGCCACGAATTAGCGCCGAGAGTGCAAAAATATGTTTGCTTGCAGTTCTCGCATCATATTCGTGTTTGAGTATGTGTATAAGCGAGTAGATAGCCCCAGAGCGATATGCAATCCCTTGTAGAGCCGGATTATTTTGTACAAGCGTGCCTAGAACAATTGACGAAAGCTGCCGTGTGTATGCAGGCCAAGGAAGAGGCTTGTGGGTAGGATCGCTAAGCCTGAGCAACGCTGATACAGCACCAGGCTCATGTATTAGCCGCTCAGCTTTCTGTGTGTCATACGCCAACTCTTTCAAGTCTTCCAGCTCTCGGTCTAGCTGCGCCCTCATAGTGTGGTCTACCAGCCCGTTTCCAGCATTAATTACAAAACCCATCAGTTTATGCGTATTACTGGTGTCAAGAAGATTGTTCTCAAGCATTTCCTGTTGGGATCTATAGTCTGAATCCACCCTTTCAATGACGTTACTTCCAACAGGTGTAATAGCAAGTGCTTGCTCATCGACACTATCATCTGCTGCCATTAGCCGTGCCTGTCGTTGTCCCGTACCCATGTCAAGTTGTACGTGCAAGCCACGAGGTATCTCTTGTCCAGGCATTATTAACTGAAACTTATTGGTAGCATTGAATATGCGCGGGTAGCAGGTTCGTATACCAGTTTTACTGTCTGTAGTACATAGGGTGTTATCATCTTTTGGCCAATATTTTTCGTCTGCGTTGAGAGAGTCGAGCGCCTGGCTATGTGGTACCAGCTGGAAGAGAGCCACCAAAATTCCCAATGAGCAGATGCGCATCTTTTGTTAAGTGTATTATTAATTAGTAAACCAG
>KZ303496.1:361626-376371 GCA_002705745.1 Coemansia reversa NRRL 1564
TTCTTGATATTAGATGTGTGGTCTGAACCATGGTCTGATCATTATTTATCATTTGGTCTGGTCTCATCAATATATAATTAAATGAACCCTGGTCCAAATATATATTGCGGCAAGAAGGCCGACTTATTAAATAAAAAGTAGTTTATGTTTTTAAAATTATTTATAATAGTAAAGAAACATTCACAAAACTAGCAGGAAACTGTACTCCTTTTTATAGTGCTAGAACCGTACTACTAGATGTGCAAATAATGCCATTCTCGTTGTATCATCTTGTGCTTGCTTTCTCATGATGTCTATCATCGTCGTCATCATTGTTTGGCTTGATCTAGTTCATGGTCATGTCCGTGAGCCGTTTGGCTCCCGCAACAAATATATTTCGCTGGATATAGTATATAGATTTTGAGGCAATAAAAGCCCCTGAGTGGAGTACCATGGACTAGAGTGTTTAAACATGGCCGTGAAAATAAATTTGCATTAAATTTTTTAACGATATTAAATGTTAACAGGCTGTTAACATATTTAAGAAGCAATTAATGGTAGTAGCCTTTTCTATTATTTTTCTAAAGTTTAAGATAACTATTAAAAATTAACAACTCGTAGTATATTTGCAACGAACCGCTACAAAGTATTTTCTTACTGGTAATATAATATGGTGTATATATGATGTGCACTTTATAATATTTAAATAATAGAATTAAAACTATTTACAGATTTGTTAATGGCGACTTTAAGATGAACTGTTTGTCATCATTGTAGCAATTTTCTAGAGGGGGGGGGTCACCGGTACCCACTTTTCCGTCTAATAGTTTGGAGGCCGTTCTTGTCGCCTTCGGAAAAACGCTTGTGTGAGTATTCGAACCATTTTTTTCCATTGGTAGTTTTGATGCGACGCCGGCCATCGCACAAAGTTTTAAATCCGTAGTCGTTAAGGTTCTTCTTAATTGAAGTTATCAGGCGCATATTCATTCCTTTTTTATTCAAGGCCTCAAGAAGCCTTGGCCACGAGCAAAACTTGAATCCGGTACCATCACTACGCCAACGAATCCACTCACTGTTTTTGGTGTCCTCTAGTAGCCTACAGAGTAGAGCAACACCTTTCAGATTAATTGTATTTAGCTTCATCAGTAGGGGTTTTGTACGGTAATTGAAGATTATCAACATTTTTATGCATGCTACTTACAAATACAACACGTAAGGAAACGTGTAAGTCGGCTCGTTACTGAACATCTGATTAAAGGAATACGATGGGGTTGACATGGGCGCAGAGTACACGGGGATATCGTAGTCATTCATGATGAAGCTAAGCGATGGAGGTAGGTTACGCATACAGGCGTCGGGTGCCATGCAGCCGCGGTTTGAAATATACCCGCTACCATTACTGACACTCATTCTGAACAACTGCCCCTGTGCCAGTATCAAAAAAAAAAGTATAAAAAGAGGAAAGCAAGATCAACCAAAAAGGTATCTTTGGTAGAGATTCCCAGCTTTAGACGAGATAGCAAGGAAAAAGGAAAAGAGCTGTTCGGACAACGTTATCACTGGCCTTGCGGCCGCCATTATCATAATAAGGAATAAGGTGCGCGAGCGCCTGCTTCCTCAATGCCAAAACAAGGGTAAAGACCTCCTCAGGAACGTCCAAATTCCCAGTGCATATCTGTTCTTTCTGAGTGACTGACTGATGATTTGCACAATTGTAGTCATACTGATCAACAAGTGGCCTAACCAAACCAGGAGTACCTCTTATCTCGGATGTGTGTTTATTCCCTAGTTATTTGGTTCTATAATATGCACGTCGTAAAAACAGTGCAGTCCCGAGAAACATAAGTAAAAAAAAGCCATACTCACTACAATGACATGCTTTACATGCATACCCGATGATTACCTTGTTCTTTATCTTTGTAATGCAACCAAAAGTGGGTGCATGTCAAGTCAGTATTGTGGATGCTTGGTTGACCATGCAATCTACTCCACACCAATTTTGCTTAACGGGAAAATCAGCTTTTTTTCTTGTTAATGCGAACATGGCTGTTCCTTAAATCAAGAACAAAGAACATTGGTTTTGCGCTGCGCCACACACTCTTCCCCACACCCCCACTTTTTACCTTGAGGAAAACCCCCTCTGCAACCACCCCCAGCAAAAGCGTTTTCTGAAGGCGTCTTTATGTGTCACCTCAATGCATCTACACGTGGTGCGGAAAAACTGGTCTTCTCCTGCAGAAAAGCCCTGTTATCTGCCATGGTGAGCAATTTTAAGACCAAACCACATACACTAAACCAAAATTTAATCGAGAATAGTTGGCAACTTGAACATTTGTTTGCCCAAGAACATGATGGCTGATCTTTTCAGTAATTGAATAAATGTTAACAGCGCATAAAAATGCGACGCCTTTCTTGCTTATAGTTCTTCTTCCAACGACAACGCGTGCAAGCACATGCGAAAATGAGCGAACTGCACGAACAAACGGGAGTCCAAAAAGAAATCCAAGCCGCTTCTCGTAAGCACACACCTCTGGAAACTCCAAGCCACGCTACTCAAACCGAAATGCATAAGCTGCTTGACTGTGTGAAGCCAAGCTGGCGTTTCAATAAAAACATTTTCCATCTCGGGGGGAGAAAAGACAGATGAGATGATGTGACATGTTGTACATCATCTGACCTGCCTCGTGCAACATGGTTTATGATTGGCCTAATTGTGGCCTCAGAGTGGCGTTTAGCACCTCCATTTGAATATAAATACATTTTGCAAAGAAAATGACAATATATGCGCATTTGAGGCGATCGATACCGACAAAAACTTGTGGATCTTGCACTGCAGGTAACAGATCGGGAATGCTGCAGCATTTTTTTTTTTCTGCACAGATCCCGCCACATCAAAATGTCATCCCCATTCTACACAATTAATCCAAATTGCCATGAAACACTTGCTAGTGGCAAACTGCGGCCACTGAAAAAGGCTTGGTCGGATGTTAAAAAAAGTATGGCAATTGTTACCCTTTAAGGGCAGTCATTTGGGCAATGTAGACAAAAATAGATGTGAACGAGCCTCCTGAAGAATGTAAAATTTGCTTTCCCAAGAAGGAACAATCGCAAAAGCTGCACTGCTGGGATATTCATTAACTACAGGAGGGTCGCTCCTGGCGATGATGATGTGTGGAACCCTCCTACTCTGATGAAACATCTTATATCCAATGAATCATACTGATTATCCACCTGTGTAATCAGGTGATTAAGTTTCTATCGAATGCTCGTGTCAAACTAGGCACGCAAGTAAAAAAAAAATGCTTTTCTACACTTTAGCTTATTATTTGTTCCTAACTCTATCCAATTCTATAACAAATAAACATTTAGCAAACATGGGAAATGTATGTACACATTAGGAATACATTTTATCGCTTGTAATTGCTTGAAGTTATCGTGGTTTTTTTGTAGCGTTTAATACTACAGTTTACATTTTTATCTTTTCATTCTTATAGGGAGCAAAGGCACAACAGAAGCGTGACCGCAAGAAGGATACATGTGGTGTAGCCAAGAGTCAGTTAAAGATTAACGAAAAAGCACGGAATATTTCATGCCAAATTTGCCGCAACACATTCATGTGTACTTCAAGAAGAAGCGAGCTTGAGGTACATGCCGAGAACAAACACGGCAAGTCTATGAATGATTGCTTTCCAGACTTTGTAGACGCACCAAACAAAAAGTCAAAGTAGCTAAAAGAGCATCTCTATATATAAATCTTTTGTTAAAAAAAAAAAATTCAATAGAATATGAACGGTAAGAAAAAAAATGTAGAAAAAACAATACTAGTTAGAAACTTAATAGTTACGGTTGGTAAAGTCTTCTTCCGAGATATACGAGGCAATAACAGTCCTCCCCATAAACTGACGTCCAGCAAGTGCGTTTAGTGCGCTGGTGGCTGCCATCACATCAGCAAACTTGACAAAGACCTTACCGACACCAGGCACTTGGGTGTCTGGATGATCTGCCGAATTGCGAGGAATAACCACATCAGATACCTCGCCATGAGTGCTGCACTCGTCACGAACATCCTCTACAATATCCTCATACTCTGCATCATCAGCAAGATCGGCCGGTGTAACCATGTTAAGTAATTGCACAATCTGTGTAGCCTGCGCAGCAGTATCCACTCCATCTCCACCCGCAGCACGAGCCATACCAGGTGGCAGAGTGACTCCAGTACCTGCATAAGAAGATGGTGGGTGCTGATTCCCGTAGTCGATCTGTCCACCATTGGAACGCTTAGAATCGCGTGGATGCTGGTAGCCTTGTTGCTCTGGAAATTGCTGTTGCTGTGACATCGGCAGCGGTACGCCATTCGCTCCGCTGCGCGCACCAATACTGGCGCGTTGTACCACTAACGTGCGGTCACCTAACTCCATATTGTTTAGTCCCTGACAAGCAATATCCGTCATATTTGGATCCAAATACTCACAAAAGGCAAACCCTCGCGACATGCCTGTGGCATTGACCTTCACCAAGTTAAACGATTTAAGCTCACCAAATGCCCGCAATAGCTCCATCACCTGGTCCTCATTAAGGTATGTCGGGATACCGCCAATATAGACTTTGTCTGGAGAATCAGGAACCATGTTTGATAAGACTCCAGGAATGTTTAATGCCGGTGGCTTAGGCTCAGATTCTCCAGGCGGTGGAATGTAGTCCTTGGGGCGTCGGATCTTGACTTTTTGGTTTTGAAACATCACCCCATCTAGCCCCATACCCATGGTCGCCTGCTCAGCATTGCGGACCTCAACAAACGCATAGTTCTTGTCGTGGTTAATCTGGATGTTCTGCACGGGCAACTCGTCGGGCGGTGCAATGTTTGTCCGCACCATGAGATCATTGAAAAATGACGCGATGCTGTCTTCGTCGACACCAAACGGTATATTCCCCACGTATAGCCGCCGTGCTTGTCTTTGCGCAGTGCTTGGAAATTCACGCTCACCACGACTGCTTGGACGAAAGCGGTCATTGTCATCGCGATGTGTGTGCTCAAACAGTACACTTGGATTAAATGACGCCACGTTACGTGATCCTGCAGATTGTCCAGGCGGCGGGAACATACCAGATGATTTGGCTACAAGACACGTCACATTCTCAAAACCCGCTGGCGGCAGATCCCAGAGCTGCAACTTCTTTGGCCTCAGGTGTAGCGGAATAACCTCTTTCGCACGATGTACTTCGCGACGATAGCTGCTGTCACGCGACCTATTTCTGTGTCGATTGCTGGCGCTTCTGCTACGAGACCTTCGACGACGCGTGCGCGATCGTTCGCGTCGCCCGTAATCATTATCACGTCGTCTTTCGTCACGTTCATAATCGTGTCTATGCCGGGTGCTCCGGGTGCCGTGACGCGACCTGCTGCGTCTTCTCGGAGACCTACTCGGACGTTGACGTTCATGTGCTCCTCTCGTGTCGTGCTCTACTTTTAGATTACCAAGCGACTCACCCATGTCTTTTAGAAAAGAGCTAGCTATAAAAATGGATATAGATTAACTATAGTATCATTGCTGAACCGAATATATGCATATTCTAGCTACATATAAACGCCCCTAATAAACTTAAAAAAATGACAAAGCGCATATGTCCATGAATTGATACAGATACATATACAAGCATACGCGTATCTGGAATTTGCTTGGAGAATTTTGCTTACCTGTGTCGGCTGCACTAGCACCATGCGCGTGTTTCCCATTGCCACTAGATACCTGTACTGTATTTCCAGACTGAGCGTTTTCGCCTACAGGCGGTGTAGAATCGCGGGGTGAATCACTTGCCATCCTTACGTTATTAATGTTTGCCAACTGAGAAAAAAAAAAAAAAGTTGCAATAAGATTTGCCAATAAAACAGCACCCGACACGCTCCCAGCTTACGTCTGTAACAAGTTGCCTTCCCACAATTTCAAGTGAGCCAAGACGAGCGGTTGTGAAAAAAAGAAGAAGAAAGTGGTCAATTTAGAAGACAACAAAAGAAAGTCGGTAAAAAATTCGGACAGGTATACATTTTTTTTTTTTGGGTGCTTGACCTCCCGGTTTATTTAATCACCACTAGCATAGATCCGGATCACGACGGTATGCTACCATGGCTTCAACGCGATGAGCATCTGTAGAGAAAGAGCGCAAGCGGACCTGCTCGGCGTTTTTGATGTGTAGAGGATCCGAGTCTGTCCATGTAGTGGGCACTTCTGCGTCAGAGTCAGCATAGACTAGAATGTTAAATGTACACTTTTCCTCGATAATTGGCAGAAACGAGACGCTAGCTGCGATTTGACGAAAGATAGCCTGGATCTCCATACGCAGTGCCTTCTCAGACTTTGGCGGCTTGGGCTTTTCTCCTGCCACAACTTCCTCATCGTCAACTAGTTGTATGTCAAACTGCCAGCGCTCTAGTGTTTCGCGAGCCTCGCGAGAGTTTACAGCAAGTACTAGCTTGTTTATCTTACCCATAGAAAGCCATTCCTCGACCGACTGCATTATTTTCTCCAAATACTTTTGTACTTGTTGGTCGTTCGAAACCCAAATATCAAGTCCGTACTTTTTCTTTACCTCAAACTCCTCAACTGGATAGATACCACGCTGAAAGAGAATACTGTTGATACCATACATAAAAAACTCTGTTACAATACGAGCAGAGCCTTTAAGCGTAATTTTGCCCTTTGTTAGCTGTGCTTGTACTGACATGGTTTTTTTTTTGTTGCTTTTTTTTTTGAAAGAGTAGAAATTAACAATACATTGAAAAAAAAAATGTTGAGTGAAGAGAGAAAAGGATAAGAAAATGTGAAACCCAAACAAATAAACAAAACCTGCTTTGATCACCCATTCTAATATGTTTTAATTTTATTGCAAAAAAAAAAGAAGAGGTTGGCGTTTACCTTTTTCTCTCTTACACAAACAAAAATAACACCACTTTTTTTTTCTTTGCATTTTAAATTCTAAAGCAACTCTTCTTTCGGTTTTTCATTAAATTATGTCAACAGAAGAGGAGAATAGCAGCGCCAATCCGTTATTTTTAAAGTGGGTGAGCGAGTGGTATGAGGATGCTCGCAAACGCAATACCAAGACACAATACACTCTGAAAAAAGCATGTAACTCACTACAACTTTATCCTTTATGTATTGAAAATCCACAAGATGCGATACAATTACAAGGGATTGGTCAGGGTATAGCTGATCGTTTAGCCAAAAAGCTTGCTGCTTGGCGCAAAGAGCAAGGTATTTCTGATCCTCAGGATGGTGCTTCAAGATCAACCAATAATTCTGGTACAAACACAATTAGCACAGTAAGCTCTGCAGGGTCCGTACAGAAACAGCGTGCAAACAGAATATACGTACCGCGATATCGCTCTGGTGCATTTTCACTGCTGATAGGGTTACTAAAAACGTATTGTCTATATGGACCAGACTATTATATACCAAAGAGTGAGCTAATACCTCTCTGTGAACAGTATACTGATACTCCATTTCATGTGGGTGGAAGTACTCAAGGAGGTCGTGGAGGTCAAACAAACAGCTTTGCACAACATACGGCATGGTCAGGAATGAAAACCTTAGAATCAAAATCCTTGACTGAGCGCCAAGGAGGTGTAAAGTTTTGTTTAACTGAAGAGGGTCTGGAAATAGCTAGAAATGTCATAGGTGTGTTGCGCTCACGAAATGAGCTTCCATCAGATGACAATCAGTTATTTGCTGATTTCGAACGTCGCCATATTGATATTACAGCTAGCAAACAGAACAATGCTACAAGCCCAAATATGCTTGAAAACACAGATGCTCTAAGGTCAAATGTATTACCGCCACTTCCTCCAGACGGTAGACAACGGAACGACTCTTTGGAGGCTCCAAACAGGAGCAAACAGATACAAAGCCGCTCTGCTGTACTAAGCCGTTCATCTTCCGCAGGTGTCACATTTAGTCGACAAACCTCAGCTGCAGCAGCATCAGATATCGAGCTTGATGATTTAGTTTGTTATCCAAAAAGCCAGTACGATATTGTATTAATAGTAGACAACCGAGAGGTACACTCTACAGCAGATCGCGGACTAATTGAGAGGGAGCTAGAGAAGCATGGAATTATTATTGAAATTCGACCCTTGACTGTTGGAGACTATCTATGGATAGCACGTGCCAAATCCTCCAGCATTTACAAAGGTTTTCCAGATATTGTACTCGATTATTTAGTTGAACGCAAACGCATGGATGATTTATGTGCTAGTATTCGTGACGGTAGATACCGTGAGCAACATTCTCGTATACACAGCACTGGTTTTACCAACGTCTTTTATATAGTTGAAGGAAACGATCCCGATGCTGTAAGTAGATTAGGCGAGGCAGCAGTAAACTCGGCACTTAGTCGTATACAAATCAATCATGGTTTTCATTTAAAATGTCCTCCAAGTTTTGAAGCTACATTGAAACTACTACGACAAACAACAAAGACCCTTCAATCAGTACTTGAGGATATCTATGCTATTCCTGATAATTTTGTTGGATTAAAGGGCTTTGCGGATATGAAAAAGAATCTTCAGTTAAAATTTCCTCATGTATGTTTGGCTATGTCCTTTGACGCATACGATGCGGTGAGCAACAAGAGTGGTTCCTTGTCTACTGGTGAAATATATTTGCGTATGTTGATGACATTACGTGGTATTAGCGCAGATAAGGCATTGACTGTAGGAAATCGTTATCAAACACCAACACAGCTTATTAATGAGCTCAAAAATTCAGAAGATGGTGACAAGACAGTAGAAGAGCTTGTTATTAGCGGTACATGTCGTAAGATTGGGCCAGCGCTAGGAAAACGGCTCACACAGTTCTGGACATCAGAATCATTTAGCACCACTTCATGACTATATCTTCAAAGCGCATGTATTTTATTGCGCAACAGCATTTTTTTTTACACTTATTTGTTGAAATTTAGCAATTCTATGTAAAAGTCAACAAACTACCAAGCCAATATCACCATAAAATTATTATTATTATTTTTTTTTTAAAAAAAAAAAAGCATAAACAAGTTGAGAGTTTATTATTTCCGTTAATGTTTGCTAATAAAATCCTCTACAAGTTTCATAAATTCACGGGGCATTTCTGCATGAACCCAATGGCCAGTATCAAGTTCACTAATTTCATATTTTGGGAAATAACGTTTCATAGCAGGATATGAGGTAGGTTTAACGTAAGGTGACCGTTTTCCACCAATGAACAAAGTAGGACCATTGTATATTTTGTCACTATCCTCCCAGTTCATAACATCAGTAAGACTATCACCAAGTAGTTTAAGAGGAATGCGTGATTTATAAGAACCCTTAGTACCATCATTCTGTGATTTCTTCATATTAGTAAGTAGAAATTGACGAATAGACAAATCAGGTTCTGTTTGAGATAATATTCTATCTGCTTCCTTTTGTGATATAATATTGCTGCGTTCAATCTCTAAAAGCTTTCTCACATAAGCGGAAAAATCATGAGCAAGTCCAAATTTTATTGGAACCATATCATCAACGATAAGTTGGGATACAAGATCTGGTCTTTCTAATGCTGTTTGCATTACTACTTTCCCGCCCATAGAGTGTCCTATCAGAATAGGCTTGTTTAATTGGTGGTCTTTGATAAAACGCACAATATCTTCGGACATTGCTGCATATGTGTGTGGCGACTGGTGGGGACTGTCTCCATGGTTGCGCAGATCAACGCAATAAGTGTCACGACTAAGTGTGCGCGAAAGCTGCTTAGATATTGCTCCCCAATTCTGTTTTGACCCAAACAACCCATGCAATATTACAAGTGGTGGTTTTCCTTCATCTGCAATAGCATCTTTCTCCGCTGTAATGCGGGTAAATGCCAGAGGCACAGTACTCATCGAACGAGTTCCGACGGTATTAACGCCCTGTTGGCCCAGTAACATCCCTCTACGTACCCAAACATGTTGTATGCACAGCATTCCAAAGTATAAGAAAAGAAATAGAAAAATACCAGTCGCTGCTAGAGTTGAACAAAGATAAGAAAGCGTATGGCGTGCAGAAAAACCTGGAATATACCAGACTCCCTCCCCCAACATAAACTAGGGATAGAAACAATTGTAAAGCTCAGGAACTATGGATCAGTATCCGAAAGTGCTCGTGTTTGTGCAGCCCCGCCACCACCATGACTACCTTGCTGTAATTGTCGGTCGCAACGGCGCAGTAAATCTTTTGTATTAAGCTCTGTAGTGCTCTCTACAAATTCTGACGAGTTTTCACGAAGGAAGACAATAACCGCATCAGGTATCATCCACAAAGGTTCACCAGCCTCCATAAACTGTTGAATGACATTGCAAGCATCATACGAGAAAGTGTCGTCACGGTCCCCACGTGTAGGTTCTTTTACGTCGGCATAAAGGATATTAGGTGTGATGACAGTTGCCAGATTGAGTATATCCATCTTGGACCCTGTCTGCTCAGTAACATGTGAGAAGGTAGCCACCCAATTGAGGAACGTCATCAGTACGTTAAGCATATCGCGGTTTCCCTGCGGCATTAGCACAACAGCATACCGGAACGCCTCCATACAATCGCGCTGACTTGGAAGTGCAGCAATTGCTAAGAAGAGTCGCCGCATACGGAACGGAATCAATGGATCAGGCAGCTCACGCAAGAACTTCTTCAGTAATGCAGCGATTTGCACTGGTGTGTCCTTTTTCAGATCCACACGCGAGTAATCCTTATCAACCGCATCTGTGACTTCTCGAAGTCGCCGGATATTGCCGTTTTTACGGAATATACCCTCAACAGCAAGATCCATAGACGACAATGTCTTGAGCATTACTTCAAAGAACTGCGGTACCTGCAGACACGACCTTCCATGAGCACCCAGATCTGTCTCCACACCCTGCCGCTCGAGTAATGTCTCTAGCGGCACTCCGAAAGTTGCAGTCCGCATGCGGTCTTTCGCATTGCCACCACCTGTATTGCCGCCAGTGCTACCATCTTTTTTCATTAGATTGGTCTTAAGTCGCGACCACATTCCGGATGCAGAAGTCTTCTTGGATGTGCCAATAAGCGCAACCAAATCAGCCTGTGTAATTTCGTTTTGTCCGCTAAGCAGCGCAGTGAGTCGCGACACTGCCATATGTTTGGCACAGAAAAGTTCCGCCGTGTTAAGGTCAGATACAAACCGTATTGTGTGCGGGCGACTCAGCATACCCTTGACTTTGGATACTGTCTCAGCCTCTGCAGCAGAACTAACCTTGGGCGGTGGCACATGCTCGTCGCTAAGCCGCCGCAGCTTGCTGGGCTTAGTGCCTGTTGCAGAAGCATGTACATGCGGCTCAGCAAGCTGCCCGACACGACGCGAGTGCATCAGCGCAGAACTCGGTGGCTGTAATCTAGGTGATGATGGCTCGATGCCACCTGGCAGCACACGGTTTTCCATGCGCGCCTTCATCGTATGTACGGTGGTGTGAGCAACTCGGGGCTTGCGTCTGTCAGCCAGCACCTGTGGTGGTGACGGCTCGTTATAAGCATCGACAACATGTACAACGCTGCCTTCGTTCTTGGCCTCGTTCATTGCAGCCTTTGTCACAGCATTAAGCATCTCTGTGTTGACTGGAGTGCCATTTGCACCATTAGCAGAAACAGGCGTCCGACCGCCAGGTTGCGCGGCCGCTGCTTGTTGGCGGTACCTTTCAATGCTCGGATCAATGGCGCCTCCTCGTATATCCAGTTTGTCAAGCTTCCCAAGGGCCAAGTCAAAGTCCTTATCTGCAGCCTCTGACGCAGCCACCTCGGCATCAGTCATCTGTACGCCAGCAACCTGTTTCAGACTGTCGGGCACGCCACTAAGCAAATCCTTTGGCATAATATCACTCTTCTTCAGCCGAGCCATATTAGGATTCTCCACCGCATTCTTCATCTTCAGCAGACCATACAGACGTTTCAATGCCACGCGCATTAAAAACGAATATTCTTCAAGCTGTGAAACAAATTTAAACCCACCCGATGCAATGCCACGATCGTTGGCGCAACCAGGACAAAACAACATTCCCGATGATTCTTCGTAAGCGGATTGCGGATAAACATGTTGGATTTCACTGTTGCACGAACTGCATACAAAGCAATAAAGATGCCAGCGCTTACGTTTACGCAGATGTTCGATGCACTCAGTCTCCACTGGTGCATGACAAGCAAAGCAAAGATCGCTGGTAATGTCAGTTTCCTGGTACGAAAGACGAAATAATGCCCATTTTTGCCTGTCAGATGTCTCCTTCAACTTTGATAACAGCGCTATAATGCTCGAAGGACACTTGTATTCAGTTTGAGCCTTGAGAGCGCCCTTGAGCGCTACGCGTGTAAGCACCTTAAGGTAATGTGCAAGGCTGGTTACAAGTGACAGAAGCTCCTTCGTCAAACCGTTGGATTCGTTGCTCTGTGTGTGTGACAATACTGAGAAGAAGCTGACAATTTTTTTGCAAAGCAACTTGGGCTCGCGTGTATGCTGTAAACCTATTAAAACAGATGCAATTCCACGGAGAAGAAATGACGCAAAAGACACCATATCACAAGATTTCCATTTGAGTCAGCACAGGCAAATATATGCCAGAAATATTAATTGTATATGCGTGCTGTTTACATGTTTAGTGTATGTGATCTTGCAAATACGCTCGGACACATGACAGCCCCCATTATGCCATCTAGTATTGCCGCAGTAGCCACATCTCTGGTGCGAGCTAAAAAGAAAGTAAACATAAAGGCAGGATGACGATTTAGGAGGGTGGAGGACGAATGTGGAGGATGCTTACCTGTGGAATCGTCAAAGTGGGACAACTCGTCTTCAAGATCGTCGATAGATGCAAAGAGCACATCAACATGCATGATAAAGCGCTCTGCCTGACGCAAGCCTTCAAGATAATGACCACCAGACACCTGCAGCAACATGTCTGAGATGCACGCGGCAGTAGATTCTTCAAACGATGACAACACCGTCCATATCTGATATATCTGCTGTTCACTGACTGCGTTCTGCGACCCAAGTAACTGCTTGTTAACACGTCCACGTCCTCCAACATACAAGCTTGGAAATATTCGTACGTTCCAAAACTTGTAAATCATGTAGCACTCGGGATGCCAGTGCTCTTCAGCTCCACGGTGGTTCATCTGTAGAAACAGTTTCATAATAGGCTGCTGACAACCTGCGCATTTCTTCGCCACCAAATATGTGTAGTGGTACAGACAGTATGCGTCTCCCTCATGCTCGTAGTATGTGCCGTCCGGTCCAAATACTGTCGGACACGCTGTGCATGTAAAGTGGTCTGGATGATATTTGCGACCCATTGCGTGAACGTATGTACTATCTAAAGGTTCTTTGCATTTAGCGCATACCATATTTGTGCGTTCAAAAAAGTCCTTTTCGCAAAGCAGATGTCTGCCGTCAGGGTCGTCGAGCAAACAATATTTCTCTTCAACATTATCACCGCACATCTACACAAGAAATAATTTAAGGGAATTGGCTTCACACATGCACTCTCTGTAAGCTTTTTTAGATGCATTGATCTCAATACCTGGAAGTGTTCATGAACAGAAAGTAAGCGTCATTTCACAAGCAGGAAATTTTGGGGAGAGAAAAGGAAACCAGAATAGATGAAGTGATGGTAGTTGCATGAAATATCGAAAAGCAGGGCAGCAGGCTTCATGTTACTCCCAGTACTTTGCCCAAGAATACAAACTACCATCGCTTCTTTCTCAGTACCATTGGTCAATTCCTGCTTCAACAAGTGCCTTTATCCTGGAAAAATAATTCCAAAAAGCGCAGCACTTGCACAGAACCCTCTTTGACAAATATCAAAATTCATACTGTAACTTACCTCACAACAGAAACACTGTGGATGACACACACTGTCGTTAAATGGAACCCACTGGTCTCCAATGGGTTGATTACACCGAATACACGCTGCTGAAGGACCCGGTGCAATAACAGCTGCACCAGAGCTGGCTCCTGTCCCTTTATGTGTATGTTCCACGCTACCGCTACTGTGGGGCGCTCCAGTTGAAGTAACCGCGACAGTAGTTGCGCTACCGTTTGGTCGAACTATTTCGCCGCTACTGGAATTCACTGTCGTCGCTGCAGTACCCATTCCATTAGGAGACTTTTCTGCTGTATTTATACTTGTGTCTGCCATTGCCAGGTTGAAAAAAAAAACCCAAGGCTTATGTGTTCCTTGTAAAATAAAATAGACTTGGCAGGTAACAAGTATTTTTCAAATAAAAGTAAAAAAGGAACCGGCCCAAGTTGTTATTGTAAGGTAGAAGCAAGCTCAAGCTTACTTTTAAAAGAAGGAAAGCGGAGATGCGCAACGAAATTCAACCAAGGTAAACGAGTGTTGGTAGCAAATTTGTATTTTTTTTTTTTGTTGTTTTTGCGAGAATAATACAACAAAATGGTTTGGGGTTTTTTTTTCCAAGGAAATACAGGTATCCGTAAAGGGATGACCAAGACGGTTTGGTGTGTTGAGGGGTGTGCGTATTTGTTCCTATTGAGTTGTGGAAAAAAAAAAAAAAAGGTAAGAGTGAAGATGAACAGAGAGTCTCTGACAGCCGTCACTTTGGCTTTGAAAAAGGAAGAAGGGAAAAAAATCCCATGCCACTGGAGGACCAATCAGCTGTGTAGGATT
Source organism: Coemansia reversa NRRL 1564 (assembly GCA_002705745.1). Lineage (NCBI taxonomy): Eukaryota > Fungi > Kickxellomycota > Kickxellomycetes > Kickxellales > Kickxellaceae > Coemansia > Coemansia reversa. The sequence goes on from KZ303496.1 coordinate 376,285, forward strand.
ATACCAGACTGGCCCGTTTACCTTGTTTCTGACAAGAGAAAAACACGCACGTCCTTTATGAAAGAATTGTTTTTTTTTTTTTTTTTT
>KZ303496.1:376733-406629 GCA_002705745.1 Coemansia reversa NRRL 1564
TGTTTTTTTTTTTTTTTTTTTGCACTTGGCGACTTTATTATTCTGTTATTCTAAATTTATATTACTGAGCAAAACTTTAGAAAGGTTTTTTTTTTTTTGGAAGAAAATGAGACAACAAACTGCAATATCCGCAGGGTCAGTGTTTGTAGTATATGCTTTGGTGAGTTACTCAGTACTACAAAAAGTGAACTCAACAGTAAAGGAACCATATATGGATGAGATATTTCACGTTCGTCAGGCACAACACTATTGTAAGGGAGATTTTGATGTGTGGGAGCCCAAACTGACTACACCACCAGGATTATATCTAATATCACTTGTACTAAATATGTCTTTGACTTGGATCATGGGTAATAAAGATATGTGTACAATCGAAAGTCTGCGTATAACAAATTGGTTACTAGGATTGGTATTATTTTGGATAATTTTTGGTTTAGTGCAACAACTCCATAACACTATTTCAATATGGCAAAAAGTTACAAGCACTTTAACATTATCGTTATTTCCAATTTCCTTTTTCTTTCATCATCTGTATTATACAGATACCGGTTCATTGCTATTAGTACTCTTAATGTACTTTTTTAGTCTGCGACAATATCATTTTGCAGCTGGAATAACAGGATTTTGTGCACTGTGGTTACGTCAGACTAATGTTGTATGGGTGGGACTTGTTGGGTTTTCTGCAGGTATAAGTTGGTTTCAAAATCATCGTAATATTATCCGACCAAAAGATTCACTCTCAAAATCTCTTTTGAATATAAACAGCTGGGCAATACAACAAATTGGAAAATGCGAAGATAGAGAAATCCTCAAAGTTCTTATACCATATGGAATAGTGATAGGAGTTTTTGGGGTTTTTCTAATAAGTAACGGTGGAATTGTTCTAGGAGATAAAGCTCACCATCAAGCTGGAATGCATGTGCCTCAGTTATTTTATTTTTACGCATATATGGCTGCAATGACTGCACCAGTAATACTGCCTCTGATTATTAGTAGATTTTGGCAGTGTGGAAAACTAAAACCCAGCAACCTCGTGCTGGGTGGATTGTTGGCCGTGGTAATGACAATCAGTGTCAGCAGTTTCACTATGGAACACCCGTTTCTGCTCAGCGACAACCGTCATTACACATTCTATTTGTGGAAAGACATATTCCAGCGCCACTGGTCAATCCGCTATCTGGCTGTCCCCATTTATCTCATCTCGGTCTGTGCTGTACAACACGTGATAAGACCTCGTGTATCAGCACTCTGGCAATTGGCACTAGCATTGTGCACAGCTGCAGTGCTAATTCCATCACCACTACTCGAGTTCCGTTACTTTACAGTTCCTTATTTCTTTACACGTCTGCATATGCCGCTAGCAGAGTCACGACGCGCATTGGCATGTGAGCTCTGTATGTTTGTATTGATAAATACAATCACTATATGGACTTTCTTAAACCGTCCATTTGAATGGGATTCAGAGCCTGGTTCTCTGCAGCGCTTTATGTGGTAGTTTGTAGTAATCCAACGCTAATTATTATTCTTGCTTTGCATATTAGAAATACATTTGTATATGTTACTTGAGCTTGTACATGCCACCTATCAGGTCTAGTCGATCCTCACGTACCATCATCGCTAAAAAGTTCCGCAGATCATCAGCTGTGGTATTCTCACCCGGAAGAAACATGCTTAACATGCTCAGAATCCGATCCAGTGGAAGTGGTCCAAAGTTTGTCAGCATACCAACAATGTAGTTGAAGTGCACACGTAACGCTTCGCTTCGTGCGTCAGCTGTGGCAGTTGTAGATTCCAGATCATCATCCTCTCCTTCATATTCATGGTCACTTTGGGCTGCCGCACCAACGTGTCTGGAATTGCCGACAGAATTATTACCAATTGCAGAGTCATTGGTAGCATTACTGGCGCCCAGTGTTTCAGCAATCTCAAAGACACCATCACTGATCTCTCGCAGCACACCACGACCCAGCCAAAAGCGTACTCTCGGCAGCAAAAATTCCTCAGAACACTCGAGTGCTAAAACCAACTCATCCAAGGTGAGTCTGGGCAAATCTTGAAACGCAAAAAGAACTGCAGCTTGTGACGGTCTCACTGACAGTTCAAACGAGCGGTCTTCCAATTCTATATTTATAGTCACCTTCCCTAGTGTGTCGCGCCATTCAAGTTTGCGTGCAGGCTTTAATGACTCGTATACTCCCGCATAGCGGTCGCGAATAGCAGCCATTTTCGGGGGCATAGCAAAGGATTCAGACTGAACAGGTGCCCAGAATTGTCGTGAAACAATTGTTGCGTGAAGTGGCATTTCTGCATGCTGTGTGCGACTGGCATCAAGAACATTCTGATTGATGCGCTTGGAATCAGAAATGTCTTTAAGCATAACCTCGCAGCGTTCCATTGCAGGGCCACCAAAACGAAGCTTCATCATTTCAACTTGTCTAAGCTCGCGTGCTGTGTTATAATCTGCACAAGCAAGTAATCGCTTCGAAAGACTGGTCTCAAACTCTTGCACAAACACATCCTTTGTGTCATAAATGCTGACAAGAAGGCTGAGCACATCGGCGTCGCGGCGCTGAGCAGTGCGATATACAGATTTTGCTTCAATTGGCAGAGGCTCCCAGTCTTTGTTGGCGCAGTCCTCGTCATATACAATTCCCTCTGGCCCATCATCCATGATAATCCCCTGTCCGCTGGCCAAGTCCTCAAAAAGCTCACTTTCCTCAGACACCATATCCTGCACAATACATGCTACAGTATCGTCGCGCAACCGCAGATAGTCGCGGATCGGCCGTGCAACAATTTCTAGGACGGTGCTTGAGGGATCCAGCAGACGCAAACAACGAATTGTCGAAATATACTGCGTTAAAATGTCGCTGGTAGTCGCGCCAGGATGCAGCAGTCGCTGTTGGACTGCACTGCGAAGAGTCACTGCAATTTCGCGCATGTTGTGCATTGCGCCAACACACTGCCGTAAATCATCAATTGCAGGTCTCGAATCAGGAAAGTCGATGATCATACTGAACAGCTCACCCATACGCAGCTCCGAAAACTGTCGAAACAGTTGTGTCTCGGCGTATCTTTCTAACGGCAAATTCCCTATCAAAGTTGATTCTTTGCCAAGGCGCCGAAGCAGTGTGTCAAGGACAGTCGCTGCCACGCAGATTACCTTTCGAATTGGTTCCAAGCAGCGCTGCTCCCATTGCAACTCCCGAGTACTTATACAGTCTCTGATTACTCTATCTACTACATTGAGAACCCGCCCGCGCGTATAGTCAAAAACGTGAAGTTTAACAAGTAGCTGGCAGCCTCGCACAATAGTTCCGACAAGCTGTCGTGCGCCATGATCGCTCTCTTTAACATACTCGTAGAGCTGATGCTGCCAGTTTTTGTCATTCTCTCCTGCCTGTAGAAGGTTTAATTCACATACTCCCGTATCAATCCCAAGCATGTTGTTTCTTTGCAACCAGCTATGCATTTCAGCTGAAAAACGTCCAAAATCAGTAACAAGTAGCAGCTGTAGATCGTTTTTTTGTACAATCTGTACTAAACAACAGAGCGCCGTATACAGCCACTCCTCTACTGGCTGTGCCATTGCCTTGTCAACAAACTCGTATATCAACGCATTCCAAGCCGCAATAGCCGCTTTGGAAAGAGTTCCACCTGTATCTATGGCTGCTTCGCGCTCATACTCCTGACGAATACCGTCAATACTATCAAGATATCCCAGAAACTGCGTGAATCTTGCTAGGGCGCTAGAATTATCGGTGACTGCAACAGCCATAAACTGCACTTGGCCAATCCTAGAGTGATAGTTCATCGCAAGGCGGTCAATATCGTTCCCTATACGCGATATGGATACAGCAACAGCATCGGTGACAGCATCCTGGACGCTACGTGCTTTGAGCCGTCTCACGATATTATCTAGTGTCTCATCCGACAACCCCTCGCAAAGATTGTACGTGCTCATCCAGCGGATTTCCCTCAGTATCAAGTGAATTATACAACAAGTACCACAGACTGTGAGTAGTTAGAGATAAAGTGTCATGCGCAGACGCCTAAAACTATTTCAGCCCTCCACACCAACACCAGCACTTTTTGGAGATGTCACATGATTTGTACATCACCAATCTCCAATTTTATAAGTACTTAAATCAATCAAATCAACTCTACCCTAGACGATAAAATCAGTAACCCCTTTTGTTCATCATACTGTAATTTGCAAAAGTATTAGCGTTGGCGTATAATTACTTTGGCGGAAGTTGGTATAGCGGGTTTGCGCCAATTATGTAATGTGTTTGCGTTGTATGTGGGGGTGTTGTTTGCGCACGGTCGAAGAGGCTGTTGGCAGTGTGGTTTTGCATTGGTGTTGGCGGTGGAAAAGAATGAAACGGTAGAAAAACATTGCGTATTAGTAGCAGTTGTACATCAATGTCACAGCTCATGCTGGGTAGTCACTTATTAGAAGGTTTATTAATAGGATTCAAAGCGGAAAACTAATAAAATGTTTATGATTGCAAGCCGCTTAAAAAGGGGGGAGGAGGATTACTCTCACTAATCGAATCTCCTGCAGATCAGAGTGCAGATTCTGCTGGCTGCGACATGTGCAACACAGCCTGTTAGATTTTCGTCTGCCCCTGTTCCGCTTAAACTTACAGCTATCGCTATTTTTATTTCTTTAAATTTGAAAAAGAATGCATAGAGGTGCAATTCAAGGTGGACGTATGCTGCATGTAACAGGCAGCATAGTTCGACCTTCTTTTAGTAGAATATCTCAGCGAGGAGTATTATCAAAAGTACGTCTTTTTACCAACAGTAGCATCAAAAGAGTACCTAGGACAACCACAGCTAGTGGAGAATTAGAAGTTGGACAAGAACAACATGGATTTGTAGTTACTGACGCACAGACAGTTGGTGAGTTGAAACTTCGAGCCTTTAGACTAAAACATCAGCGAACAGGAGCTGAGTGGTTGCATATTGCAAGAGAAGATTCAAATAATGCATTTAGCATTGGATTCACTACTTCTCCTAGTGATAGCACTGGTGTGGCACATATTCTTGAACACACTACGCTGTGTGGTTCAGTAAGGTATCCAGTGCGTGATCCTTTTTTTAAAATGTTGAGTCGTTCAATGTCAACGTATATGAATGCTTGGACTGCACACGATTATACGCAGTATCCTTTTGCGACACAGAATGCCAAAGATTATGAGAACCTCCAGGGTGTGTATTTGGATGCGGCGTTTCGGCCGCTGCTACGTGAGGCAGACTTTCGGCAGGAGGGTTGGAGATTGGAGCGCGGTGATTCGGGTGACAGCACTTCAAGCTGGGGGATCAAGGGCGTGGTGTATAACGAAATGAAGGGTGCGTTTTCTGATGCTGGAAGCCTGTTTGCAACGCGTGCCGAACAGCAGTTTTTCCCGGGCACCACGTATGCGCATGTGAGTGGCGGCGATCCACAGTTTATTCCTGATCTCACGCACGAGCAACTGGTGGAGTTTCACCGCGCGCGCTACCATCCAAGCAATGCACGGGTGTATTCGTATGGTGATTTACCTCTGGGGCCACAGTTGGCGCGCGTCGACAAGGCAATTGCGCAGTTTGAGCGCATGCAGCCCGCAACTGTGCCAATGGAAGTGAGGCCATTTGGGTTACGGAAGGTAACAGAGTTTGGGCCAGTGGAGAGCGTCGGGTCGCCTGATAAGCAGACAAAGTTCTCAGTCTCATATCTGACGAACGACCTGCGCGATGTACAAGAGACATTTGGCATGAGTATTTTCTCGGGTTTGCTTCTGAATGGCACATCTGCGCCAATGCATCAGGCGCTGATTGATTCACATATGGGATCAGGATACAGCGCCAATACTGGCTACGCTCCGTTTACACGGCAAACATCGTTGGCTGTGGGATTACAAGGAATTGCAGACAAGGATATTGAATTAGCGGAGAAGAGAATTGCAGAAACTTTTGCACGTGTTGGGGAGGAAGGATTTGAACGCAGACGTGTGGATGCAGCGCTTGCTGGAGTAGAACTAGCATACAAGCATCGGGCAGCTGATTTTGGACTCAGTCTTATGCGCTCGGTATCTACAGGATGGTTCCACGGAGTTGATCCTATTACATATCTTCGTGTCAGCGATGCGGTTGCGCAACTACGTTCTACAATTGACAGCGGCAAATTTTTCGAGGGAATAGTTAACCGCTACTTTACACAAAGTCCGCATCAGCTTCGTTATGTGATGTTGGCAGATCCTGCATATGGACAGCAACTGGATACTCGCGAGAATGAGCTGATTCAGACAAAAGTTGCAGGTTTGGGTCGACGGGAGCTGGAGAAGATTGACGCTAAGAATAGCGAGCTGGCGGCTGAGCAAGCAAAGAAGGAGGATGTAGGAGCGTTACCGACGCTTACATTGAGTGATGTTGCAGAGCGTGGACAGCGACATGCAGTGGATATGGGAGTGGCGGGTGATAGTGTTCCGGTACAATGGCGCACCACAACAACCAATGGCATCAGCTACCTACGGGTAATAAACGACGTACGTGAAAAGCATCCAGATCTCTGGCCATACATGCCATTATTCTGCGAAGCACTAACATATCTGGGTACTCAGAAGCGCGATATGGCACAAATCGAGACTGATATTGGGCTTCATACGGGTGGGATTTCGTTTTCTCCTTTTGTAACTACAGATTTGGGAAATCTAGGACACATTGAGGCTGGTATTTCGTTTGGATCACACTGCCTTGATCAGCATATTGCTTCAATGTATGAACTTGTGTTGGAATTGGTACGAGAAACGAACTTTTCTAATACTGGAAGATTGCGGGCACTGGTGAGTGTAATGTCGACGAACATGTTTAATGAAGTGGCAGATTCTGGTCATGCTTTTGCACGTCGCTTGGCAGGCTCTACACTGACACCAGAATTGCAGGCGTCCGAGTCACTTCGTGGAATTTCACAGGTGCGGTTCCTCAGTGGATTAGCACGACTTAAGGATCTGGAGCCAGTTAGTGAGCGTCTGCGACAGGTACAGGAGGTAGTGTTTAACCGATTAACTATGCGTACTGCAGTGACAACCAATCAAGGAAGTATTGATACAAATCAGCAGGCGTTGGATGGAATGATTGCCAACTATCCACAGCCCTCGAATAGCACTACTGCGGAATCACCAGCAGTCTCTGGCAGCAAATTCACAGCTGAAGCAGCGCGTGTGTTCTGTCCTCTGCCATTTGCAACGAACTACGCAGCACAGGCAGTGCGCACAGTGCCATATACACATGCTGATAGTGTAAGACTACAGGTGTTGGCGAAGCTTCTGACACCTAATTACCTACATCGTGAGATCCGTGAGCGCAATGGAGCATACGGTGGTGGAGCAGTATATTCAGCGGCACAAGGTCTGTTCAGCTTTTTCTCATACCGTGATCCACAACCGTTGGCAACCATTGCTACATTTGACAAAGCTGTGGACTGGATTCTAAATCACACTATTAGTGATCGTGAGTTGGACGAGGCAAAACTTTCCGTCTTTGGAGACCTCGATACTCCTTTGTCCGTAGCAGATGAAGGTATGGCGTATTTCACAGCGGGAATTTCAGATGATATGCGTCAGGAGCGTCGTGAACAATTCTTTGAGGTCACTAAGAGTGATTTGAAGGATGTTGCAAACAAGTATTTGGCCTCAGATGAAGCTAAAAAGCACACATCGGTGGCAGTTATTGGCGAAGAAGGTCTGGATATGACGGGTGACTGGAAGCGCGAGCAGCTGCAATAAAAAAAATTACTTTTTTTTGTTTCTAGAATAATGCTTGAGGATATTAAATTTAACGATAACTCCTCTAAACAAGACGCAAAATTTTTTGGTAGGCATCCAGAAATAAGCAGGTGGCGAATAACTAATATTTGCACAAGTAGTAGCGTTTAGAAAAGACTATTTTGGCGTCATTTTGGTATGGCGGATTTGCGCCATTCAGGTAGTGTGTTACATGTATTGTATTGTATTGCTATGACATTGCTAAAAACATATATGATATGTGTCTACTCAAAACTACTACTAATGTCTTGTTGATCTGTTCCTTGCTTCTTTCTTGTCTGCTAATGCAAACTATACCCGCCAACTACACACGCCAATCACGCACACACTTTGTTTCTCTTGAAGCAAAACACAAGAATTACCTCGATTATCACAAACGCCATTCACTTGATGCGCTAATAACTATTTAAAAACAGTAAATATAATGTAGCATTAAGAGAAAAACAATAAAGAATGTGCACTAATGGCATGAGTTAAGTAAAGACCTCGATTGGCACCAAGATCTCTTTGTCGCCAAGCTTGGCTCCCAGGTTTTCATATTTAAGAAAGTTAAGAGACTGGGGCACTAGATGGCCACGAATGCCCTTGAGCATCTGAAGAGTCTCTGCAGTGGTGCGATCAGGTAGAGCATGTCCATAAGGCACATTGTGACCAGGGATAAACTTTTTATACTGATCAAATGTTTCCACTGTATCATCAGGGACACAGCGAAAAACGTCACGGAAAATGCGGGCATTGTTGGTAGCAGTGTCCCACCACATTTCCCAAAAAGCATCAGCGAGAGGGTCTTCGACAATTTTCCGGGCACGCTTTATCTCAAGCAATTCTGCTTCAGAGCGTGATGTGTCGATAGGTGGTGCACCTGCAAAGGCCTCATTGACGTAGCGCATCTGATCGCAAGTGTCAAGCAAGCCACAGTGCTCCTGGCACAACTGAACTCGCAGACTGTGTGCAAACTTGGCAGCTTGATACGGTCGACCATCCATAGTCGTGACAACCGGCTCAGAATCCTCCACCACCATGGCAATTTCTGAGTCGCGGTTACCGCACATCGACCGGTCATTGATGTTGGCCGATCCCATCACCACGTACCGGTCGTCGACAATCATAAGCTTGCAGTGCACGTACACAAGCTCCGTAACAATCTGGTCCAGCACTTCGGCGCCCAGCTCCTCGGCTTCTATTTCCTCAGCGTCCTGCATCCCTGCCTGCCCAGACTTCCCCAAGTCATCCGCCTGACTAGTGCCCAGGGCTGCTGGAGCTGTGGGTTGCATCTGCAGTTGCCGCGGAGTCTGCTGCGTGGCAGACGATCTTTCCTCGGAAACTGCACCGGCTCCATACACATGGTGCTCCATCACCTGTGGGCCCGAAACAGGCGGTGGTGGATAAGCGGGTGTAGATTCCCGGGGCTTCCGAGCTGACGAGGTTTCCTGAGACTTCTTAGCGGATGCAAAACCGCTGTTGGTTACTGGCGAACTACTGTGTTTGCCCTTAGCAGAAAGCTCCTTGTCGGCCAGCGCACGCTCGCGCATATACTCAACACCAGTATCCTCTGGCAGTACGGCCGGAAGTCCGCGAGCAGCAGGCCTACCGACAGAAGGCTCCTGGGAATGTAGGAAAGATGTAGAATCACGCAATTGAGAGCGCTGCGGATGCACGTAATTCTCAACATCCGCCATGTCAACATGCATTGGGTACCTGCTTCCACGGCTGCTGCTGCTGACGCAGATATCCGAGTCCGAGTCGCGCGAGGCGTCACCAGGTTCAGGCTTATGAATACGGCGCTGCATGCCCTTGTCGCGCTTGCGGCGCTGGCGCCCGTACTGCTTGATATGCTCAGTGCCGCGCACAAGATAACGAAGTGCATTGTGCCGGCGACCCTGCGCGTCGACGCGTGGCATGTACTCGTCTGATGAAGATGAAGACGAGGATGAGGTCGTCAGCGATGCGGCGCGCGAACGCGGAGCAGAGCGATTGCCAGGGCGCGCTTCACCGCCGCCCAGGAAGCCGCGCAGTGCTGAGAACGACGAGCGTTGACGCATAAACGGGCGCTGCGGCAGGTTGAGCGATCGGCGCGGCTGCTTTTCAGAGGCATGGCGGTCCTGTGAGCGACGAGCATGCTCTTGCGAGCGGCGGGCATGCTCCTGCATGTTGCGTATGGGGTTGTCCTGCATGGGCAGCATATTCTCCATAAACGCTTCGTCTGGGCGCAAGAAGGCGTGGCTGCCCAAGCTGCCCCCCAGCGAGCGCGGCTGCGAGCGCACGCTGGCGTTCGCCACGGTCTCAGGGCGATCAAGCGGCGGGGATGGCTGTGGCAGCTCGACGCGCACAGATCCCTGACTTTCAGTGTTTTCAGCCACCGCAGAGGCCTCTGCAATCCCAGGGCCCTCATCTGAGCTGCGACGTGCAATCGCCGGTACATGCTCTCGCTGCAGCAAGTCGTCGAAGCCCGAAGGCTCGCGCGGCGCGTTGCCAGCAGCAGCGGCGGCATTGCGCGCCAGGGTAGCGTCGGCGTAGCGACGTATAACATCATAGTTGCGCAATCCGAAGAAGCGGATATAATCGTGCATGTCGATGCCATCGCGCTCCAGCTGCGCAGCAATAGAGTGGTCGCCGCGGCAGATGGACTGGTATTGCCAGTGCATCACCAGCTTTAGCGTGGCGGCACCCACAGCGTTGACGTCGCCCTCAAAGGCGGGCATCAGCGGGATAACGATAATAACACGGAACTTGGTACGCTGTGCGTGTGCGCGGCGGATGCGGTCGACTAGGGCCTCGGCAATGCGGTTTTTAATTGTGTGCGCCGGATCCTCGCGCGCATTTGACACAAAGAACTGGTTCTCAATGTACACAAAGTGTTTAGCGTCGCGGATCATCTCGCAGTACGCCGTGTGAATAGAGCTCTCCTTAGAAATGCCCAGCGACCACTCAGCGGACGAGCGCAGCACCTGCGTGCGACACGTGCCGCGGTACTGCAGGTCGTTGCGTGTAGCCGAGTATTCGCCCTTGGGCATCAGAAATGGAAGCTGCGACTTTCCCATCCCCTTGCTGCTTTTAACAAAATTCCAGCGCTGAATGAAGTGCCGCGCCACATCGCGTGCTGGCTGCCCTATCATCGCCATGTGTACGTCGTGCCATGGCATGCGCGGCGTCATTCGGCGATCAATCAGCGTGCTTTCGTATTCGTTGACGTTGGCAAAGTCGTGGATGCGCGCGTTATTGTAGTCTTGGCCAAAAAAGTTCTGCAGGTGCGCAAACCCGCGGCCAGCGTGGGGCAAGAAGTAGTCCCCCAAGCGGTGCCCGTGCGTGTCGTACCGCCCCCAGCATAGGTCCAGCCCGCCGATAAAAGCAAATGTGTTGTCCACAATCACCATTTTCTCGTGATGCGCCCAAAACATAGTACCACCTGCCAAGTGATCCGGGTGCCGCTGTACCATGATGTTCGGATGCAGCGACTGCAGCTTGCGCTTGGTATACGCCGAGTTTATCGTTAGTGACACTGTGACTTCTTTGTACACGTACACGTAAATCTTAATGCCCTCCTCGGCCTTGCGCTTCAGCAGCCGGTCCAGCCGGTATTCCTCGTGCAGCGTCGGCGGCCGCCGCAAGTGCAGCTCTGGCGACAGCCACCAGTCACCAATGTAGATGACGTCCGTCGCGTTCTCCAGCGCCTCCGACAGTGCGTAAAAGTAGTCGTCGCCGTCCACAAACCATATTACGCGGCTCGCATCGCGGATCGGCGCGAAAGACTCAAATCGGTGCGGCACTGCCCACGCCGACGAGTTCTTCATCGCCGAAATCGATGCCCACCACTCGTTGATCACCCGCTCGCTGTCGCTGCGCAGCTGGATGCGCCGGTACTGGTTCGACACCGTGAGTCGATGTGGAAACAATGGATTGTGTCCCGACTTTTTTCGCAACCGCATATCAAACTGCGCGTCCGCAAACAGTACATCCGTCGGATATGCGTCCGAAACGTGGTTGCAGAACGCAATAAACGAGTCACGCACCAACACCCACTGTCGCGTCCACCGCCGCAGATCATGCGGTGTGCACCAAATCCCTGTCGTATGCTCAACGCGTCGGTCCAGGTTGCCCTCCTTGCCCTTCCATCCCACGTCTTTCATAATCGACACTGCGCTGAGCTCCAGGAACGTACACAGCTCATATGCCGGTCGCATGTTAAGCGCCCGCAGCAGCTTCAGCAGGTACGTCTCCAGCGCCTGCCACCGGTCCGCCGCTGCCTGCTGCATCCTCCCGCTGCCACCCGCTCCACCGCCGCCACCACCCAGAGTCCCGTGACCCGGCTTTAGCGACCGTGCCTTCTCCAGCGCGTATCCCAGCTGGTGCGGGAATGCCGGCAGCTGGTGTACGCGCCCCTGGAACCGTCGCAGTGTCAGCACTGTGTGCAGCGACAGAAAGTCGTTCAACCTCCGCTGGATCACCCACTTTACGTCGCCGTACTGCAGTGCAATCCGCGCTACAAAGTGGTGCTCGTCCTCATCTGCATCCGTCCCCGGCATGTTGACACTGAGGTGAATTGCATCAAAGATTACTGGTGCCGCCCGATGCCCGTGCTCGTCGCGCATAAAGTGGAACATCGGCACAAACATTGCGTCCTGTAGAAATGGAAACATCCCCTGCGCCCCTGCGCTTTTCATCTGCCGCCCGCCCTTGCGAGTAATCACTGAGGCTTTTATCACCGCCCGCTTAAGCTTGGCCCGCAGCTCCTCCCGGCGCGTGTGCTTTCCCGGTGCGTCTGCGTCCTCCTCATCTTCGTGACGTGCGTCCGTTTCTCTATCATCCCTCTCCCGCTTCTCCTCATCATCGCTCTCGCTGCTTTTCGATGACACATCATCACCCATATGGCTGTTTATCGTGTTCAGAAATCGCGCTGCCAGCACGTGTGCGCTTGGATGATCTGGAGGGGTTTCACCACCGTCCTCTCTATAGCGCGACTGTGGCCGGTAGCTACTTCCCTCACCGTTAGTATCCCGATTTGTTATACTGGCCAGCGCCGCAAAACTCCTGCCCATCGTACCATTGTTACCCGTTGTACCGTTTATCCCCGTTGTCGTCGGTGACAGTGCCGTTGTTGATCCAACTGATTCGTGGTCCATTTGCATCCCTGAGCCTGTGGACGAAAACCCTGTACCCGCTCGGCCCCTGTGCTGGTCCGCATCCTCTAGTGCACGATAGTTATCGTCTGACCTACACAACAATAATAACCACCCATTGACGCAGCATCACAGATTACAATGCTTGCTTGTTAGCAACAACGTACATGGTCAACAACCATACTTTTTTTTTTTTGCGGAAATTCAAGCGTTGTTTGTAATACAATTGGTCTCTCATGTCTGCTGCATGCAGAATCCATGGTCAGATACTTGTATAAACAAGACAAGACAGCACATGATGATTTTGCGACGCTTTCAAACAACACATGGCTAGCAAAAAAAAAAAAAAAATCCCCTCCTCCTCCTTCCAACAAAGGTAAAAATAGACTTTCAGGACTGTCCATTTGTAGTCCAGAGATGGTCCACATTACAATTCAATGCCTATCGGCTGAAGAGCAACACAGAGAAGGCAAATCATAGTTGGGAGGACATGTGGGTGATAAGAAATATAGAGGGCCGTACTCATACACATACTGAACATCTCCGTGCTCGTTAGTATCCTCGCCCATTCTAGGTACACGCTTCTCTTGTTCGCCCAAGCTGCCATCAGCTTCACCATCATGGTTTAGATCATCTGCACATGACTCTGCGCGTTGCGAGATATTTGCAAACAGCTTGTCCCATCCACTAACGTTTTGCTGATGCGCGTATGAAAGACGCTGTGCTGGGTAGTGTTCGCCTGCTGTGGACGCTGCTACTAAGGGTGATACAGGTATCTCGTTAATAGAATGCATCTCAATGGCACCGTTTCTCTGTGGTGCAGTACTGACAGATATGCGCGGTACCTCACCGGTGGTGTGGCTCCGGTGCATTGCATTAGTATCTATTGAAGATAGTTTTAGCTTTTGGTTTTGGTTTTGTTGCTCTTGTTGTGCGTCGGGTGCCTGGGCTTTAACCGAATCCCCAGAGTCATCTTGAGCAAAAACCATTTGTGCCTTTTTTTCAGCAAAAGAAGAAACGCAGAAAGGCCGGAAAGAATATTAAGGATAGATAAAAATGCACTGGCCGTTTCAAGCTTAAAGGCAATTTTAATGAAGCTATTGGAATAAGTACTGGAAAAACTGGGCAGGGATTACAGAAGTGGGAGAAAGAAGAAAAGTGCGAAGACAAACTTTCGGAAAGCTATGTGGCCATTTCTCATGAAAATCAAGAAAGCTCTTCGCGCCTGTCCCTTTTCTTTGAAAGCACATCCGTGGCAACAGCGTTTTATGGAGTTGCGCCATGACATGTTCAAATGCTGGCCACACGTGTGTAGATCCCCTCCCTGCCATTATCCGCCTGGGTTTCCGTGAGCCATCCAGGCGGATCTTTTAGCTCTCAGGCGTATATGACCGGGAGCAGCAGGGTAGTAGTAGTAGTACACGCGCACGCATTTGCAATGCAAGTCAGAATCGACATCATCTCCCACGTGACTGGCACACCGTCCAGAGCAGTGGACACCAAAGTCCCCCCCACTTGTCTCCATCAGCAGGCTCCCCCCACTCTCCACCTCTCTACTCGTGTGCCTCTTTTTCTTCTTTGTCGTTTGCTGAACGCCAGCTGCTGGCTTTTTGCACTTTACTTTTATCTGCTAAACCTGACTCGGAATTGCCACTTGGCTTTTATCCTTTCAGCGACCGTTGAGCTGGAAGTTGGGAAGAACAAATAGTAAGTGTTTAACAATAATATAAATATCTCGGTCAGCTCTGAGAATTTTTGTCTATCACAAGTCAGCTTTTACTTCTATATTGGCACACTGAAAAGAAAACCTACACAAAGTCTTGGGCTTGTCACCTGTGGTAAACCAAACCCAGAGGGATTTTCTCCCCACTTGTTGGACATAAGTTGGACTTGCATTATGACAACTGTTTCTTTTCTTTCTTTTTCGTTCATCCGCTAATTTTCTTACTTATTTGCATTCAGTGTCCTATTTTTTTTTTCTTCTTCTTTAGAGCGGAGTGTGTTGTCTAGTTTTTTTTTTAGTTTATTGGTGTGAGGGTCTCTTACTTTGAAAAATAAGCGTAGTAGCAAAACAACATACTTCCTGTACTATAGCATTTGCTTGCACAGCACACAAGTACCACTTACACTTGCACATATAGCCACACACACCACTTCTTTCACAAAGGAGGTGGCTAGCATACAGCAAACTACCTACTCGCAAAAAAAAAAAGAAAGTACTACAGAACAGATGGCATCGATAATAAAGGCAATATTGGACTGGCTCCTGAGTCTTTTCTGGAAGGAGGAGATGGAGCTGACGCTGGTTGGGCTGCAGAACTCGGGAAAAACAACGCTGGTTAACGTGATTGCATCTGGGCAGTTTACTGAGGACATGATTCCGACAGTGGGGTTCAACATGCGGAAGGTGACAAAGGGAAACGTGTCGATGAAGCTGTGGGACATTGGCGGCCAGCCGCGGTTCCGCAGCATGTGGGAGCGGTACTGCCGCGGCGTCAACGCAATAGTGTTTGTGATTGACACTGCCGACCATGCCAAACTGGATCAGGCTCGGGCCGAGCTGTGGAGTCTGCTTGAGAAACCCCAGCTTGCTAATATCCCAGTTCTGGTGCTGGGGAATAAGAATGATCTGGACGAGGCCCTGACTGTTGAGCAGCTGATTGAGGCGATGAATTTGCAGGCCATTACGTCGCGCGAGGTTGCCTGCTACTCCATCTCAGCAAAGAACCAGGTCAATATCGATATCACCCTCAAGTGGCTGATTAAGCATTCGTCGTCTTCTTCCTCGTTGGTACCATGAGTCAGATTGGAGTATTTTCTACTAGCTGCTCCCTTGTCCTTCCTATATTTAATGTCTTTCTGCGTATTCTGTTAGCTTTTGCCCTACCATTCATGGTCAACGCTAGGTAAAATATGTGAATGCCCAGTATCCGACAAATTGCAGATAAACTGCTGCTATTTGATTGGGTTGTATGAAAAGTAGGATTGGTCAGGCAGCATCGTCTAGCATACAGTGCTGTTTAAAAAATATTGGACATATTTTGTTGCTTTCTTCTGCTTTAGACTAACTAAACAAAAACAATTGCTAATACAATACTATGCAACACAGAAAAACATTTTAAACATAGAAACAACTTTCTAATAATAAAAAACGACCCAGATGCAACTAAGCATCATGTCGTAAACAATATCAGAGAAATAAACATACACGCAATCAAAGACTTTATTAGGAGATTAGCTATAAAAGTAAATAAAGAGATATCAAAATAGTACACGCAGCATCACCACACACAAGTCATTAGAACCATGTTCCATTACCTTGGACAAAAGCCAACATGTGAAATTACAGATAGATTACACCAGTTTATTTATATTACAAAGCGCTGCAGGAAGAGACCATCAAACAGCCCAAGACACAGACATTGCAACAACAATATTCGTAGTAGTCATCACCATTTAAAATCAAAAACAAGATAGATTAACATATGGTTTCTAGATGTTGATGAGTATTTTCATATCCATCATTATCTTTCTTCCTCTCTCTGACCAACAATCTATCAGCTTTTGGTCCTGTTTCTTCCTTAAAAGTTGCTTTGACTTTGCTAAATTAGACTTTTCATGATTATATTTCATCCATCACAATCACCCCCCACCTGAAAGATTACAGTCAACAGGTTCCCAACAACATCTTAAATATGTCAAGCAAAATTGTTCCTAATTTAGAGCAGTGGTGACAACCCCGGATGCTTTCTACAAATAGAGCTGTGTTATACTGGCTGATTTCTGCTTTTCTCACTTTGTTTGGTTGGTTGCAGCGGGTAATTATTAGTGAACTTTATTATTTCCGTGCCATACTTTCCAATTCTCTGATTTTCTTTCTTCTTTTAAGTCTTATTTGCAAATACAAGTTTATTTGACTCGAGATTTCTAACGGTAAATACATCAGCTCCAAAAAAAGCTTTTTTAAAATTTACTTTTACTTTTAATTTTTCCTTTAGTAGAGCTGCTTCCAAAGCACACAAAAAAAATCATCAATTTCTTTTTTTGCTTGGTGGTTTTATATTTGGCAGTCATGTGTGTGCCTGGTAGCCCCTTTTTGGATTGTCATCACCTTTTTTTTTTTTTTTTTTTTTTGCCGCATATGCTGTAAAGTAAGCTGGTTACAAAGACATTCGACATATCTGAGGGGCTATTCTTGGCACAACCAGATTATATGGCACTTTTTTCATTGGCGATCATGGGTGGAGGAGGATTCATGCCAAGCTTTTTTTGGGGGGGGGGTTACAAAAGGTAAGGGAGAATTTTTGAAAAAATGATAAGCTCAACTGCATCCACTTTTCTTTTGAATATTCTTTTTTTCTGCTGTATACTTCAAGAAATATCTGCACTTATATAACATTTTCCTAACCTCCTTATTTAAATTTCTTTCTTCACATTAAAATATATATACGCGACTACTGAAACCCCTTATATTATCGATACTCTTTTAATATTAGTACCAAGGCGTAATTGATACTGCGCACAGGTTAAACCCCCTATATCTGCCACAAACAATGTAAGAATCAAAGAGGAAAAGTAAGGTTATCCCTCCCTCCCCCCCACAAGATATAATGCGGTGAGCATGAACGCCACAAATTTCTAGACTAAACAAATACCAATGAGTTGGGTCATATTTTTGTATTTTTGTAGGTTTGTGAAAAAACGGCTTAGTAGAAGTCTCAGTATTATTGCGATATGTATGGTTTTATTTACACTATTTATGTGGGTTTACCAAAACTCGCAAGAGCCGATAAAAGTTGTAGAAAAGATAGAATACGACGGACGTATTGAAGTATTGGAAGAAAGTACAATTGATTTAGACGCTGCGCCTGTTGAAAAACTTGGCGAAATAAAAAAGATTTTGGCTAACAACGCAAAATTACGTAACTACTATACCTTAGAGTCTGATTCTGACTCAATATTAATTCTGACACCAATTAAAGATGGTGCCAATTATCTGAGCCAATACTTTTCGTTAATTGACAAACTCCAATATCCACGCAACAGTATATCTATTGCTTTTCTAGTCTCAGACTCTACTGACAATACTCAACAGATTTTGCTTAATAAGCAAAAATGGTATCAGGAGAAAGGTCCTGTAGAACAGCGGTTTAAAAGGTTTGAAATATATCGAAAAGATTTTTTCTACATTCTTCCACGGAATCAACGGCATAAATTTAATACACAACGTGAACGTCGCACAGTCATGGCTAGAGCACGTAATTATTTATGGACGCGTGCATTAGAAAATGAACAATGGGTGGTATGGATTGATAGTGATTTAAAAGAATATCCTTCGACTATTATAAAAGACTTGATGGCTTATAATAAGGATATTATTGTACCAATTTGTATGTTGAATAAGACAAAACCTGGTGGTCCTATAAGACATGTTTTTTATGATTATAATGCCTGGCAGGAAACTGACGCGAGTCGTAAAATGCTTGCTGGTCTTAAGGATACTGACTTTTTGGCAGAAGATGCAAAGTATATAAAGACTGGTCGTAAATATTTAAGCAAATTTCAAAATCAAGAAATTGTACCATTGGATGGTATTGGTGGTACTTTTACACTTGTAAAATCTTACGTACATCGCTCTGGCGTTGGCTTCCCTACATGGCTTGTGGAACATCAAGTAGAGACTGAGGGGTTTGCAAAACTTGCCAAGATTAATGGCTTTGGAGTATATGGACTACCATCTTATCGCATTATACACGCAGGATGAGTTGGCGATTTTTGAACTATATTATAAAATTAAAAATTTAGGCGATATTTTTTTTTTTGTGTGTTCCTTCTTTTGTCAAACTATTTACACATATAACAATGTCAAAAGTGCAAAAAAAAAAAGCATGGTGTGGTTTTGAAATATTCAAAGCAACAGATAATATAATAGCATTTTCTTTGATTTTTGCACCGAATACTTCTGTGTAGATATTTCTGGAATAATTAAAGTTTGGCTAAGATGTGGGGTATGTAACTTTTTCTGGAGTAGGGGAGTGTCTAGAAAGCATCGGATGACTGTTGGCATACAAAACCAATTGTATGTTATTCAGCGAGAAGGACTAGGCAGGAGAAGGGGGGTTTTAAAACAGTGAACATCAGACAACAGCAAGGTTTACACCACTTCTTTCCACACACAACCTCTGAAAAAACTATTTTGAGGACTTTTTGCTCACATATTTGCAGCACCAAAAGGTTATATACATTTTTTTTTGAGTAACCAAGAACAGCAGCACAAAGTATGAAACATCTCCAGGGATCTTGTCATTGTGGAGCAGTGACATTTGAGTTTGAAAGCAAAGCACCTGTGCCATTTATGCGGTGCTACTGCTCCATCTGTCGTAAGACATCTGGAGGTGGCGGATACAGTATAAACATAATGGGAGAAACTGACAGTCTACGTATTACTAAGGGCAAGAAAGCAGTGCAGTCGTATAGAGCGATCAAAGACAAAAGCGTGCCCAAGGAAGAACAGGTGCTGTGCCAGAACAGATATTTTTGTCCAACATGTGCATCATACCTTTGGGCGCACTGCGACGATTATCCGCAATGGATATATCCATATGCCTCGGCCATTGACACTGAGTTGCCGGTGCCAGAAACCACAAGCAGTTTAATGGTGCAGTTTGCTCCTGCATGGGCAGACCCACGTAAACTACATGCTAAGCAAACATCAGATGACGTGTTCGAAGAGTATCCCGATTACTCGCTGGAGCAGTGGCATAAAAATCATGGACAGCTTGCGTGAAAAAAATAAAACTCCAAAAAATTTCTTTTGCCAACAATTGAAGAACCTTCGGGGCTCATGACTGAAAGATTGACGGGAAGGATGGATTGTGGAAGGGGTGTATTTTTAGAAAATTTGTTTGTGTCAATTGGTAAATCTGCTGAGAGGTTTTTTTTTTTTTGTTAGCTTCACAGAGCACGAGGGTTTTTTTTTTTTTTCTTGGCTTACCTGAAGTAGACACCAAAAACCCCAGGGTTTTAGAGAAGGGAGACAAGTGAAACTACGCTTCTTCTTTTGGCTTTAATAGTAAAATGCATTTGAAATTTTAAGCACCTTGTTAATATCGCGTTTGTATCTCTTCGTAATAATAAAAAAATAGTGCCCGAGGTTTTTTTTTTTCTTGCACAATATTGGAATGACAAGCAAACAACGACAAAATAGCACAGGTAAAGCAAAAGCAACAGGAGACACGTTGCCTGCACGGTCGTCGCTGGGGCTGTACAGATGCAGCGGTGATGGAGTTGAGCAGAGCTCTGAAGCAGGAGAAGCCAGTGAGTTCAGAGGCGTCGATAAACCCAGGAATGAGACTGAAGTGTCTAAAGAAACTGAGAAACCCAAAAAGTGCGACGAGCCTAGGAAAGAAAACAAGCGCTCTGGACGGCGACAGAGTACAGATACGATGCGCACAATGAGGTCACTAGACCGGCAGTATGGACGGCGACGCCGGTTGAACAGCGAGCAGCTCACGCAGGTTGCAACAACAGAAGGCAACACAGCAGTGGCACGGCGTGGAGACACGCGCGGACTTTTTGCGCCACTGTGCCAGGCAGCAACAGAGACAGCAGTGGCGGAGGGCAGTGCGGCCGCGGGGCCGACACAGCTAACACGACAACTGGTGGCAATGGCAGGACGGCTAGCGGGGCAGTCGGGAGGCGTGCGAGCACGCGCGTCAATGCCGCTGATTAACGGTGTGCGACGAGCACCACAGCGCACACGATCACAGGCAGCAACGCGACCCGCGCGTGACGAGCTTTCAGGCGCGCTGACGATGAAGGCTGTAGAGATCCGTGGCGGTCGCATTGTCCTCGACGACCCAAGTAGCTCAGAGGATAGTGACGCCTGCTATGCGTCTGCAGCTGGTGTCACACAGCGTCCAAGTATCGGCTCTTCAGTTTGTTCAGCTATCGGGGACGATGCGTTGCGCCGTCGCTGGTACACACGTCGCTGTTTGGGTATACGCCAGCCGTTTAGCTCAGTGCATAGGTTGGCAAAGGCCGAACACGACTCGTCAGAACCTTTCTCTCTCCTTAACGACATGCGTCGCGTGGTACATGAAGCGCGCGTACGCGTGCTGATGGATACGGGTCCCGGAGCCATAACTTCCCTAATAGAAGACGCAGATTCTGGCGTTGCGGCCGATGTGCTGCTGTGTACTGATGCTATTGTCGTGTGTGCGCCGGACAGCAAAAGTTTGCAGCCATTACGCGCCATGGAGTTTGGCGATGGCCTTGCCGTACGATTTGGCGAAGCAACGCAGACAGCACTTATTTACGCAGATGAATGCAATATGGAACTTGCATTCCCCCAGGGTGGTGCACGCGAGTGGGTGGAGCGCGTTGTGCAGGCACGCACACGCTATGCTACAACTATGCAGGACTTGCGTTTGGATGAGGAAGACTATGTTGATCGTCCGCCGCTTCCATTGCTGTTGCGTGGCCGCTGTTCCATCTCCGGTACTTTGCCCACTGCTGGCTCCGTGTCGGCTGCTGGCGAACCACGCCGTTTGCGCAATGCTGCTCAGGGCGGTGTATACTGGGTTCCTGACGCTGAGACATCTGTGTGCATGGTGTGTCGCACTACTGCCTTCTCAATGATGGTGCGCCGTCATCACTGCCGTGCCTGTGGGCTGGTCATCTGCTACCGCTGCTCTGCCGTTGATGCTGCCCGCCGCCGGCTGTGTCTGCGGTGCAGTACACTCTATCGCCCCGCTGTAACGATCGGCTCTGCGTCTGTTTCCGGGTCCCTGGCTCCCCGCTCCAAGCCCTCGGTAATGTCGCTGCGCAGCCGCGCCGCAGAGTATCTACCGTCTGTGCGCGGCAGCTCTGTGCATACCGCTGAGGGACATCCGGCTACTGCCGCTCCGGATATGTCGTTTGCTACCGACACCCCCACTGTTACAGCACCAGATCCTGATGCACAATCGGTGCCCGTCGGTCGTCGGAAACCTGATCGCCACGCCCGACGTCCGATATCCACACTCTTTGGTGTTCAAGACACTCAAGAGCTTTAGATTTCTACTTATGTTGGTATTACTTGTCGACCATTTATTGTTTTTATTGGGTTTATGAAACCCTATAGAAAACAAAAGCCAAAGTTCAAAAAATGGCTATTCTTTTATTGAGTATTGTTTAGTTAGACTTTTTCCCTAAAAGTGCATTAAATGTGGCAATGGTGGTCCACTTGCGGTTTTCAGCCTCCTGGAAGACTACCGAGCGGTCTGAGTAAAATACGTCGTCAGTGACTTCCTCAGCCTTACGAGGGAGACAGTGCATGAAGATCCAGTCTTTGTTCGCATTGCCCTTTTGTGCCATTTCTTTCGAGACCTGGTAACCGGCAAAGTCACGTATGCGTTGTGCCTTTTCATCTTCTTGACCCATGCTAACCCACGTGTCCGTGACAATAATATCCGCACCATTGACGGCCTCAATAGGATCTGAAAAGTACTTGACTTCAGCATCGGTTGTCTGGGCCCCTGTTGCTGCAAGATTACGTACGTATTCGGGAATCGGATAACCTGCAGGACTGCACATGTTTACGCTGATTCCGCACTTGGGCATTGTCGTCATTATTTCAAACGCAATATTGTTAGCGTCACCAACCCAAGCCAGACGCAGTCCACGGAAAACGTCCAGAATTCCACGCGCATTGGGACGACGCTTTCCAAACACTTCCCAAATTGTCAACAGGTCTGCCAGTATCTGCGTCGGGTGGTTTTCCTCGCACAGTGCATTGATCACTGGCACTGATGAGTACTTTGCCAGCGTGGTAATGTCGCTGTGTGGACCCACACGTGCAAAGATTCCATCCACCATGCTTGAGATTACCTGTGCACTATCGCGCAGAGTCTCGTTTACGCCCAGCTGAATGTCGTCCTTGCCCAAAAATAAGGCGTGTCCACCCAAATACGCCGCCGAAGTCTCGCTGGCTACCCGCGTTCGAGTTGAGCGCTTTGAGAATATCAGTCCGATCGTCTTACCCTTCAGTGGTTGATCGGGGTGAAATGCCTGGCCTTCATACTTGGCCTTGTGCTTGAAGTCCGCAGCCGATTCTATTAGCCCCGCAATCTGTTCGGCGCTGTAATCGCTGAGTGCTATCATATCCCGTGGTAAAGACTTTAAAGCCGCCGAATGCACTTGATGGGTAGTGCCTGCGCCATTGTTGGAAACTATACTATGCTTGATATTCGACATGACTGGTCTGAGTGCCCGGAGTCTAAACATTCTATTATACTCAAAATAAAAAAGACTTGTTTCAGAGATAAGTAGAAGAGAAAGAGCGAAATAAGATTGGGGAGAGATATAAGTTGAAGGGATTGGGGGTGGAGAAGCGAGATTACAGAAGCGATGGGTTCCTTGTGAATCACGTTGCAGAAGAGAATATCCGATACTGCGGCGCTGGGCACAGAGGCCATTCCTTTGGCATAGCAAATAAGTCACTCCTCTAGTATGCAATGCTTAATACGATGGCTAAGGTTTTCCCAACCTTATTTTGCGATAAAAGTATTGCTGCCTGCTGCTTAGGGCAAGATTCTATTACTCTGATGTAGCTAAGCAGCTCGGCTCACCAAATCGCCTAACCAGTTCAGAAACAGGAAGCCGCAATCACGCGTTCGGTGGCGCAGCAGTAACCAAGAGTCTTAAAGGCAAACAGCAACCCAATTAGTTTTTGGCTTCTTTTCTAAAATAAATGTTTTTTAACCAACCCAGTAGCCTACCCTCGGTAACAACAATATTATATATAAGGATTTGCTTTCCTAACACGACTCAACATATTGAGCTTATCCCTCCAAAAGATACGCTGCGTGGACCAGTGAAAGAAATATTGTCAGGAGGATTGTCAGGGTTTGTTGGGAAAATTGACGAAAAGACCATATGCAAGTTTGCTAAGCCGTGCCTTGCTTATTCCATTGGAGATATTAATATCGAGAGAAATATATCAGAAACTGGGCAAACATAAGAACATACTGTTGGTTTACGGTAAGATTGACAATGGGATTGTGCTCGAATACGCAAAACCAGTGGAAGCTTTGACATTTGAATAGTGTATGTCACTAGTGAAAGTTGCACATTACATCCACAGTAAGGGTTTGCTACACTCTGACTTAAAGCCGAGTAATGTACTACTTGGTGTTGATGGAAGTGTCAAGCTCATTGATTTTGCAGGCTCATCAATTGATGGAAGCGATTCAACTGTGTATCCTGACTATGAATATGTAAATAAAAAACTAATTCATCCTTCGAAGGAGGCTGATATGTATGCTCTAAGCAAAACCATTCTCAAAATGAGCGGTGTGTATGTTGATCCAACAACATGTGAAGTTTACAAAAACTAATAAATTCGCATTTTTCAAATATCGTCAAGTTTGGCCTACTTGGTTTTATGGATGTTTTTTATTAAATAGTAAAAAGTGTTATTCTCATTAACAGGGTTTTACGTGTTATAAAGAATAATAAGACTAGTTGCAATAATTTTGAGCAAGTTGAGAGTAGAATCCTTTACTAAAAGAACAGTTGAGGCTGTTGCTATTGTAGATGGTTAGTCTTATAATAAGCAACCTGTACAGCGTTATATAACGTAAGTATTTCAGATGCAATACTAGCTAGTTGGTTATATTAATTACAAATGTGATAACAATAACCAAAAACAAGTCTATTTATTGGCAAGAAGATCTCAAAGCTGCGGCGGTCTCGGCGCTGCTTTTTATCTCTTTTGTTGCTTACTAGCGTATAACCAATAAAGAGTATCAATAGCCAACTACTAGCATTTCCCTTTGAGCATCAGCTATTACTGGAAGCTTGGCGAGCTTTATGACTTTCCAACTCTGCAACATGTCTTATAACATCAGCACTATTTTGCTTTGCTGTTAAGCTTTGTCGTCACAAAACATACGAGAAGCACCACAATCTTTCTACAAATTTTTTTTTGTTCCTTCCAGCCTGTGGACTATTGGGTTATATGTATTTTTTTTTTGATGCATATAGCGAGATTCAACTATAGAAAGGTTAAATTTCATCAACACTAATAGGACCAAGTGTATCATCTTCTTCGTCTTCTGCAGCAGCACCAAAGTGAACAAAGTCTTCGTCCTTTCCTTGCTGCATTTCCTGTTTAGTTTTAGTAGGAATCTGACCTATCTTCATCAACAATTCCACTTCTTCAGGCTTGTACTTGTGTATAACATCACATTTTTCATCCTGGTATTCACGCAGAGATAAAAGAACGTAATCTCCCTGACTGATCCACACCTTCTTACGCATTTTACCACGAATATGTGCTAGACGCTTGACTCCATGAATGTCTTGAGATTCCAAACGTCCATTACCAAGCATCTTCAACACAAGTGCATATTCTTGATCTTCCTCCTTGAGTTGCAACTCACGCTTCTCATTGTCATTCTCGTTCTTTCCACGACGGTAGTTTTTACCTCCCTAAATAACTTGTAAAAGAAAAAAGCAAGACTTCCGATACGTTATCAGGATTTTTCTTGCTATAAATATTAGCCAATATGTATGGTTGTTTTACTAATGTCTATGGCTACTTTTTTGGACAGCCAGATTCGTTTTAAAGTTGTCCTTCCTGGTTCAAACGCATTTTTCTGTACCTTTCCCTTGTTCTTCGGCATTCTGTTGTCCTAATTCCCTGCTGAATGCCTCTTTTAATGAATGAAGAAACAAGTCGCGTTGCTGTACGACTATTATGCGCTAGGAATTGAAATAAAAAGGATAATGGAAGTAATTGAAGGAAAAAGCTGGTCTAATAAGCGAAGCTGAACCTTTGAAAATTTTCTTTCACCCCCCTCTCACCCCCAACCATTAAAAGGTCTCTTGCAGCGCCTTTTTGCTGCGGTAAGCTAAGCTGCACATGACTTTTTTGAAGAGCAAACCACATCCAAGGATCAAATGTGCACCGGTGGTCAGGTTTGGTCGTGTGTCCACATGCCAGTTATCCATTTCTACCACCACCATTTATTATACTGAGAACTCGTACACCTTGATTGAAAACATGTATTTTTTTTGTTCTGTGCGCTTTCACAGAAGTAAACAGAAAGTTGTTAAAAAAAGATGGCCTTTTCTACAGCTCCACGACTCCTCTGCCAAAACAGGAGCACAGTTGTCAAGCTATCTAAAGTACAGCACAGAGACTATGCACCGCCAACGATTATGTTGTTGATAGGAATGTGAATCAGTTTGGTAAAGTAACCTACAAAACCCATGACCACAAACCCAGTGACAACTGCTCCTACAAGCTTTAGATACTCCTTCTGGTTAGGCTTAGTACAGCGCCGAAGCAGCCATTCAGTATCCTTTGCCAGTGACTTGGCTGCCTCCACTGCTGCATTGCCTTCTGAGGCCAAAGCTTCGCGCTTGTCCATTGCAAGTTCCTATGTGTGTTTATGGCGATGCTGAAACCGTTCTGCCGGAGATTGAGTGTGTAAAAGTGACAAGAGCAGCGTACTTTTTTTTCGATTAAAAAACAATAATACCAGACAGAAAAGATTGTGCTGTGCCAGTTCAAAGTCTGCCAGGCAATTTCTCTGTTAATGTTTCTGAAGCTCAGAGCCATAGAAAACCCATCCAGCTGCATTTTCCAATACCAACCAATTACGTTCAATCACGTCTGTTAGATGCAGTGGTTGGATGAGATGCGGCTATTGTTAATCTCAGCTGCTTCGCATCAGGTAGATTGATTAAGCAATGCGAAACAGCTAAGAACCATCTGTGGGATTTAGAACGCAAGCTTCCTGGTTTATGCACATCGCTGGGATAACAAAGCTGGTTACTTCATGCTGCGTGTTGCTGTGACGGCGCGTACACACAATATTGGTCAATCTTTATAAAAAAATAATAGAACAAGGAAATAGGAGCAAAAGCGATATTATAGAAAACTCGTATCCACCACCGAATATTTCTAGTCTGCAGCACTGGCAGTTTCTGCGTGCATTCTCGCTCTTGCCTCCTCCAAGCGCTTATCACGTCTCTCAATCAAAACCTCTCTGCGTCTACTTGCGATCTGTCTCTGATGCTGTCTCTTCTCGAACACCTTGTAACCGATAAACCCGCCCGCCACAATATAAATTGCATAACTGACATGTGCTACAATAAAAGCCCTTGTTAGGTTTTTTTGTTAGTAAAATGTACTTTGTATTGCTAGAGATTGCAAAGAAAATGCAGCTTGCCAAGTGTCAAATGTATATTATTTAAGGTACTTACGTTTTAACACAGGGCGGGATTGAAGGCCCATAGCGTACATTGCAGTGCCTAGGCCGACTGTGCTACCAACGAAAATACTCAAAAACGGCATTGTTGCGTGCCTGCTTTCGCTTCGATTCCAAAAAGTAGAGGTTGCAGAACCCAGGAAATAACAAACTCCAAAGCAAATATATAAAAAAAAGATAAGCCCAGCGAAGCAGAAATGGAGAAATCAAGAATATGAAAAAAATGTGTCAGTTGAATTAAAGTGTAACGGAACAGGTAAGAGGCAAGGCATGGATGGATGACCTTGAGGATCAAACTCACGAGACTTTTAAAAATATCTTTTTGCTTACTCAGTTCTTTTTTATCTTCTTGGCCATTTCCGTAACCATTTTACTTCACTTTTTTTTTTTTTAACAAGTACAACTCAATGAGGTGTTTATTACGTATACCGTTGCTGCTTGGTCAGCGTGGGTTGTCTGCTACACACAGCAAATTGCGTCTAACAATTGTGCGGAATGCTTTTCGATGTATTAGTATGGAGGGTTCCAACAAAGATACTGCAGAGTTCAGTCTACGCAAACTAGGAAAGCAAGAGACAGATGAATTGGAAAGTAAACTAGCATCATATTCTCAGGGTTATAATGGAGACACATCCAACAAACAACACAAGACGGAGGACTCGATTTCTGGCGTCAGTGAAGCCAGCGATGTTCGTCTAACTGATAGCGCAATAAGTCGCCTTAAATATCTGTCAGAACAGCGTGGGAAGACTCAGTATTTGCGACTACGAGTAGATTCTGGTGGATGCTATGGGTTTTCATACAAGCTGGACATGTCTGAGGAGCCTGAGAAGGATGATGTTGTCATTGATCGCAATGGTGCTAAAATGGTTATTGATGAATTATCGTTGCCACTGGTCAGAGGTGCTACGATAGACTGGCAGGATCGACTTATTGGTCAGGCGTTTCTGGTAGTTGCAAACCCGCAGTCGAGTGGCGGCTGCGGCTGTGGGTCCTCGTTTGAAATTAAGATGGAGTAATCTTCATCTTATCTTTAACGGATATTTGATGGGTCATCTTGCGATACAAACATCATGTTTTTTTTTAACTCCCAGAAGCCACACTTAACCCGATTCGCTCCGACCCGTGCCAGATACATTGAGGTTGTCTTTGACGATGACCGTAAGCATGTTAAGTTGTACCGCTATTACCCATGCGCAGGCAATGCTTCCATTGGGCCTTTAGTCCCGAGACCTAGGAAAACACCCCTCTCCCCCCTTTATTTCTTCTTTTTAACCCCCTTTTTGAGGATCCCAAAAAGGGGTGTGGGACGCGCGGCACAGCACGAGTTGGAGGCGGTGGGCGGACCACGCGCATTCTCAACGCGGGAAATTTCGGAGCGAATGCCGCCTCCACCCCATCCCCACCATCAAAGGATTAAAGACACAAGGGGCTCTCATCTTATATTAGACGACCTAGAATCCAAATGAAACACAATCATCATAAAGCGTCTTTTCTTTCGCATATTTAGGCTGTTCAAAATTTATTTACTCTATAAGTATATTTTACCTATGCTGACTCCTGTCGCTTCACTGCTCCGCCAAGGTGCTCACCCTGCGTCTAGAACGTTGTTCTATAACCTTGGCTCCGGTATCCAGGCACGCACTTTTGGCATCAAGACTACTCTAAAAGTGCAGGAGCACCTTACAAAGCTTATCCGGAAGGATAGAGAAAACAACAACGGCAAGGGCAAAGATAATGACGAGAATGTAGACAAGAAGGGATCCAAGCATACTGAAGAAATGCAGATAAAAGGACCCGAACCCTTTAAGGATACAATTCTGAATAATATGCCTTCTGAACTGCGCGTACCGCGGTTTCCAGCTCCTATGCGCGAAAACACAATGGATCACAAATGGTCTACTTCTGATCTAGAAGCAATAGAAGTTGGCACAACAAAACATCGTATTCCAGATCTTATCAGCGACAAATTTGCTCTATGGGCAGTCAAAAGTGCACGCAAACCCACAGATATATTCTTTCGCAACAAGTACCTCCATCGCTCTGTAATGCTAGAGGTAGTTGCTGCTGTGCCCGGAATGGTAGGTGGTTTGATTCGTCATATAAAATCACTACAAGGTATGCGATATGACGGTGGATGGATTGGACATCTCTTACATGAGGCTGAAAACGAGAGAATGCATTTAATGACATGGATGGAAGTTGGAAAACCGGTCCTATGGGAGCGTGCTCTTATTGCTACTGTACAGACAGGTTTCTTTGCTGTCTTTTCATTACTTTATATGGTTAGCCCACGTACTGCACATCGTGTGGTTGGTTATTTGGAGGAAGAGGCTGTCACCTCTTATACTCATTTTATTGCTGAGATCGATGCAGGTAGAATTGAGAATGTAAAGGCGCCGGATATTGCTATGGCTTATTGGAATCTTGATTCAAATGCCACATTACGGGATGTCGTCTTGGCTGTGCGTGCTGATGAAGCTCTGCATCGTGATACTAACCACCACTTTAGTGATCGCATTAGGGCACATCGTGAAAGTCTGTTTGAGGATATGGATAATGTTGGTGATAAACCACATATCAAATATTAACTTCAACTAAACCTTGCTCTCTTTTATCTTGTTCTTAGTATTTTTATTATAGCGTTTTATTCTTAACAAAAATTAAAGCGCTTACTGTAGCAAAAAAAAAAAAAAAAAAAAAAACA
>KZ303496.1:406876-419511 GCA_002705745.1 Coemansia reversa NRRL 1564
CTTTAAAAAAAAAAAAAAAAAAAAAAAAAACACCACTAATGTTAATTGTTATATTGTGTATAAATTTAAATTATTTATTTAGTTAAACCGGGTTCAATATCAAGTTAAAGAAATTGCATTTAGGCTGAAAGCTGCTTCAACATTTGCTAGGTGATTAAGGAGTAACAAGTATTGCTGAGTGGCTTAATGGCGGATAGTGGCATCTGGATCCTGGAGCAATGTGAGTCTTTTATGTATGCAGTAAGGTCTAGTATTCACACCGTTGCTTACAAAAAGGAGGAGATACCATTTAGTAGTAAGGACCGAGCCAGTAAACTTGGGCATTGGCAGTGGCAGCAGCAACTGCGACGATGGCGATAAGAGTAGCGTAGGTGTTCATTGTAAAAAGTGAATAGTGTAGGCTGTTCTTGATAGCTTGACTGTTGTTTGAGTTGAGTATTGTTGGTTGATGAGAAATATTTTGTTTGAAGTGGCCCAAACTCCCTCTTTTTTATACCTGTGAACAAAATGTTTCATTTTGTGCTTATTCATGACAAACAACTCCTTGCGTATTAATTAACAGCAAAAAGGCGCAGATCCTTGTTTTCAATGTAATTATGACAAAGAGATAGAAGCAATATGACAATAACATTATCTATTACATTCTATGTTTGTATATTTCAACTGAGCAGCAGCTGATGTGTTGACCATGTTAGCAACACACATTGGGAAAAAAAGCTAATTGCAAAAAAAAAGCACTTTCTTAAAATCGACATTGTATTTGGGAGATGGCACAAGATGTTTAATTCCACAATCGCAAAAGTTCGGATATGTATGTCGGAAGGACTTACTCTTAGTACACAATTGTACAATATCTATTTGTAATTTCATTACAAAACATGTGCAAGAGAAAACAAGTTAATTTTGTTGCATTGATTATTACAATGCATTAAATTAATCCACTGGCAAGAAAAGTCTTTTGTGCATAATACAATTATTGTCAGTATATTCTGAACTGTTGAAAGTAGCATGATTTAAACATATTACAAATGTATTTTAAAAATATAAAACGCTTCCTAATCTGACTCGGAGACGTGAAAATATTATGTTAGCAGGAAAAAAAAACCGGATATATTTATAAAAATTACCACCAATTGCACAATTGTCTTCAACTATCTGGATAGTCCACAGTTTCTGGAAAAAAAAAACATATTTTAGGTACTAGCACAATTGCAAAAAATTCTATGCATTTTTTTCACCGCTTTTAAAATGTAAAAGAATGTTTAAACCTACTATAGTTGTATTTATACGTTTTCCAATTAGAAAAAACATTTGTATAAAAAACGGCTAACACTAATGGGTTGACTTAATTTAAATTTTTTTTTCAAAGTCCTCAATTTTTTCGTGAAAAGGGAAGACTGCATTTTGAAATTTCCAAACTAGACATAAAAATAAGTAAAAATTTATTTTTACTTGAGATTGTATAGAAAAAAATCCTACAAGCTTTCTAACCCAAATAGGCAAGGAGAGTGTCTGAATAATAATTTTTTTTAACACTTATTGGTTAAATATCAAAAGTGGTACGAGTAAGATCTTGAGCACGCATGTTATTGAATTTAGCTTTACATTGTGCGCTAGATTTTGTACGAACACTTCTTGCACAGCTAATCCAATTTTTTCTGCCTTGATGCTCATTAAGATATGAACATAGTTTGTCAGTTTCTTCTTGTGTCCATTTACTACTTAAGTTAAGCTCTGGATCTTCAGTATCATCTATTCTCTTTTTCTTGGTAAGTGGATTTGTAGTTTCAAGAATGTAATTGGGAAGTTTTGTATTTTGTACTAGAGGTGCAATGCCAGGAAAATTGCGTGCATTGTGTATTTGAAAAGAATTTTTAGACTGCTGTTGCACGATAGCTGTATTAGCTGGGTCGTCATCCAAAGGACGCTTTTGTGGTATTGGATAAACAGCTGTAGGTTTAGTCCTTAAAAACCTATAAAGTAACTCGGACAAATCGCTATGTAAGCATAACGGAAATTCCTCTGAAAGAATTTTTAGTAGTTGTGAAGTACTATGGTTTCTATAACTTGCTTCAAGTATTTTGATACCATCTTTTTCTTCTTCGGGAGATAGTTCAGCTGCTACATGACGATAAGTTGGATTAAACATTTTTCTTGGAATAATACTAATGTTCATTAAAAGTAAAGAGCGTGTATCCCACTATTAATAAATAACGGTTAATAACTTTAACACAGTTTTTTTTTTTGTTAGATGTAAACTCAAGTGAGGAAATGCTTAAATTATTTCAAGTACAAGTAGTAAGCAGTTTTGTTTCCAAGCAGTGTCCAAAATGAAGTTTAGAAAAAAAAGAGCCGAAATCCTTAAGTATAGAAATAGGGAATAAAAGCCAACTTGAACAAAAGAGAATACTAGGGAATAAGCACAGAAGATAACATTAAGAGGAAGAAATTTGTTCTTCACTATTAACAAGTATGGATACTTGTGGTGGTGATGTAAAGTCTACAACATTAAAGTCACAAATTTTTGGAAAGAAGCATTAAAACAGGATTCTTTTTATTAAGGAAAAGCTTGAAAGAGTTGTCTAGTGCTCTTAAAAACCTGTGATGAACACAAGAGCCATTCTTTTCTTTTAAAAAAAAACCGTTCATTTTTAGAATAACACTTTGTAAACATGGCTTTTTGGTTTTTAAAACATTTTCTAATGAAAGGTGCATTACAAAAGCATAAAGTCATTTTCTTTTAATGTTAACATTGCTTTGGTTTTACTAGAAAAATCTTAGCTGTTTGCTTACTAGCTGTTTGCCTAGCTACTACTTGCTTTGAATTCTTTTAAGCATGTCATGCTATTTTTTCTTTAGCAT
This sequence comes from Coemansia reversa NRRL 1564, assembly GCA_002705745.1. Taxonomy (NCBI): domain Eukaryota; kingdom Fungi; phylum Kickxellomycota; class Kickxellomycetes; order Kickxellales; family Kickxellaceae; genus Coemansia; species Coemansia reversa. The sequence goes on from KZ303496.1 coordinate 409,739, forward strand.
TTTTTAATTTTTTAAAAACGCCCCCCTTTTTAATGACACCTTTCTATCCATGACAAATCTTATGACCATGTCGTTTGAATAAAGCGGCGTGAAGTGTAATATGAATTAAAAACTCTCTGGTTTTTGACGTTAAAATAGTGTGCAAGAACTTTTTTTTTGCTTTGGGATTAGTCCAACGGAGAGAAGATAGTGGATAAAATGCGGATATTAGAAACACATTTTAAGGCAATTAATGCTGTTAGGATTTGTCTACACTATATAAAATGCATAATTTCTAGAAGCGATATTTCATATTAAACCGTAGCTAGACCTCCTCTACAAGATTTTGTTTGGCAAAGCATCCTAACAAGTAAACTACAAAACCAGTTTATCCAAGCTGGACTAAAAGAGTAGTAGACATGCACTTTTATCAAACAGGGATAATGAAAAAAATACATATTAAGCCTTGGAAACTTGCGTATAGATTTAAAACTAAATGATCACAATAACAAAAATGTTTCTATTGCGTTGGTAAAAACAGCAAGTGTATCTAGATTTTAAAAGTTGCAAAAAAAAAATATAGATAGTTTGTATTTTCTAAGATTCTTGTGTATCTGTGCCCTCGTCACCTTTGATTAGCTGCACAGCGCGCTCATTCAAATCTACACAGGTCTCATCAGTTTCGACTTTATGCGCTTCGCGAAGAACATAGTAGACATTTTTACTACGTAAAACGTTGCGACCATAAAAAGTAGTGCATAGCAAATTGATAGCTTCAAGAAGTGTTGCGCGAAGTTTTGGGTCTGGTTCGCGTTTTTTATCATCGCCTAAAAATTGGATTTCCTCAGGCATGGCTTCCATATCCTCCATATCAAACTCTTCTGGTCCACACAGAGGAAGTAGAATGTAGGGCAACATATTGGTTTCTTTAGGATCTAGAATCTCGTGATGTTTGTCTTTTTCAAAGCAGACATTTTTCATTGTAGAATCGACACCACCGCGACGAATAACCTCTGGATACTCGTTAAAGACCATTATCTTAGTGATAGGCAATTTTCCATCATATGATGTTCGCTCTAGGAAATAACGGCGACCAAACGAATGGTTGGTGATATCAGCAAACACACTGGCTAGAAAGCTGTAGGTTGCGTTTTTGTTGTACTTCTTCTCCATGCCTTTGACAAACACATCGGTCAGTTGATCCAGAGCCATAGAAGAATTGCAAATGTGAGGAACCTCACTAACTTGTAGTGAGTTGAGCTCCTGACACACGTCGTCAAGCTTAGTCAGATTTGACAAAAGCATACACGCCGGATCGGCAATATAACATTCCGACGAGGTGATCATGCGGACAATCATGGCCAGCATATCTTCATTGGCAAAACGACGGCAGACATCGAGATCTGTAGACATGTTAATTAGCGTGTTCATAGCTTTACTCGCTACTACAGGCGTCTCATGGCAGATTACCAGAAGAGGCTTTATTAGCTTGTCCACACGCTCCAGCAGAAGCTTGAAGGAGTCTGAAGATGGGTTTGAAAAATCGACAATGTAAGTTGCTGCCAACTGCCGCACGTCTGGCCGTGAACTGGACAAAAATTCCACAAGCTCGTCAAGTTGTTGCTCCATATTTAAAAACAGAGAAAGGGGAAGGTAAAGCTGGGGGAGAGAGAAGAGTGATTACAAGTGTTTTGTTGCTCAGCCAAGCCAACTGCAAAAATCTTGGTGCTGATTGTTTGACCCCCTTCTCCGAGATCAAATTGCCACGCGGATTGTGGAGAGGTTTGGACTTGACGCGGCGCGTGTGTCTTGTTCCTTCAAGTGCGAATTGGCGTACAAAAAAAAAATATTTTTCTGGCGAGAAATTAAAGAAACAGCACTTTTTTTTTGTTTCTGTTCTGCATTTTAACCTTTTTTATACACTTACCATGGCCAGTGGCATTAAACGGGCGCGTGCGATAGAACCAGGGGAAATTCCAGGTGGCTTTCCAGGTGCATCACAAGCAACTACCAAGCGACGGTTAGACAACTGGACGGTGAAAGGCAAAGATACTAGTCACAACAATGCAAATGGTAGAGGCAGTGGCGAAATTGAGTGGTTGGTCTCTTATATTATGTCGCCACTCCGTCTGGCCAAGAGCTGGCTGACTGGCGGTAATACTACGCCAAAAACAAACATATTATCTTCGCAGCGAATAAATAGAGAAACGTATGCTGCTGCGGGTTTGCAGCATGCAGAGGCAGAGAATCGTAAGAAGCAGCCAAAAAGTGTGTATGAGGACCGGATTTTTCAACAGCAGCAGCGGCGGCGAAGGAAACAGTCGAGAACGGGAGCTACCCCGAGGCGGTCTTTGCTAGGTAGTGGTAGCAGAAGCGCACATTTCAGATCTAGGAGGGCTAGGAACAACATTTTGGTACGGGAATACACACGACCACAGCGCACGGAATGGCGGGAGTCGCCGTCTGTGGCCACAAGCACAGTTGCTGCAGACGAGGACAGATACGACATGCGCTCAATTTTAAGTGTCGACAGCAGTCTGGGATTCCGCGACAGCACACCTGCCACTGAGCTGAGCCATACGCTTTCCAGCAGCAATGCCGCCATGCGCACACGCGATACTTTGAGAACACGCGATACAAAGCCCGATGTACAGCCTGGGCTGGCGGATGCGTGGATAGCGCAACTGCAGAAGAAGATTAAGGAAACCTTGTCAGTGTCATCGCCAGTTTCACGTATCCACACGCCTGCATATGAGCAGCTTTGTAAAGCTGAAGACAATTTTGATGCACGCATTGCTCAGGCACGTGCAAAGATGGCATTCACGCTGCCAACCGATGCGTCAGTAGTGATAAAACGGGCGACAGCGAGCGGGTTTTCGACCGAGCTAAACAATGTGCCGGTAACTGCCCGCGACATGGCAACATTGGGAGCAGGCAAGTGGCTAAATGACGAAGTCATCAATTTCTACATGCAGCTAATAATTACGCGCTCTGAGAAAACACCGACATTACCCAGAGTGCATGCATTTAACACGTTTTTCTACAGCACACTCTGCGATAAAGGTTATGCGCGAGTACGCAGATGGACACGACGCATAAAGCTCTTTGACCAGGATCTTCTCATTGTGCCCGTTCATCTTGGAGTTCACTGGTGTTGTGCTGTAGTTGACTTTCGGTGCAAATCAATTGTCTACTACGATGCATTATTGGGTGACAACCCAAAATGTCTGCGTTTGTTGATGAACTATCTTCATGAGGAAAGTAAGGATAAACAAGGGAACGACTTTAATGAAGATGGATGGTCAATGAAGTGTGAAAAAGAGATTCCTCGACAACACAATGGATATGACTGTGGTGTTTTTGCCATTATGTTTGCAGAGTATTTGTCGCGGGATGCTCCACTCTCGTTTTCGCAAGATAATCTTCCCTTTCTTCGTCGCAAGGCTACCTACGAGATTGCTACGGGCTCGCTTGTATCGCTAATCTAAAACATCCTTCACCTCGATTGTCCAATAAATATGTTAAAATTGCTAATGTTGCGGGGCCGAGAGGGGGACCCTCTGCACCCCCACTCTCCCCGGGTGTAATTGCCCACCTCCCCCAGGGCACAGGGTTCGCAGGACCCACCGGGGATGGCAGGGAACCCTCCCTCCCGCCAAACCGGTTTTTGATCGAGTTCTGGGATCATGAACGCACGGACCCGGGAACGCGAATGGCCGTGCAAAGGATTGTGAATGTCTCACAATAGATGGAACCACTTTCCCTGTCCTTTACATCTCATATTCAATAGTTTAATAGAATTGTTAGGCTAGTGAATTGGAGAGACCAAGACAACAACGAATTAAGCTTCTATATTTAAATTGTTTTAAATTCTTAACTATTCTTTTTATTTCATTAATAGCGTTGAAACATCTAATAAAGACGCTATAAACTACAATGGCAACAACCTCAAGAAAATCAGGTAGCATTGTCTTTCTAAATTCCATCTCTTAATTAATAGTGTCGTTTATTCTAAAACCCACAACAAAACCACAGTCTAGTCAAAGGCTTCTGAGTTTACTTTGCAGCACCGCGGAGGTGAAAAGTAAAATCATGTTGCTGCTTGATTTTTATCTTTTTGCCACAACGTATGCTCTGTGGTTTATTCTTGGAAAAGATTTAATTCATTAAAATACAACATCATTATTGCTATAAACGTCTAATTCCCAACAAAGAAAACTTGTAGCTGCTGCCGTATTAGCACTGCCTGTGGTTGCCCGATTAAGGATCCACGATCAGGATTATCTTCCCTACCTGAGGCGGTTAAATAGACCTGATCCTCCAGAGTTTTGCTTTTAAGGTTTATTTGCTTTCCTTTTATTTAGTTGAGTCAAACACTAGAAAAGTAATTAGATTGCTAGCTGCAAGTTCAGGTAGCAACAAAACTTTGTTGTTGATAGGGAGTACATTACCTTTAACTTTTTTTGTCACTAATTAGCGTAGAACTAATAAAGAGTATTAATAAAACTACTAGCATTTGTTATCTGAGCATCAGCTATTGCCAAAACCTTGGCAAGATTAATCGCTGTCCAGCACTTTTGCAACATTATTTAAGCTTGTATTCAAAAGTTACAAGTCTGTATGTAAACTATAAAATAGAGTAAAGCCCAGCGGCCTTAAGAGATTGCTGCCATATAATATTTGCTTAGTCATGCCCAATTACATGACATTAATAACAACAATGTAAATTCTGATAATGGCAATGTTAAAAAGGTTGCGGTTGTTGGCGTAGCTGCAATTGATATAAAGAGCAATACAAATTCAAACTCCGATGAGGACTTTGTAGCGGAGAGTAGAAGTAGCAGCGATATGCCTAAAGAATATGACAAAAACTACAAGTTTCCTGATGATAGTAGAAACGATTGAGCACGCTGTCTATATGATTTGCTCTATATAGTCAATCTTTTTTTTTGTCATTTCTGGCCAATTATTCTATTTTCTCGCTTGACCTACATTGAATTTTTGTGTTCTTTTGGTCACCAGAGCTGCTGTTCCCATTTTTCTTTGTTTTCACCCTATTAAACAGCTTTTGTTTAATATGAATCTTATAATAGCAGCTAATCCAGTCAACAAAAAACTGTAAGAAAAGTTGGTTCTTGATTTTAGTTTTCATGTTTTTAAAAACAATAAAGTTGACTTTAATAGTAAAGTTAAAAAGCCATTTTATTTAATAATACCAATCAATACAAGGCTACACACTACTCTAATAATAAACATTTAGAGACGTTTTGTGGGTTACAAAACACAATTGCGTTTCGATATATAGAGTATCACCCAAATACCCATACTTGTATGTATGTATGTGTTACAATTATATTTTATTGATGCACTTCTGTTGATGGGATTGTTTAAGACTACTTACACTATGCTCTAAATTATCAGATATTTACTTTTCCAGCACGCACATTTTTAACACTCAATTTTGTATTAAAAAAAGCAAGCTTATATTTAGAGATGAAGATACACTGTGTTGCAATTCTCAATAGACAAGGAAACCCACTATATCTTCGCAATTTTGACAAACAACAGGAGGATGTCAAGTTCCACTATTTGGTTTACACTTCATGCGATGTTATAGAAGAGCGCTTAGAGGAGAATAAGAACGGAGATTTATTTCTTGGTTTGTTACAGACAATAGGTGATATGGCAGTATATGGATATATGACAAACACAGGCAAGAAAATTATATTAGTCACTTCAGTCTCTATAGAATCTGCAGCTATCAGAAGTGCAAGGATAAAGGAAATTTGTCAGTCGGTTCATGCAGCATATATTGCAATGGTATGTAATCCATTTAATAATAGCACTGAAATTGACAGCTTTGTAAATACAAGATTCGACTCTGTTATTGGTGAAATTGGTCAGTTACACACTAAAATTTTAGATTGAGCATGTCTTCGAATAAACTTAAACGCTGTTTATCTGCATTTCTTACTCGATATAAGCTGCTTGACCACGTGGGCGACAAACTTAATACCCAATATACATTGTATACAACTGTGGGGTATAATAGTTAACATAAGTTTATCCTGGCCTAAACCACCAAGATGTCCAAAAGTTACCTTTTAATTTACTTTAATACTAAAGTGTAAAGAAAGCGGCGCAAAGTTTAAATTTTTATTTCTTAAAATAATGGTTGACTACACAAAGAAGGACGTGGAGTTGATGCGCAAGGCAATAGAATGTGGCATGAAGTGCACCAGTGTGGAGAGTGCATACAATGTCGGTGCAGTAATTGCCGATAAAAGCGGAAATATTATCAGCACAGGATATTCGCGTCAATACCCTGGTAACACACACGCCGAGCAATGTGCACTTATGTCATCAAAGGAGAGTCCAAATAAAACGCTTCTTTCAGAGGCATCTATGTATACAACAATGGAACCTTGTTCAAAGCGTTTGTCCGGAAATGTTCCGTGTCTGACACGTGTTTTAGAATCAGGCATTAAGAAGGTTTATTTTGGAGTCAAGGAGCCACCAAATTTTGTCAACTGCTCCGGCATTGAGCAGCTGGTTAAACATGGTGTGCAGGCCGTACATATCAAGGAGCTAGAGGATAAGTGTCGCCAACTTAATCGACATTTGTCAGTCTAGAGTTTTTGGTACACAATCATATTTTAGTATAGTTTACGCTAATTTAAATGAAAATGCATTGTATGGATAGCAGTATGCAATGCTTTATTTAAATTTTCAACTAAAAATAAAAAAAAGTATGTTAAGCAGTTTTGTTTCTAGCTTGCTACAACCAAGACTAATTTAAATGTTGTTGTTGTTGTAATATATGCGCCTTGAGATGCTTGGTACTTGCTACATAATTATTATTAATGTAACATAATTTATTATTAAGTAATGATGAGGGACCGGCTATAAATGTCTCAGGAGTGAATGGAATATGCAGGGGTAAATAACCGTATGGTTGTCTTATACTATTTGTAAAGAGGTAGCCAGCATTCCGGTAGACCCAGAACGGTGGTAGAACAAGTAGCAGAAATAGAAAAGTCTTGGGTATAAATAAGTAGTTTGGTTTCACCATTTGTCTTAAACAAGTTCATCATTGAATTCTCTAACAAAGGGAGTTCTTGAGCGTTTCCGGCGTGGGAATGCGGTGAACTCTGCTGGTCAGTGGCAGAAACCTATCAAGCGCTGCAAAAAGAAGACCAAGCATTCCAAGGCGCAGATACTACAACAGGAAAAATATTCTGAGTAGCCACCACTACTGTAAGCCAGTAACACAATTGTTTACCATATATACTTTTACATTTTATTTGAACATTTTTTGAAAAATTGCTGTCCATTACATGCAAAAAACTCAATAGAGGCTACATTTCTTATCTTTTTTTCATGTTTCATGTTTCTTTTTCTTTTCTTTTGCAGAGAAGGTTAACAACCAAAAGGACTTATCCAATAATACCATATGATGATTGCATAAGTGCACTGAGCTTCGCAGCCCATTTATCCAATGACTTGTATTGTGACATATCGGTAGTTTCCTGTTGCATTAGTAGTACTCCATTTTCCTGGTCAATGCTGGCATTGAGTCGTTTATCGAGAATCAGTGCAATAAGTAGTTGCTCAGTCTCAGATACATCTGTACAAAGGCGTTCTGCAAGTGTCTTGATGCGAACACGAGTATATGGTATTGCTACCCCCTCCAATACCTGAATGAGGAATATACGGCGCAAATCAGATATGTAATCAACTATAAAGGAATCTTCTGCAATTGCTGTCTCATTTGATTTTGTTATTTCCTCAAAAGCATGTACATCGCGCTTTTCATATGCACTGACCAATTTAGTAATAGTCTTTATAGTTGGATCGTTTTCATGAGCTTTTGCCTCAGGCGATGAGAGCGGATTTACTTCGCTCTCAGAAAGCATAGAAGCCAGCAATACATACTTGAGTGCGTTAACGCGATCATCAGTGCCTGCTTCATTGTATTGTCTGAATGCTTCAAAAAAGCATGCCTGTGCTTTAGCCCAATTGCGCTCACTCATGTGGATCTTCCCGCCGCACTTGTGAATATATCCCATGATCCGTGGGTGTGGAACAGCAGATGTAACCGCTTCACATTGCAAATACGTCTCTTTTAGCTTCTTGGAATTCCCTTGCTCCTCATACATGTGCAGAAAAATAGAGTTGACCTCGAGAAGCTGCGTGCCGCGCTCCATAATAAGATGCCCGTCTTTGTCCTCGCAGGAGCGCTTAAGTTTAATTAATAGTTCTCTTAATTCAGCATACTCCTTTTGATCAAGCAAAATATTGGCCAACCGAAGGCTGGTGCGCAGCCACAATCGGTCGCTGGAGGACCCTTTCAATAAATCAAGTGTGCGCTGATAAAACTCGCGCGAAAATGCATCGTTTGTGCTAACAGATACACGCTCCAACATGTTGTTGATGCTCTTCTCTGCGTAGTTACGCGCTACTAAAGAACTGCGTACGTATTCGAGCATTTTATCGTAGAACTGTAGTACTTCCTCAAGCTTGCGCTCCCGCAAACACAGTTTTATAATCTGCTTTGTTGCCTTAAACCCCCAGTCGCTAGAACCCGCCTGTTGGTCCTCCTTCATCAACTGCTCAAACTCACTTTTTGCTGTAGCAAAGTCACCTCGTTGTGCCTTGGCATTGTAATACTTGTTCTCGATTCCATTCTCCTCCTCGCTTCCCTCCTCCTCTTCGTACTCAAACCCAAAGTCTTCATCCTCCAACATAAAATCCTCATCCGACATTTCGCCAAATCTACGCTAACAGTAGTGCTAAAGTTGTTGCCCTTTCTTAAATGTAAAAATATTAGTGTCTCTGTGTAAATATTACTTTGAAAAATGTTTAAAGAAAAGAGTGCTAGAAAATCCGACAAATCAACAAACAACACAAAGCGCATAAATAGTACTTTTTGTGGGACGTTTGCAATGCACCTGATGTTTACCACCGAAAACAAGGTTATGATTACTGTTTTTAAAAAACTATTAGCGCATCAAGTGAATGGCATTTGTCACAATTGAGGTAATTTTTAGGCAGCAAGTGGTCTTGTGTTTTGCGTCAAGAAAAACAAAGTATGTGCTTGATTGGCGGGTGTAGTTGGCAGGCACAATTCGCGGGTACAGTTTGCGTCGGCAGATAAGAAAAAAGAACCAAGAAACAGATCAACAAGACATTAGTAGTAGTTTTGAGTATACACATAGCATAGGTGTTTTTAGCAATGACATAGCAATACAATATAATAAAATACATGTAACACACTACCTGAATGGCACAAACATGCCATACCAAATGACGCCAGAATAACTTTTCTAAACGCTAATACTTTTGCAAAATATAGTATTAAAAATCAATGGCTCTACGCGAGCTTCACTACACGTACACAGACTGACATAATGGAAAGCTCTTTTGTTAACAAAATTGGCACCACAAAATCTGGCTCATAACATTGACTAGCCATAATGAAATACCGGATCCTTAGATTCAAATTATCTGACAAAGCAAAGTCGCATCTCTGGAAAAGATATATTTATATCCCCGAGAGAACGGGCGTAAAATCTAAAACCGATTGTATAAAAACCTTGCGTAAAAAATTAGCAAAAAAAGTATACATACCAACAACACGTATTCTTCTCAAGCTTGTCTCGATATATACAAACACCTATCATTTTCTTCAGCCATTTCAACTATCTTATTGTCAATGATATGTCTTTCTAAGCGCGCCTGTTAATAAAGGTAATGTTTTTTAAATATATATATATATATATATATATAACAGC
>KZ303496.1:419760-481748 GCA_002705745.1 Coemansia reversa NRRL 1564
ATATATAACAGCATTACATTATTTAAAAGTGATAACCAACTTGTATTCTATTTAATGTGCAAAATAATTTTCTTCATTTTTATTCTTTTTTTTTTTTTCTGCGCGCCTACAAACGCCAAAAATCGGGCCTTTCATCATTGCAAAAGCAGATTATAATTTTCTTTATAACAGCTACTTTTTGCTTTTCCTTTTGCCTGTAAAAAAGGCCAATGCCGCTTTTTGTGTATGACTTGCTTTTATATCGTTTGTATGTAAATTGCAAAAAGAAAATAATGCAATGAATAAAGGGTATGCATGAAGATAGGTAAAACAAGTCATAAAAAAATTTGTAGGAGCGTGCGGATAGGAATATAAAAAGAAAGAAAATTTTCTCTGTAATCCAGCTTTTCTTCTCATTTACAAACGAACAATAGCAAATTATTATCTATTTTTTTTAACAGTACTTATATATTTGCATATATTCGCACAAGTATATTCACGTATACTGCATTATGAACAAGAACAAAATTAGCGGGACTATAGTAGAAGTGCATGAGGCAGGCACTAACAAGGTAACCAAGGAATTCTTTATGGAAGACCTAAGCTATGAGGGTGTTGAGCTCAAGATTGATACAGGGGACATCTGGATTGACGGGCTTATTTATGGCAAGAATGAACCATCGTATGGTTTTGCAGATAGAAGAGGCAATCTAGTAGATGAAGATTACTTTAATGAATGCAATTCTGCAAACGTGTCATTTTCAGAAAGAAGAACAGCTACTTCTAATGTAGCAGCAGTTTACACTGAAGCAGATGCTCTGCGTGAGGGTTTAATTAAATGTAAAGTGTATCGCTTTATCAGCTACCCATGTAAAGGTGCCATCCAGCATTTCACAGACTGTGCCGTCTTTGTCGACATGGCAGTAAAGTGTGAATGTTTATCTGTCTCTGAAGATAAAAAGCCTGGGATGCACATTTCAAAATGTAGACATATTATTGAATCGATTTATAAGCTGAGCTACAAGACAACAACAGAAGCAGGCAAATCACAGTTGGCAAGCATCCAATCTGATTTTAAACAGCTACATGCTGACTTAGTACGCCAATGCCAGCAACAATGCGAAGGTATTAAGTTTGCAAGTAGTACAGAGACCAGTGAAAAATGCTGCTTAGCCAAGAATACTACAAAGAAAGAGTCGTTCTTGGCTTCTACTGCACCAGCTGGAAAATGCTATCTAACCGGAGGAAATAAGCCACCGGTTCCTACCTCACCAAAGCCGAAGCTTCCAGCCAATCTACTTTTAAAAAAAGTAAAAGAATGTGATAGCCAGGCGGCGTCCACAGATAGCAAATCCGGTTTGGCATCCACTCTAGATGAGTCTTTGCAAACATCCCACTGTTCGAGAAATGACCAAAGTTTAAGCAAGATTATTGCTTTAAATGCCAAGGTAAAAAGGCTAACACGTACAGTAAACACAACAACTAAAAATTTGCATAAACAAGAATTGCACGCCAATGCAATTGAAAATCTGATGGAACAGCTTGTTTTATCCCGCTCAGCCTACGATGCAGCTGAAGCACGGGCTATTGCTAGTGAGAAAAAGAATGCCTCATTGCAGGCAAGCATAGTTCGTCTTAACAAAGAAATATCGAAAAAGGACATTAGAATTTCCAAGCAAGATACTGCGGCTACTATAAATAAGGAAATCGCAAAGAAAGATGTAGAAATTGCTAAGCAAGAGATAACTGCAATTAAAAACGAAGTTATTGCAAAGAAAAATAAAAAGATTGCTAAAATTCAAGCTGAGTTTAATGAGGCAAGTATAAAATTGAAAGGTTTAGAGACAGAGTTAGCACGCTTGAGGCGCTAGATTGTTTGTCTTCTCTATATACAGTTTTGACAAGTTTTTTTTAACCTTTTAGCCGGCCAAGCATAATGAAACGCTAGTTAAAATGGAAATATGCGCATTTTCTAACAAATTTCAGTCACCCTGCAGATATTTTTTTTGTTTTCGGTGAATATTAAAATCGGTCAAACAAACTAACTTCGCATATAGTATGTTTCCTGAACTCGGATTTTTTTTTTACTTTTTTCTGCTTTATATTAATTCAATTAATATAATATGAGTAGAAAATATTATTAATATCAACAATAGATATTCCTACCACTGTCAATAATAACACAATCATTACACTTTGCAAAATTTTGTGATTGTTGCATGATTTCAAATAAAAGGTACTGGTACCGAATATAATAATGCCTTATAGAATAACACTTTCCGGTAAATAGCAATACAGTAATAGTATCTTTATTAAAAATATATTTTCATGTCCTGGGTTTCCTCCAACTAATGTGTGACGCCAAAAACCTCAAATAATCTGAATTTGCAGCAAGCATCAGTAATAATGCTTTTGCCAAAAGATTACATTGCAAATGTTGACACAGACAACTAAAGTGTCATCGACCATTGGCTTTTTAATTTATTTCATTGCTGTTCTTGGCACTAGGTTGCCCGTTTGAATTGCCTAACATATATTTTTTGGCCTGCATATGGATAATAGAATTCCTATGCATTTCCAGCCCAAGAGTATTGTAACCCCTGTTAATCGGCCATAGCAACCAGCCAGGTGCCATAAGAGGACTTGTTAGAAAGCAAATGCCAATCTGCACAACCGAGCAAGTCTACTGTCATGGTGTCACATGCTTGTCAATAGTATGGTCTCCTGTAATGGGGCGTTGTTTTCTTGTCCAAATCCTTCTATTCCGACATAGCGTCTGACTATAGTTTTTCCTTGCCATTGGCCTAAGAAAAAAGATTCAGGCGGGGCAAATTTCCACATAGAAAAGCTGGAAAGATATGGACGATCACACGCAATAAGCCATACTTTGAGTGTTTTATTATTATTTTTTGGATCACGTGCATATCCGCATCGCCACAGCAGATGGGTTGTTCCAAGGCAACACTTTCAGGCTGCTCTTTTTAGTGGAAAAACATCTTGGTCTCAAATGGAACTTTCAAACACCCTTTTTCTGCTACAAGTTACCTAAGACACATTCTAAACGACGACTACTACAATTAGATTTTAAGCTCAAGAAATAATATTTGGGCAAAAAAATAGACTATTACCGCCTCCTTCCTTTCCTTTTTCACTCCGCAATAGAATCTTGATAATGGCTGATGTGGTGGTGGTAAGAGAAGGAAATTTGGATAGAGAGGCAGACGATGGGGTTGCGGAGGTGACAGTAGACCCTTCGCGTGGCAGCGAAGACCATCCAGCGCTGATAACAACAACAGCTACGGGGACAAACATCGACATGAGCGAACTGTTGGGAGGCGCAATAGGCGGACAGTCACAGCAGCACCGCAACCGCGCCAGTCAAACAGTGATGGAAGGTCGAGTGGACTTTCACACGCACCCGCGATCCCTTGCGTTGGCGCACTTGCAACTGGGGGACTGGCGGACACACGAGAGGCTGCGGACCACGGGGGCCTTGCTTGTACTCTGTCTGAACCTGGGGACGTCTCCCCCGGATCTTGAGCAGCCGGAGGTGAGCGCAGTTTTGGAGGCATGGGTCGACCCAACGGTTCCTGTGCAGGCTCCGCTTGCTGATGAAATGGTAGGCCCGGCGACCCAAGCTGACCAGCGGAGTGGCAAGGAGCGCACGCCGATGAAGATGATCTGCGAGAACCTTGCGCGTCAGTATGAACACATTAACCGACACACAAAGTATAAGCCGCTTCCAGATTGCGCCATGGAAGACTTGCGGAAATATTGTGTGCAGTTCCGCAGATCTGTCAAAGAGGAGCGACTGCTGTTCCATTACAATGGCCATGGCGTGCCTCGTCCTACTGCTAGCGGCGATATCTGGGTGTTCAACAAGCAGTTCACGCAGTACATACCCCTCAACGCTGTGACTCTGATGAGCTGGATTGGGACTCCCTGCGTGTATGTATGGGACTGCTCGCATGCCATGAGTGTTGTACAGGCGTTCGAGAAAAACGCGAAGCTCCGTGATGTCGAGATTGGCCGCATTCGTCATGCTGCCGAGGCTGCTGGTGTTAAGCTGCCACTGAGCAAAAGCAACCCGGAGACCCTGTCAATGGTCAGCACCAACATTGCTGCGATACTAGCTGCGCAGGTTGCGTCTGGGACTGCGTCAAACGCACAGACAGGCCAATCCCAACAGCAGTCCTCACAAAGCCAGCAGAATCAGCAGCAACACGGCCAGCAGCACGGTGCGGCAGCGATTAACCCCGGAATGATAAACCTGGCGCTGCTGCCTTCCATGTATCATGAAGACATCCACTTTGCAGCGACAAGGGCCGGTGAGCTGCTTCCGACAAATCCCGAGCTACCAGCTGATCTGTTTACATCCTGCCTCACAACACCAGTAAAGGCAGCAATTCGATTCTGGGTTATCAGGAACCCACACACCTCAAAGATCACCTTGGATCAATGCGAAAAGCTGCCAGGGCAGGTGCACGAGCGCCGCACGCCGGTTGGCGAGCTCAACTGGATTTTTACGTCAATCACTGACACGATAGCGTGGAATACTTTGCCGCGCGATCTGTTCCGCAAGCTGTTCCGACAAGATGTGTTGGTCGCTTCTCTGTACCGCAACTTTATGCTTGCCGACCGCATTATGCGTTTCTACGGAGTCCATCCTCAGAGCAGTCCGGCCATTCCGCCTACGCACAAACATCCGTTGTGGGATAGCCTTGATTTGGAGATTGATATGTGCTTGGCACAGCTGCCGCGTCTGCTGAAGGAGGATGACCAAAGACAGAAGCGTGAAGAGCAAGCTAAACGCGGCGAGCAGGGGCTTCAGGCGCGAGCCAATTTGCGCGGCCGCCAGAGACCTTCGATGCCTCAGGGCGCCAATGGCACGTGGAAGAGCAACGGGCAGCTTCCTTTGAGCGTTATAGAGAAGCCGCCGCTAGAGATTGTGGACAGTTTTAAGCAGACGCGTTCGCGGAACCGATCACGGATTGGGCTGGGTGGGAAGCTGGAGACAGACGAAGATGATGCCGGGAGCGGATATGATAGCGATGGAGTGGATCTGGGCGGCGATATGACAGGGGCGGACGGGCAGCAGACGGGTTACATATCCAGCACGTACTTTAGCAACCAGCTGTTTGCTTTTGAGGTGTGGCTGCAGCATACGGCAACGACAGTATCACAGTTTGTGATGGAACAAAGCCCGGACCAGATTCCACGATCACTGAGCACAGAACCGCCGCCAAATATTGAGCCGCCAGACGAACTGCCAGCGGTGCTGCAGGTGCTACTGAGTCAGCAGTACCGGATGCGAGCGCTAATTCTGCTTTACCGGTTTATGAATCTAGGTCCTTGGGCAGTGGATCTGGCAATGGCAGTGGGGATCTACCCATACATGTCGAAGCTGCTTGCGTCGGCAACCACGGAGATTGGGGAGATTTTGATACTTGTGTGGACGCGGCTGGTTGCAATTGACAGGGGAGTGCACCCGGATCTGATGAAGCCCGAGGGTCTTAAGCACTTTGTGGATTATCTGTCAAACAACATTCAGATGCAGCACGAGCCAATCAGCGAGAAGGTTCTTCTGTGCGACACGGTGTCGGCAGCCAGCGCTTTTACGCTGACGATGCTTTGCAGAGGCGTGTCGGCGGCGCAGCAGGCATGCTTCAACGAACGCGTGCTGGACTACTTTCTGGTGTATCTGCAGCGCCCAGACAACGGCACGGAAGAGCGTGCGCGGCTACGAACATGGGTTCTGATGTGTTTGGCCGAGCTGTGGAGAGGCTACCCAAACGCAAAATGGATGGCGTTGACGTACCGACTTTGCGTCATTGCTTCTAAGAAGCAGCTGCATACGCAGGAGAATCAGGAGCAGCCGCCGTCTCCCATTGCCGAGGACGCGCCGGAAGATGAGGGACAAGGGTCGAGGCGGTCGTTTGAGGAGCTTTTAGCTTCGAGCGTTGATGATGATAGCGTCGACGAGCAGAACGCACAGAATCTGCTGATTCCAATGGCTTTTCACCGATCGCCGGTTGTACGGGCGGCAGCAATTTATGCGATGGGCACGCTGCTCGAAGACCTGACGCAGTTGGGCTACGACCCCGGTGTGGTAGCGCTTCTGCGCAAGGCAGAGCGCCAGCTTTACGCGCTGCTGCTACAGGCAGCGACTGACGGCAGCCCGATGGTGCGGCGCGAGGTAGCGCGGGTTATTGGCAGCGCAGTGTTTGCGACGTACATGCCCCAAACTATGAAGGCCGTAGCACGTGCTGTTGGCGAGGAAATACGCGAGCCCCGTCGTCCACTGCGCACGCACGGCGCGAACGCCGAGGAAGCTAGCGAGCCACTTTTGCCCGAGGTCCCGCTGGATCTTCTGCTAAAGTTGTACAAGACGTTGCTGGAGCTAAGCGTGGACGTGCACCCGGATGTGTCGTTGCTGGCGCGCGAAGCCTGCGATGTGCTTATGCAAACGTATGCGCACTCACGCGCTTTCTTTGACGCAGAGCCGTCGCTCGATCAGGCGCTACATCGACTGGAGATTACCCGCTCATCCAGCGGCCAGCAGCCTATTCTTGAGTTTATTCGCAGCGCCGGGACCGGAATTGGCGATGCGCTACTTGGATTCCCGCCACCCAGCCACGGAGGATCGCCAGTATCGCAGGGCGGCAGCATGCATAACCAGTCCCTACAACACCGGCGGGTGGCACTTCCGAGATCTCGCAACTCGGCTGGCCTGCAGCAGCAGCAGCAGCAGCCTCGCAGCAGAGATGCAATGGCGCAAAACAGCAGCGTTCCAGCGCATCACCGCTACACCATGCATTTTGCGCAGGGCGGTATGTCGCGCCAGGGGTTGTTCAGTGAGCGCCAGACTCCCCCAACTCCGCGCTCTCCTTCAGCCACAGGGTCCATCAGTGCCGCGAATTTAAGCAGTCTGGACGAGCGGTCTGTTGCCGTCTCTCATCCTTCGAGTCAGCAGCAGCAGCAGCAGCAGCAGCAGGCTTCATCGCCGCGTGTGCGCGACCGGTTTGATGGAATGAGTGATGAGGAGCGTGCAGAGGCGCGACAGAAGCTTGTGGAGATTGAGGAGGCGTGGCAGGAGTGGTGTCGGCATGAATTGCGTGAAAATATCTGCGAGTCGACACTTTTGGACTGGGCTGGTGCATATTTTACCGAGTTTGATATTTCGCTATTTGCAAACGTCAACGGTCCACTTCAGGGCAGCTTGGCTCTGGTTGAGAGCCGCGAGCGCAACCGGCGCGTTGAGCGGATGGAGACCAGTGCACGGACAATGGGCACGCAGGCGGGCAGCATGAAGTGGATGGATGTGCGTGCCGTGGCAAGCAATAGAGACCCTGCCTCCGTTGCGCTGCTGCATCCGCTGGAGCCGCATGCCATTGTGGCCAGCAGAAAGGGAACCGTTTCTGTGTACGACTGGGAGCTGGCTGCCCAGGTCGGCCATTACTCTATTGGCCCGCAAGGCAGCTACGGCGAGGCCTCTTCAATTAGCAGTCTTCATCTGATCAATCCACTGGGCCACTCCAAGCTGCTGGTTGGTACACGCGATGGAAAAGTGCGTATCTTTGCCTCACACGTGCCTGACTTTGATCCGTCAGAGAGCAGCGACCAAACTCCTGTCTTTCCGCAGCCACGCCTGGTCACCGGCTTTACTGTGCTTCCCTGGGCTGCGCTGGGCGCCGGCATTACAGGCCCTATACATACCTTACAGGCCTCAACGCTTGCGCAGAATACGCGAATAAAAGCACACCAGATCCAACAGCAGCAACCGATTCTACCGCACCAGCAGTCATCGACTCCTCCACCGCTATCAGCCAGCGACACAAGCTTTATCTTTGCAGGGGCTCGGATATACGGCGAGCCGGAGGGATGCGGACTGGTTACCGCGTGGAACCAGCGCAGCAACGTGTTGTTTGCAGGCGGCAACGATAAGGAAGTACGTGTCTGGGATGTTTCCACAGAAATGTGCATCGAGGAGATTCCAGTCGTATCAATGGGGGGCATTACATGTGTCAGTCATGATGGAGTGTCTGGTAACATTTTTGCCGTGGGTAACGCCAATGGTTTGGTGCGTGTAATGGACCGCCGTCTTGACGCGCGCTCCGGTGCAGTAGCCAGCTGGCGAGAGCATTCGCCTGATGCCATTCGCAACGTGACCATGCGGCCAGGCCAGACTGAGGTTATCTCGGCAGGATCCAATGGCAACATAAAGTATTGGGACTTGCGACACCGGGAGTCTGTGTTTACATTAGTGGACACGCACATAAATCTTCCACTTGAACATATGATTGCGCACGAGAACGCACCAGTAATTTTGACCTCATCGGATGCAACCGTCAAACTATGGAATCAGCGCGGCAACAATATTGGTTTGATTTCAGCATCAGCTAAACACTCTAATGGCGCGACTGCTGCTGCTTATGTGAAGAGTATTACTGGATATGGGAGTGCTAACAAATCTCAACATATGGTTCGTATTGTGGCAACTGCCATGCACACTTATCTGCCTGTTGCGTTGATGGTTACTGACGATGGTCGTGTTAGTTATATTCAGCCGACCTCGAGGGCCTCGTCGATTGCTGCTTCGAGAGCCAGCAGCATAATGTGATATTATTTTCTCCTTTTTTCTCCTCTCTGCTATATATAATATGATTTACACATTTTGCTAGCTTTTGTCTGATCTACCATCAATGGTTAACGCTAGGTAAAATGAGTGAATGCGTGGTATCCAACAAATTCTAGTCACTTTAAAGAAATTTGATTGGTTTGTATGAAAAGTAAAGTTGGCCAAGCAGCAACACCTAGCATATAACATTGTCTAGAATGTTTCAGTCATATTTTATTGCTTTCTACTGCTTTAAACCAATTAAACAAAGATAATTGCTAATACTCTATTGTAAGATACTTGTATAAGGAAGTAAGTATAAGCACGGATACAACTGCTTGAAAATAACCCAGAAACAATTATCCAAGCAGTGTATCATATACAATGCTGAAGAAATAAACATGCACGTAATTGTTGATTTTATAGGGATGCTGGTTTAAATAAAAGGTAGTATCAAAATAATACACACAAGTGATTAGAAAGACAGTCCACCACTCTGGACAGAAAGTATCATGTAAAAATACAGATGATCTATACCAATTAATCTGCATTAGAAGCGCTCTAAGGAAAGCAACAAGCATTCCAAGGCGCAGACATCACAATAACAGCGTTTGATGTAGTCAGTGCTACTCGAAGTCAAGAACAAGATTGCTTAACTGTCTTTCAGATTTTGTTGAGGATTTTTCTGCTTACAGAGTTTGTCCATGTTTCTTATTTCCTACGGCTCACATTTACATTTCCTTTATTATTATTATTATTATTTTTGTTTGAGCAACATTTTATGTGGAACACATCTCTCTCACTTCTACTTACTTGTGTTAAGGTCCTTACTTGTTTAATGCCCATACCATCTTAGAAGAGCTGCCTATTAAAATGATCCTGTGCTTTGGGGGTTCTCTTTCCTTTAACGCAACTCTGCCTTTATGTACGATTGGGGAAGAAAGAAAATAGACAAGCACGGGATATTATCATCCAGTGCCTCCGGGGGATACTGCGGCTCCGGCTTTTCTTTTACATTCATGTGCATGCTCGGAGGAGAGTGGGCCGCGGAAGCTCTGATATAAAACCCTGCCTGATTGCGCGCACATGACTCGGAGGCACATGAAAATGCACATGCCAATGCCTCTGCTCACAATCATCACCCACCCTCATTTTTGGACCAGAAAGAACGCTCAACTCTGGAGGCTATTTAAGATGGGCAAGTGAGGGTGGCTTTAGCGCAATATTCTGTTTCAGCGGACTCCTTCTTGGTCTTTTACTCCATTATCTGTTGTACTTTTATAAAGACAAAGAAAAATAACACTTTCTTTTTATTCTTGGAACGCGCATATATCTAACAAAGAAGGAAATCACCTTTGGAAATGAGTGAGCTCCGCTTTGACGGTCGTGTTGTCATTGTGTCGGGAGCGGGTGGAGGCCTAGGCAAGGCATATTCGTTGTTCTTTGCATCCCGCGGCGCAAATGTCGTAGTAAATGACCTTGGCTCAGGACTTAAGGGTGAAGGTGCCTCTGCTTCTGCTGCGGATTTAGTGGTGGGTGAGATCAAAAAGACAGGCGGCCAGGCTGTGGCAGACTATCATAATGTATTGGAGGGCGAGAAGATTGTAGAGACAGCGATGAAGACATTTGGACGTGTAGATATTATTGTTAACAACGCAGGAATTCTGCGCGATCGTGCGTTTAAGAGTATGAACGATAAGGACTGGGATGATGTGCTCAACGTGCACTTGCACGGATCGTACAAGATTACAAAGGCAGCATGGCCGATTATGCGCAAGCAGAAGTTTGGTCGCGTCATTATGACTTCGTCAGCTGCTGGAATCTACGGAAACTTTGGCCAGGCCAACTATGCGGCAGCAAAACAGGCGCTTGTTGGATTTAGCAACTCTCTGGCATATGAAGGCTACAAGTACAATATTACTTCCAATGCTATTGCTCCATTGGCAGCCTCCCGCATGACTGCTACAGTTATGCCTCAGGAGATTTTAGATTCACTGAAGCCCGAGCTGATTGCACCGCTGGTTGCTTATCTGACGCACGAAGAGACCAAGCAGAGCGGCGGGCTGTATGAGATTGGTGCTGGTACTATCACTGCGCATCGCTGGCAGGGTACTGAAGGCGTTGTGTTCAAGGCCGATGCATCTTTTACTCCGGCTGCTGTGAAGGAGCGGTTTGACGAGATTTCTAACTTTGATGGGAAGGTTGACTACCCGGTTTCGATGAAGGACAATGACTGGATGGGCAAGCTTGAGCAGGCCAAGTCTCTGTCCACAAACAAAAAGGGCGAGGAACTGCGCTTTGATGGCAAGGTCGTTATTGTTTCGGGTGCTGGTAATGGTTTGGGACGTGCGTATGCTAAGATGTTTGCGCTTTACGGTGCGCATGTTGTGGTAAACGACTTGGGCTTTGTCGAGCAGGACGGCCGGAAGGTGCCTGCGGCCGATATTGTTGTCGATGATATTAAACGCGCTGGCGGAACGGCGGTTGCCAATTATGACTCGGTCGAAGATGGCGAACGGCTGGTGGAGACGGCAATTAGAAGCTTTGGACGTGTGGATATTGTTGTCAATAATGCTGGCATTCTGCGCGACAAGGCGTTTAACAACGCCACGCCGCAGGACTGGGATCTGGTGTACCGAGTGCATCTACGCGGCACATACAAGGTCAGCAGGGCTGCTTGGCCGCACTTTATCAAGCAGAAGAGTGGTGTTATCATCAACACCAACTCTGCTGTGGGAATATTTGGCAACTTTGGCCAGACCAACTACTCAGCTGCCAAGGCTGGCATTCAGGGCTTGTCCAGCTCGCTGGCCATCGAAGGTGCCAAGTACGGTATCCGCGTTAACACTATTGCACCTAACGCCGGCACTGCCATGACCGCTACCATTATGCCTGCGGAAATAGTTGAGATGCTTAAGCCTGAGTATGTTGCGCCGCTTGTTGGCTACCTTGCGCACGAGTCGACGCCACACACAGGCAAGCTGTTCCAGGTTGGCTCCTGTTGGGTCTCTGAGATTCGCCGGCAACGCTCAGGTGGTGTTGCTTTTCCGCTTAGCTCCCCGCTGACCCCCGAGGCTATTTCTGCGCGCTGGAATGACGTCAACAACTTTGATGATGGTCGTGCTCATCATGTTTCCAATACGCGACAGAGTACGAGCGAGATGCTTGAGAATGCTTTATCTGCCGAATCTGCTGAATCTGCCGAGGATCAGGAAGAGAAGGTCGATTTAGCCGGTGCCTACGCCAATAAGAGCGAACAACAGCCTTTTGACTATACCAAGCGCGATGTGATGCTATATGCGCTGGGAATTGGTGCATCGCGTCGTGATTTGCCGCTGGTGTATGAGAACAGCGATAGCTTTCAGGCTTTTCCGACATTTGCTGTGATTCCGTCGTTCTCCACGCGTACTGATCTGACGGAGTTCATTCCTTCTTTTAATCCGATGATGCTTCTGCATGGCGAGCAGTTTGTCCAGATTTATCGGCCGATTCCAGCGGAGGGCCGTCTACAGTGCATTACGCAGATTGTGGACATCCAGGACAAGGGTAAAGGCCTAACTGTTACCGGACGCCTGACCATGGCTGATCAGGAAGGCAACGTGGTGGCTTTGTCAGAGTCCACTTCGTTTATTCGTGGCCTGGGCGGTTTTAGCAAAAAACCTGGGTTTGTTGCTGTCAAGAGTCCTGAGCGTGCAACTGCAGCAACTGCAGCCAATGTCATTCCTAAGCGCTCACCGGATGCTGTTTGCTCGCAGAAAACCTCTGAAGAGCAGGCCGCCATCTACCGTCTTTCGGGCGACTATAATCCCCTGCACATTGATCCTGAGATGTCAAAGATGGGCGGTTTCAAGACACCTATTTTGCATGGACTTTGCACCTTTGGCTATGCAGCTCGCCATGTGGTTAAACTGGCTGCTCGAAATGACCCAGCAAAGCTGAAGAGCATTAAGGCGCGCTTTTCTGCACCAGTGTTGCCCGGTGAGAGCCTGGAAACTAGCGTATGGGCTGATAAAAACAACAGCAATCGCGTTCTCTTCCAAGTTCGTGTTGTTGAGCGTGATGTCATTGCTATCTCTAATGCGGCTGCGGAGTTTACTGAGCCTGTCGCTATCACAGCTAATCCAAAGCTTTGATATGTTTTATTTTTGATCTATATATTGTGTTGCAGTTGCTCTGATAAATGAAAAAATAAACATCTCGCCTGTTTGGGCTCGGTCCATTGGCCATGACGAATGGGGCACTCCTCAGTATGCAGTGCTTTATCTCATGGTGGGGATGTTTATTCTGCCCTATTTCGTGATGGCAACATTTCTGCCTGCCACTCAGGGCAGGGTCTTATTTTCCTTACATGACATAATGTTTAATCTAATGTCAGAGATGTTGTTCCCGTCGCTCAAGGAGATGTCTTATTATTAAGTGTTAAGCTCGGTTTTTTTTTTTTTTTTTTAAAAAAAAAAAAAAAAAGTTTAATTCTTTTTTAAAGAATATTCAATGTAAATTTGAAACTTTAGTGGTTCTGATCTCGGACGGACAGAAAGACAAACGGACAGACGGACAGAGAAAACGATTTTATAAGCCACCCCCTCTGAGAAGCCAATTGGCTATAGGGAGTGCCAAAACAGGGACATCTGGGATTCTATACATGATAAAGAGGTGTTGAACGACGAGATACAAATTATAGGTTTGATTTATGTGTTTTTACATAATATTCCGAATATTGTAAATCTGTTTATTGATTTACATCCTGTTTATGGTCCTGCTAAGTTATTCCTTGAAAAATTATCAAATTGCTACGCGGATCAGTTTCGTAGTTATAATTCTCGTTGTATTACTCAAATAACTATGCCTTATTTTAACTCATCATTATCTTATCTGCGCATTAAACTTTGTCCCAAAAAACATAAAGCTACTCCCATACATATGTTCAAAATCATTAGAATATTTGTTCCTAGACAATATACCATCCTTATTTACTTGGCAATATTTTTCTACAGGTTATGGAACTAGAACAATATTTTTTGATAACTTAAAAGTAATTATATTAAATTTTTCTTACTCAAAAGATCTATCCAGTCAAATTATTAGCCAAAATGAACCTCGCAATACACAACCTTATTATAGTATAAATGTTCCAAAAATTAAAAAGATAGTCCTTTATGATTGTCCTATAAACAACGACATCTTACATGCCAATTTTGACACAGCGTCTTTACAAGAAATTGTTGTTAATGGGATCTTGCCTGTTATTAAGCAGATTTCTAAGAAAAATATATATTCTCTAAAAAATGCAGAGTTTCGGATTTTGCCATTAAAGACATTTGATGAAGAGCATTTTTATTGTCTAACAAATAATCTTTTTGGCCAACAGCAAAAAACACTACGGACTAAGTTATGTATTGAATATAGTGCATTTAATATTGATCTTAAGCGTATCAGGTGGAACAGTCTTAAGTATTTAAGAATATGCAGACATGTAAGCTATGACTATTTAATAGAGATTGTTACTAAACTGCCATTTCTTTTAGAATTAGACATTAAGGAGCTTGTTTTTAGTAACCAGGAGGTTGATATGCACATTAAAGAAATAGACCAACTAAACTACAAACCGCCTACTTTACTGTACACAAATATTCAAACGCTTGCAATTGTAAGCAAATTGAGCGAATATCCAGCGGATATGGTCGTGGCCAAAATATTGCACCTTGTCTTACGCATAGATTCGATTAAAAACCTTATACTGAATTCACCACTATACACTCCTGCCAGTAAATTTATTGACTGCTTTCAAAGCCAATTTCCGCATTTAGCAGGTATCACAATTTCAAAAAACGACCATTAGTATAAACAGGTTAGTTGTAGTAAACTATGTATACTTTTTGCATATCCGCTAATAGCCTTAAATACTTTTAACATTTTCTCAAGTACTTATATTTACTTTTTTATGTTTTAATACTGAGCCAAATAACCAGTTAAACCCCACATATAATATGTTTTCTATCTATATTAACATATTACCTGAACTTGGTTTTATCTTTAGTATAGTACATTGTGAAACTGAAACCTTGAAAAGGTATTACAATAATGTTCTAAAAGAGCCAACTGTAGACCTAAAATCAAATCGGACTTTCCTAACGTATTTGAGTTTCTGAATTGGGTATTTCTCTTTTCACATTTAATTATCTATTTAAACATAAATAATGTTACATGCTGTCACGGATAATTTTGGAAGCTAGACAGATAAAATTACAAAGTAACGATCGTTTATGCCTTAAAGTTTTCATTTTTTAATTGCTACATTGAAAAATAGTTTAAAAACAATCACTTTTTAGTGCTTGTAAAATAATAAAGTTATTATACTTATTGTGGTAATCTTGAAATGGCATAAAGTGATTCAGCAACTTTGGAGTATTCAGTGAGTTTAGAGTTCATCAAATTGACCTGATTATTTAATTGATTGTTAGTATTACGTTCATTAGAATATTGAGATTCAAGTTCACGTAATCTAGCCATTGCCTCACTTAAAGCAATCTCCAATTTTCTAATATTCTCAGTCATAGATAGTTGTTTTTCATCCCAAACATCTTGTTTTTTACTAAATGATTCTTGTAACAATTGTTGCTTTTCAGTTAATTGTAATAATTGTTGACGACTTTCACGACCCATTAACTCACTTTGTTCTAGAGCAACATGTGTACGAGAATATTCTTCCTTCCATTTGTTAATATCTGTCTCTAATCGATATTTACTGTGTTGATTTTCAATAATAATCGCATCGAGCTCTTCTTTTTCCTTCTTCAATTGTTGTATTTCCTCTTGGTGATTGTTGCAGAGTATATGTAGATCTGATCTGTTTCCTTCTGCTTGATTTAATGCATTTTGCATTTTAGAATTTTCATCTTCCATATTTGCAAGTATACTACGTTGTTCGTGGAGACGGCGTGTTAATAGTGTCTGATGTGATTGACGCTGTTTCATATTCTGCATCTGTACTGTAGCACCGAGTGATAGACTGTCGAGGAAATATGGCATAGTAGGTTGTTCTAAAGCAGCTGGTGGTGCAATTAGAAATCTGGACCGTTGTAATAAGGACTGCATGGTTTTGACCTGTTCAATCCGATCATTATCATGAACAGCAAGTGCGCGACATAATACCAATAACGTTACCAACTCCATCTCGCATGTACGTGCCCAGTGTCTAAGTACAGCAGCCTGCGCCAGACCACTGGATTTGGTTTTCCCAGTTTGCAGCATTGTACTACTGTTGCTTAATATACCCATACCGGTTTTATAGTTAGCAGCACGCAAGTCATCAATAGCAATAGCGTCACGGTCTTGTCGTGGAGATGCAGTGCTTGACGATGACGCAGAATCGGGAGTCGTAACAGTTCTTTGAATACTATGCAACAGTCGAGAATCTGGGTAATCAAAAGTTGTTAAATCGTCAGCCAGTGCCAATATTTGACCCATCTCGGTATACAACGCCTTCCCAAGTAGAGACTCTGGTTTGTCGCCAATTTTTTGGAAAAGAGCCTGTGCCCAGCGATCAATACAAAACAAATCACTTTCACCCATGTGACGATGCCAACAAGTAGCAATGTGCTTTGAGGTTGTAACGAGATCAGTAACCATTAACATTACTGGTCTAACAACCCAATAGTACGTGCCCAATACTGACACTAAATGTTCAGCGTCCTTTTGCTGCGATTGTGGATTTTTTGCTTGGTCATTGAAACCACCAGTTTTAATATCATCCGCGTCCAAAGCAAAGTGAGCAAAAGTGCCAAATGGATCAACGACCTTTGTTTCCTTGGTAACCGAGACTGCTGGAAGCAGAAACGTGTGTAGAACCTGTGTTACGGTATCAAGAAATTCATTAATCCAAGCCACAGACCGATCTGTCTTGGTAGTTGGTTGAATAGATAAGAGCAGGCGCAGAAAGTCATGCACATATTGTCGATGTGACTGACTGCAGTTGACAAACCAGCCACAGTCACGCTCCTCACAGGATACACGCGGCCATTGGAGATTCTGAATTGAAGATAAACGAGCGTCAGATCGCCTCGCTTTTACCAGTTCGTTATTTGCTGTAGTATTTTCCGGGAAAGACGCGAATCGTGGTACAGTGTCTATGGCATCTTCAACGCCCAACAATACAGCATCAAAGATCTCATCGACAATCGATGGCATATCGGTAATGCTTTCATCTGTTGTGGAGATGTGGTTGTTTGGACGATCCACAAATAGCGATGCAATAAGTGGGAGTGTAGAGTCACCATTAGAGTACATAAGAATAGGATTGACCATGTGTAAGAGTGGTCCCAAGTAACGACGATCAAGTTTAGCCATTGAAACCAAATGGTCAATGGCAGGCGTAATCGCAGTAGATTTGAAAAACCGAGCACTGACATCAGACGCCTGCGCATCAACAATTGCATGAATAACACCAGCAACAGCGTTTAAAACACGTAAATCTTCAGTTATCATACTGTCAATAGCAATAGTACGCGTAGGATTATTTGTCAGTTCGTCAGCAGCATGACAATTCAAACACATATCAGCAATAAGAACCAATGTACGATCAATATGGTCTTCATCAAATAGTTTTCCTCCAAGACTTTTGGCCAGAATAGTAAGTGCTGTCTGCTGCTCTGTAGGTGTTGTTTGGTGGTGTGGATGTAATAGAATGCGAGTAAGTACATGGAGAGCTGGTGCTGCTAATAACGGTGATGGTTGACTGAGTAACTTTATAAGATGGCGTGCTAATTTCCGTAGTGACTTTAGCTTTGCCATTGTATTTGTAGCCTCATCTCTGTGTTGTGTTAAGAGCTGCGCCATCAGACAAAGTACCTGTGTGCCATTGTGTTTGGCATCGACTGTGCTTACGGGGATGTCTGTAACTGCTTCTACGAGTGCGAGAACCAATCCCTCAACCCATTCCGACGACAAAACTCTGCTACTCTGTGAGTTAGAAAACCGACTATCCAATGCCCTCAAAAGCCCTGCAAATACATCTACTTCCGCTTCTTTGTTTCTGACTCGTGTGAGAAGCATATTGGTCACAGCCTCACACAAGGCGGGTATTTTCTGCGGCGGAATGCTTTCAGCCGCATCAGCATTGTCCAAGATATCTGTGAGTATAACAGCAGCATAGTCTTGGCCATCAATCGCGTGATTCCAAAACAACTGCAGCAGCTGAGAGCCCGAAGCCAGATTTTGTCCAGATCCCGCATGTAATGTTTGTTTTGCAGACGTCGACACTACCACTGTTGCTGCTTCAAAAGATACTGCAAGTGCGTCCATGTACCCCAGAGGAACAAGTCGTAACGATGCTCGGATGTCTGGAGATGCTGTATAGTCTACGTGTATTTGTTCAATAACATCCTTCTCGGATTGATGACGTTTGACGGCACTTAGGATTTCTAAAAGTGGATCCTTAACAGATACTGGCGTCACTGGCGTTGCCAACAGCGGTGATGAAGCGTGCATGACTGTAAGTGTAAAATAAGCAATGTATTTTTTTTATTAATGCAAAAGAAGAAATGTATAGGAAACAAGTCCAAAGAAGGCCTTTAAAACGTCTCCCGGATGGACACTGGAACTGAGTAAAAGAATGGAAAATTTTGTAAGCTCTTGCTCCTGGCGGACAACAAAAAAAAAAAGGTCACGTGCATTCAAAGGGTGGGATCAGGGGGAAGCTGACCAATTACAACCATTGCGAGTAAAAAAAGAATGGGTGAAAAGTCATGTAGCAACTTTTTTTCCCAGCTCCCTTTATTCCAATGCTTTAGTACAAAAAAGTAACATCTCTTTCTTAATTCTCTCTTATTGCTTCATTTATCAGTTTCCATACTCTACTCAATTCAGTAATCAGTCGTCTTCGTTTTTTTTTTAGTAGCAAGGTTACTAAAAAAAACATACTGAAATCACACACCACTTTTCACCCTCTTTTTTTTATTCAAAAAAAATAGTGGAATTTCTAAAAAATGGAACCCGCAAAGCAATCAAAACCCGTTAACCAGGTAAGGTATTTTTTTTTTAACATGCACCAATGAGCTTTTTTTTGTTATTTTCAAACAAAACACCTGCTAAAAAAAATTCTATAATTTGTAGCCTAATTCAGAAGAAGCGTTACAAAAAAAGTACGGAGGAGTATTGCCACGTAAGCTTCCTACAAGGATACAAAGGGAACGCAAGTATTTTGATAGTGGAGATTATGCTTTATCAAAGGCAGGAAAAAAAGGAGATGTGGAAGTTGGTGTAAAACATCCTTTACCAGATAATATTCCACACCCAAAGACTTCTGAAGCAGGTGCTATTCCTCAGTTTGTTAGTGTGGCTACTACTACTCAATCTACAGCTGTAAGTAGTTCAACTACAGATAAACAATTGTCTGCTGGTGTTGGTGAATTACGTGCTCAACCACTTGTTAGTACTGTTCCAGTTAAACAAAACGTTCCGCAGAATCCTCTCCTTCGTCAGAATCAACCAAGGCGATCGGCTCCTGGTGGAAATATGTTGATTAATCCAAATGTTGGATCATCTCGTCTTGGTAATGGTCCTACTAGTCCATTAGCTCAAGCTCGTCGTCCTATTCATTCTCTTGCTCAGGAATCTAATATTCCAGATACATCATCTAATGCTGCATCTGATGATGAGAATCCCAGCAAATCTAATGCCATATAAGAAAATATATAAACTACCTATTTTCTTTGGCGATGGTATCTTTTCTTTTTTCTCTTCTATATTTTCTATTCTATCTCATATTTTTCTCTATTCATTGAAAAGACATTAGGTTTTCTAACATAATAATAATAAAAAAAAGCATTGACTATTTTATACATTTGGATATATATATAAAAAAAAATTAAAGAGCATCAAAATTAATAGCATGAAGAGCACGTTGCTTTTCATGTTTATCAGCTTTACGTTCTAAAATACCTAGAGTAACTACAGTAATAGCCAATAAAACCATTGATGAAAGTAGAGTAGCCAAAATATAAGGTGTTGATTCTGAACGATTCATATAAAGTTCCAATCTCCAATCCTTAGTAGTATTCAATGGGAATATTACAACATTAGAATTTGGTACAAGACCTTCAAATGAACGTTCATGTTCACCCAATGCACTAGTAGATCCAACAGAAAAATCTTCAATATAATTATTAGTTCTACCAATACCTATCACAGTATATGGTGTAAATAATGCACGATAAGCTGTTTGTGGTGCTTGTGCTGATTGTGCAACATGTTTTTGACCAGAATCACTCACCAATAAATATTTAAAAGTTGCCCCAGACATGTATCCTGAATAAGAACGTATATGTTTACTCGTTGGACATGCAATTGCCTTAATAAAGAATGCGTCCGTAAAAAAGTTATTATATATTGCTCCTGTACGCTTCTTTCCTGTACTATCCAGATAGTATACTAAAATATCCAATGTACCTGTACCATCAATATCAAAGAATGCCAAGTCTTGTACGTGCTTAAGCTGTTCCAATGCTGCAACCCCATCGGTCACTGCCTTATAATCACGGCGATCAAGCAATCCATCTTTTCCTGCCTTACATCCTTCGCACGACACAGACCTCAACAAACGCACGCGCGATTCGCTGCTTCCCTTTTTAGTCACAATAGCAATGTCTGGGTACCCATCAAGATTAAAGTCACCCAGTCTAACAGCTGGTGGTGCCACATGGCCCTGAAAATCGCTGAGTGAATCCAATAATACCTCGGCATGCCACATAGTAGATATATCAATAATATGCGCATCAGGAAGCGAGAAACCAAAACCAGGGTCATCCTCACAGATGCGCTTAAATTTTCGACAGTTCTCGTGCTTACGCATACCTACACAGAGAGGCCGTTGTTGATTGTATAGAACGTAAATCTGAGACTTTGCCAGAATAGGAATCACCAAATCCATGCTGCCGTCAGCGTTCATGTCTGCAAAGGAAACGGGACCAGCGCCAGAGGGCAGTTTGCCTGTCTGTGAATATACAAAGCCTAATTCGCTGTTAGTCCAAATTTGATACTCCTCGTTTCCGTCGCAGACAATAAACAAATCCGCCAGACAGTCTCCGTTCAAATCAATGAATGCGCTGGAGTGCGGACTGGCTGGGGTACACATCCTGGTACCATTTGCGTACGAAGGTGAGTCAAATGCGCGCAACGAAAACAGATCCGACGCATCCCGTCGCCGCTTCTGCACTGTCGACTGCTTAGCATCGTCCTCGTTGCCATTGGCATCAGGACTGACAGGTACATTTGACCAAACCCAAGTCGGCGGCGCAGTCGCATTGTCGCGTTGATCCCACGATACTCCAAGAAAATCAACTCGTTCTGTACCGTCGTAGTCGAACGCAAATGGCAATGCGCTTGTTGCAGATGGCAGTTCACCTGCAGCCTGGAATCCAGAAGCTCCATCGCCTAAATAGAGCATCATTTTCACTTCAGATGATGATTTTTTAGAGCCCTGCACCAGCAAGTCCAAATTTCCATCCATATCAAAGTCCCCAGGAATAACGTTACTGACCAGTATACCATTATCCATATGAATATCAGCATCCTGTGTGTGGACAAAATTTTTCTCCCGTTTCTGCCATTGCCATAGCTCCACAGTCTTTTGGTCTGATGATATTACAAAAAGGTCGGTATGATGGTCACCGTTAAAGTCTCCAAATGCTGCTGGAGTTCCACGCAAATTCTCTAGTCCTATACCAACTTCGTAGAGTTGGTCAAGTTTAAACCGGAATTTGTTACCAGAAAGACCCAATGCGCTATCTAACAATATCAGTAGACTAGCTCCCAGACGTAGCCAGTCTAAATTATGCATTTCTCCAAAAAATACTGCCTCTGTGTGTTATAAAAAAAAATAAAAATAAAAACGCATAGGAGAATAGAAAATACACAAAAGAGAAATGCGATTGCTAACAACGCACGTGTTGAAAAAAAAAAAAGTGAAAAAAAATCTAACGCTTGTATGTGTGCTCCTTAGAAAAAAAAAAAAAAACTGGGTGGTAAATTTTTATGTGACAGCGTGGGTACTTTGAGCACTTGTACTCTTTCTCTTCTTAGAACTTTACTTAAAACGTTTAATTAACAACTGCATTCATAAGAAGCCAACTTTTATTACTCGACTTTCTTAAACATTGCGGATGCAAAGCATCGCCAGTAAGATTCCAACGCGTATACTAAGGCGCATATTCGAGTATGTTTTCTGGGTGGGTGTATCAGGCACAAAAGAGACAGAGCAGATAATTCTACCAATCGGACAGTTAGATATTCTGCCAAGTCTCGCAGTCAATCATGCATGGCGTAGACGAGCAGCTGGATTATTTTACCGCACAGCTGTGGTGGCCATTGGCACCAATGATGTAGTTTCGACAGTTGTAGGCCCACGACGCGTCCGCACTAATATCCAACTGATCTTGGAGAGCGGCTACGCCCCAAAGTCCACAAGACTTGTACTACTGACCATTGGGAATATGTCCCCAGTAGATATTGCTGACTGTATGCTAGCCAGTGGTTTCTCCTCTTACATATGGCCAGTCATTGACACGCTGCACTTTTATAATCCACTCCATAAAAAATCCCCCAATGACACGGATGTTATGGATGCCCAGGATGAAGCCATCTACCAGATCAATAAGTATCTGGCTGTATGTATGCCTAAATTGTCTCACATATACGCGCTGTCTGGTTCTTGCGATAGCTTTGGCTTGTTTATTCTGGATGATTTGATTGACGCTCGAATCCAGAATCTTCTCTCTCTCGCGGTGGTTTCCCAGTGTCCACTTAAACTTGGGTTTCACAGTGATGCTCTGAATCTAACACAGCTTACCATGCACACCGCTTTTCAGTCCGCTACTCCCTCGGCATCCATTACCTCTGTTAAGCGCACCAGCGAGGGTGATTTTCTAACGGACGATAGCCGCAGCATAGAAAACACCTCAAAAGTTGTCTCCAGTACAGTTATTACCGGAATGCCTCGCGTATTTGCCGAGACACTGGTGTCTCTTGACATTGGGCCGATCTTTCCAGAAGGTATCTGGAGCACATTCTTTGGCATCGAAGTAAACACTGGCAACCCAAATTCACAGACAATACCAGACTTTGTGTGTCTGCGACATCTCAGACTTGTATTTGCCAATCCACTATCGACACATGGTGAGAATAGTAGACGCAAGTCGCGCCAGGCCAATAGACAACATGCCAGCCCTGGTCCAGATAATGTGGTAGTTGATGGCAGATACCCCCTGTTTCCGAAACTTGAATCATTAAAGATTGAGGGGTATCCTTACAATATTGTGCTTTTTCTGGAGAACTTTCCTCGATCCAGATTGCTAAATCTCGAGCTTCAACAGTGTCCGCATGATTTTTTTAATTTTTCACTGTCTGCATTCACCAGCTTGCGTTCAACTTCTATCCAAATACCCGATACTTCACATTCTCGACAAAAGGAATATGTGGAAACATGGATATCATGCTTATTTAACGAGCCAGCTCTAAAACTACGTTCTCTCTGTTTAAGTATGACTTCAATTGAAGATCAGATTGATTTTCCTGCTCAGCATTATCGTATAGACGGCCTGGTAAATCTGGAATTATACATTGGAATACGTTCAGTGGAGATTGAAAAAATACTCTTCGAGCTTAAATTTTTGCGATCATTAAATGTAATTGTTACTGATGTATTGAGTAAAACTCATGAATATCTCAGTCGCAATATTCGTCGCAAGAAATATCCAAAACATAAACGGTCACATATGGAATTATCTTCTTCGCTTGTTGAACTTTCTATACGTTTAGTTGATTTGTCTCCTACTCGTATACGTCGCGTTTTAGCAAAAACTGCTTGGATTGCTGTACGTATTCCATCTATTTTACGCATCTGTATACAACAACAATATTTGCATACATTGAAAGGTTGTATTGAGAAGATTCTTAATAACAAATCTGCTCCTGTTGATAAAAGTCATATAGCCACATTACAGTTGCATCCTCTTAATGAATAGCTGCATACGTTTTTTTTTCGACTACCCTGTCATTAGTGTACATTTTTTTCTATATATTATCATGTGAATATGTTTGTTGTTTTTCTTTTTTTTTTTTTACACCCGTTGTTAAAAGAAATAATCGCTCAACTTACAATGACCAAAATGGCTGCTGTGAATAGATCCAAAGGTTTGTCACTTCATGTAATTGTCAATTGTCAATTTCCCAGGAAAGTACTACTGCTTTCATCCGTGAAAAACTCAAACCACGTGCATGTTTGTTATTCCGGCGCGCTGGAATAGGCAGCTGAGCCGTGGCATTCTTCTCACAAAGCAACCTAACTCCCAATAGTAGAAGAAAATACTAGTCAAATCCCTCTTATCCCCTCAAATAAACATGCTGCCAGTGTCCACCTGACAAATACACTATTCAAAATTTGACATCTGGTTTTTGACTCTGATGTAATAGGGCATTTAAAAGGGAAAGTCCTCCTTCGATGGAAAAACTCTTCTGGGGGGTTTTTTTTTTTTTGTAAAACAAACTTCTACAACTCTATTTTTTTTTTTTTTTGAAAGAAGAATATCAACTTGCAATAATGTTTACACAATCTTCTGTGGTTAATAATATGTTGGCATTTACTGAAAACGGCATATTTAACCTATCCATAGCAAATGTTATTATTAGTATTTTCTTACTGAGTGTAACATGGTTTGTTGTGCATACAGTTAGAAAAGCCATTTTTACTTCTCTTTGGAATGTTCCAGGTCCTCTTCTTTGCGCTTTTACAAACTTTCCTTTATACTATTATACGTATTGCGGAAAATATCACGAGTTTACATTGGCATTACACAAAAAGTATGGCGATGTTGTGCGCGTTGGTGTCAACCAAATATCATTAGCCAATGTTGATGAACTACGAAGGGTAATGTCAACACATAATTTTCCTAAGGGTAAAAGTTATGAGAGAGGCTTGTTTTGGGCACCATCTACTTTCTCTACTACCGATCCAGAACTCAATAAACTACGTCGTAGACAGACTGGTGTTGTTTATTCTATGCCGGCAATGCGGGCATTCGAGGATGCTGTTATTGAAAATGGAGCGCTCTCGCTTATAGAAGCCTGGGACAATAATATTGCTGAATCTCGTGAAAAATCTGATCAAGCGTTGGTCAACTATTTCTACGACTTTCATGGGATTGCCTTTGACATCATAGGAGCTCTCGGCTTTGGATGTAACTTTAATATTGTCAGAGGAGGTGACTGGACAATTATTGATAAAATCCACAAGCTGACTAATCTGATCAGCATCAAAAGCATAAGCCCTGCAATTGCTCGTCTAAAGTGGCTCTTTAAGGACTTATACTCGGCACTGGATTACATGATGAGTCTTGCGGATAATGCACAGATTCAGAGACGCAAAGATAATAAGTCGGGTTGCCAGAAGCCACATGTTGACATACTGCAGAAACTCATTGAAGCTCATGATCCGTCAACTGGTGAGAAACTTAGTGATACATGTATGATAGCTGAGATTCTTCTTCTACTTGTTGCCGGAACAGATACCTCCAGCAACACACTATCATACACACTGATTCATTTGCTAAATCATCCCAATATTCTTGAGCGTCTTCAGCGCGAGATACGCCAAGAGTTTCCAGACATTTCGACACCTATTCGATTCGCAGAAGCACGGGAAAAGCTTCCTTACTTGACTGCTGTGTTTTTAGAATCTATGCGTGTGAATTCTGCAGTAGCTGGATATCTTCCACGTAGAGTACCCGATGAAGGTACAGTACTTTTAAATAAGTATCAGATTCCTGGCGGATCCGAGATTATTCTATCTTTAGCTGCTTGCCATCACGATAAAAATGTGTGGGAACGTGCAGAATATTTTGATCCTGAACGTTTCATGGACAACAAACAGGGAGAGATACGAGCAAAGAATGTGCTTGTGTTTGGTCACGGGGTTCGTATGTGTCTTGGTCGAAATCTTGCTTGGATGGAACTTTATACTATAATGGCAAATATTCTACGCAAGTACAAAATTGAGTTACCGTCGAATTCACCATATGGTCCTCATAGACTATCAAATAATCTAGATGCTGTTGGTGAACCAGAAAATATTCCTAGTAAGGTTTTCATTACCTCGACTCCTATTGATCCCAGACGTAATTGTAGAATCCTTATTTCTAACGCGAATCTTTCGTAACAGCCGTGGTCGATTCTGAGCTTTGATTCGCTCAGTCTGAATTAGTAGTTGGCTGCAATACTGTGGAGCACGGGTCCGATTGTTTGGACGAATTTTAAGTAACTGCGCCTGATTATCGGCGTTTTGCTTACACCCGTTGTGTTCACGTGAACTTGTCCTTTTTTTTCCTCATCTATTTACATGTGAAATTAATGGGGGGGGGGGAATAAAAAGTTACAAACGGAGGATTCTGTACGCTCAGTACACTTCTCTTCTCCTCTGTACATCAATCTCAGTATTTTTCCTTGTATTTCTTTAAAGCAACCGCAAACCATTTTTTTATTCTGCAACTTGAAATAACAAGGAAATATGAGTCTTAAGAATACGGTTGTATTTATTACTGGTGGCTCGCGGGGTATTGGCGAGGCTATAGCTGTGCGACTAGCCAAGGAAGGTGCTAGCATAGCCATTGCTGCAAAGACAGCAGATCCTAACAACAAGCTTCCGGGTACAATCTACACGGCAGCAGCAGCAATTGAAAAGGCTGGAGGTAAAGCTCTGCCATTGCAATGCGATATTCGTGAAAAGCATCAGGTGGAGCAAGCTATTGAGAAGACTGTGGCGATGTTTGGTCACCTGGACGTGGTAATTAACAATGCGTCTGCAATATTTCTTCAGGACACCGAGAAAACCCCAGTCAAGCGCTATGATCTGATGCACAACATTAATGGGCGCGGAACATGGCTGGTTACAAAGCTTGCGCTTCCGCATCTCAAAAAGTCTAAAAACCCACACATACTGACTCTCAGTCCACCGTTGGATATGGATCCAAAATGGTTTAACATGTTTCCAGCTTATACTATGGCAAAGTATAACATGTCAATGCTGGTTGTGGGCCATGCTGGTGAGTTTGCAAAATACGGGATTCCTGTCAATGGTCTGTGGCCATATACGGTAATTGAGACGGCTGCGTTGAATATGATAGATCAAGAGCGTGGTAGACCTAATCTACGTACACCCGGTATTATGGCCGATGCTGCGTACGAGATTCTGAAGAAGCCAGCCTCCTTTACAGGTAATCTTTGCATTGATGAGGTGGTTTTGAGGGAAGCTGGAGTGAAGGACCTTTCAAAGTACGCCTTAACTCCAGGCACTAAGGATGCCGATATGCAACTGGATTTATTCTTGAGTGAGGAAAATCATGCACGCGTGGCGATGCTGCGCAAAAAACACCATTCAAAGCTATAGCGTCCTCAATTCATTTGTTTGTTTTTTTTTTCCGTTATTTGAGCTAGAAAGCAATATACAATGCTACTATAAAAAAAAAACCCCCCCTTTTGGCATTCTGCTGCAACTTTTGAAC
The DNA here is from genome assembly GCA_002705745.1 of Coemansia reversa NRRL 1564. NCBI lineage: Eukaryota > Fungi > Kickxellomycota > Kickxellomycetes > Kickxellales > Kickxellaceae > Coemansia > Coemansia reversa. The sequence continues at coordinate 446,905 of KZ303496.1, forward strand.
CTTGGAAAGAGCAACGAATTAGTTTCCTTTTTTGATAAGAAATGTTTCTAAGGATGTTGAAAAGAATTAGACGATGCGTCTTAATGACTTTTATCTGTTTCCTTTTGATCTGTTAAGAATGAAAAAAAACTTGTCGCTTCCTTTTTGTATTAGATGATGTGTGAGTTGTGTGTATATGACAAAATTTCCCTCTTCTCTAATTTACCATTGGTCTGGAAAAGGGGAACCACATTTGTTTTAATTGTTGCGTTTTTGCCAATGACAAAAATAAAGGCAAAGAAAATTACATCATTCTTTCTCTTTTTACTTTTTTCAATTCTGAATGTGCACAACATGCATATACGGGTTTTCTCTTCTACTCAACGCTTTTGTAGCTTAAAATATATGCTTATATGCTATGTTTCTTTTAGTTAATATCGTACAAATGTTCTAATACTTAAAGGAAAGATACCGGGCCCCCAGAACGTTATTCACTTTCTTCTTCATGTTTATTATGCCTTAATGACCGTATTTCCATACCTTAACGATTGGATCTTTATCCATACCATTTTCTATTTCTGTATTATCTACAACCTACCATTATTTACTCTTTTAATTTCAAATATAAAAAAAAAAAAACTATTACTAATAACACCCAATAATACCTAAAATATATATATGCAGATATGGATGACACCATGATAAGCATAGACGTATCCGACATTCAGTCAATCTTGCAATCAATCTCTGAGCCAAAAGACACCTGGGGATTTGTTGTTTCTAGCGAGTGGATAACTGCAATTCAGACACTGGCTTGTCTATCTTTAATATCTTCTGTTGCGGTGATTTGCACAATAAGTTGGATAATACGTCGGCACCGCAAGTATCTGGATCGACTATCACTGCATATTTCGGGCTATGTGGCTTTGGCGGATATGCTTAATTCACTAACACAGATTCTAATGTTACATGACGATTTAATGATGAGCCAAAACTCGCATGGTCTTCGGTTTATTTCATGGCTATCAATGTTCAGTACTTTGCTATTTGTATTCCTTACCTTGAGTATATCTCTACAATTACATCTTAGCACGCTAACAAACGTGCGAGTTGGTGTTTATATGCGACTAGAGAAATACTATGTTCCAGCTAGCATTACTTTAGCAACTATTCTACCAGCTATAGCAGTCTCACAAATGCATGGATTAAAATGGGTTCCGCTAATGCATACATTTGATTGGCCTATGTCTTTATCACAGAGACGAGTTATCTTGTGGATGTGCAATTACGTATGGATTGCTATCACAATTGTCTATTGTGCTGGCGTGGCTGGGTTACTGTCGCTGCGCATTCGCCGGATGTGGAAGGACTCGGTGGAAGTTGTAGCCACCCCGAGAATGCCTGAAAAGTGGGACTGGGCTCGACTCACTGCATCGGTTCGCCCGAGTAACGAAACGGCGGCGTTTTCCATAACAGACACTCTATCCACCACCGAGGCAGGCGCTACACTACCAGAACATATATTGTTCACGCCCCAGCCATCTTTGGGTCCAACAAGCGGCACCAATACACTCAGCGGGCGCGGATATCTGGTGACACTGCTGGGCAGTGATGAGCACAGTGGCCGAGTGGTGGCAATCCAATCGCATGTGGATAAGCGCAGGTTTTTGCGCTCAGTGCAGCGATTGGCATGCTACCCAATGGTCCCAGTAATCTCGCAGCTGGGCGTTGTGGCAATGAATATGACTGCCGCACCTAAAAAAGGATTATATATTTACGGATCAGCAATGGCGTCCACCTCGGGCCTGCTCAATCTGGCAGTATTCTTGCTCAATCCAGCTTTGCCAGACATTTTGAAAGAATACTTTAGCTGCCAGAACTGAGAAAAACTCCGCACCCATGTATTCACCTTTTCTCTTTCTATCGCCCCCACTTTGTCATACTTCTGCTGCACATGCAATGACAAAGAAAAGTGCATCCCTCCCATTGCTACTATACTTCATTTGTCAATATTGCAAGAGCTATGCACGGAAGATCATTTGTGCACTTGTAAAAAAATTACAGACTTCAAAACCCTCCTTTGCTTGGATGCACTGGGTTTTCTGCATGCCCGGGCTTTCTCGGATTCTAAAACTCTCCTGTGTTCTTTGGCGTTTTGCGATGATAATTGCAGGTCAGTGTCATTTGTAAGATTTGTGGCGTTTCGAAGGGTGCCACCACCAACTTTTTATTCCTTTCTTTCGATCAGACAGCGTCAAAGCCCCATCTTTCTTTCTCTTCTTTTCCGCTACCTTAAAATCATCTCCTCATTTTTACTAATAACATCGTTTGTCGCGGGAATACTACTGCCATCTTTTTTTTTTTTTTTTTTTTGCGCCCGTTGGGTGATGATTTGTCGCGGTACGAACGCAAAAGCAAATAATTTTCCAGATTATATACGCCTATTTCCTTAGTTCTCATCAGTTACGTGCAGTTACACAAGTTTTTGGAGGGATGGAGCAACAGCAACAACAACAAACCAATACGATACAAGCGGATCTCGTTGATACGTCGCGTTTAAAGCCAAAGGCGGCGCGTCTACTTGGTCTTGTATCTCCAGAAAGCCAACAGCGACGGAGGCAGCGAAAGTGGCGACCGCTTCTACAGGATTGCGAGGACTCGCTTGGAGAGAGCGATGACTCTGGTGTGGAACATGGGCTGGTTGATCAGTCACAGCTACTAACCCCCACATCACTACGGTCTGAGGATAGTAGAAGCACAGAGCACCAAAAGCCGGCGCCATGGGTGCCTGATTGGCAGGAACCTGACGACGAGTATGTTGAAGCCATGCTCCAGCGTCGACCGCTTGTGTATCACAGCCAAAGTAGAAGAAGTGATGGAGATGATTTATTGACTGTCTGGAAGCAGGTGGCAGTGTTGCCCCAGATGTCCGGAGTTCCTAGTGGAGCTACAAATGCGTGGCAGCGACGACATGGTCTGCATCTGCCATTGGATCCTTTGTTTATTTTGCAATGGATAGTTTCGCTGATGCTGAGTGGCGGTTACTTTGCACTTGTGCGGCCGCTATCCACAATAGCACTTGAGCACAGTGCGCAACGAGGAGCTGTTGCGCGGGTTGTTGATGGTTTTGGGGTTGTGGCAATTGCCATGGCACTGATGGGAAACATAATAACTTCTCTTATAGACCCGCAAGCGCCAGAGACAGCTGCTGCGGGTATTGCTCGAAATATGTATTATCAGCAGAAAGTGGGTGTGCCAGTTATTGATCCACTTACGCGCATCTGTCGTGTCTGTTGTGTTGCGGCAAAGCCAGATACGCGTCATTGTAAGAGATGTGGCAAGTGTATTGCGCAAATAGATCACCACTGTGGGTAATATCGAATTTAAGTTAAGAGCACAAGTGCGCAAAAACTACAAGCTATCACGTAAAATTTCACATTCACTGTCTAAACACTTTACATTTTTGTGATTAACTGCATTTCTTTTGCTTCTGCTGCTATAGGTACCTTAACACATGCATTGGTGGGCGTAACTATTGGTGGTTTTTTGTCACTATATGTTTTGCTTTTGTGGGTTTGACCACAGTCTTTGCCCATGCTATATATTTAGTTTATGTATGTGGCTGGCAAAAGACTCAATTTGTTGCACTGGTTCAGCAGTTTGTAGGGGCTCCCTTACTAGATAATGGCGATAATCAGCAACCACCTACAATGTCAATTGTAATAATGTGCGTGCTGGCTGTGTATACGGTTTTGTCAGCTATTGCCACAGGTTTTGTTGCTATGCTTCTAGCCTTGCATGTGCGCTTATGTTTGCTAAACACAACTACAATCGAATATGAAGCAACTAAGCGTCGCAAAAAGAATATGCATTTTAGGGCTGATAATGAGATGATTCCAATGACTTCAGTAAACAACCAAACTTCAAATGAAATGTTGGCTCTTGAGGATGGCAGAGAAGCTAGCCAGCATCTGTCATCTTTGAGTTTTACAAGCAAAGTTGGTTTGGTGTCACATAAAGCTGCAAAAGCCCTTTGGAACTATATTTTCCGTAGTATTCGGCAAAAAAGCTCGTATCGTAAAATTGACAATCACGATCATTATATGGTTTAGCCACTTCTATATATATAATCTGCTTTACATATCTTGTTAGCTTTTGTCCGACCAATCATGAACATTGCTAGGCAAAATGAGTAAATTTGCGATATTTGACAAATCCCAGTCAAACTGCAGACATTTGATTTGTTCTTATAAAAAGTACAACTAGCCAAACAGCATTAACATCTAGCGTATGGTTTCTTCTGAAAGTATTAAACTTGTTTTAAATTGGTTTTCTACTTTGAACTAATTAAACAAAATGCTTGCTAATACAATACTGTGCAACACACAAATAAAAAAAATATAATATATGGAAACTGCCCTCTAAAAACAAAAGTGGTTATGCAAGAATTATATCGCTAAAAGTGTTGGGATAATAAACAACACACGCAATTGTAGAAATTGTTGAAAGGTTAAGTTGTAATAGACGTTGATTGATATAAATTATATCAAAGTACCTGCAAAATAACCACAAGCAAGCCTTCAGAACTACAATCCACCGCCTTCAAAAAAAAAAGGCTAATATGCAAATTAAAGATAGTCTACACAAATTTATTTTGTAATACAAGCACTGCAAGAAAGACAAGCAATAATTTAAAGCTCAGACTTTATAGTGACAACATTTGAAGTAGACACCACTGTCTTAGATTAAGAACAAAAAAGTTTAACACATTTTCCTCTTTTAATTTTTGTAAAACCTTGTATAAAGCATTGCATACTGCCATCCTTCTAATGCATTTTCATTTAAATTAGCGTAAACTATACTAAAAGATAATTGTGTACCAAACACTCTAGACCGACAAATGTTTATTAAGTTGGCGACACTCATTTTCTAGCTCCTTGATATGCACGGCCTGCACACCATGTTTAACCAGCTGCTCAATGCCGGAGCAGTTGACAAAATTTGGTGGCTCCTTGACTCCAAAATAAACCTTCTTAATGCCTGATTCTAAAACACGTGTCAGACACGGAACATTTCCGGACAAACGCTTTGAACAAGGTTCCATTGTTGTATACATAGATGCCTCTGAAAGAAGCGTTTTATTTGGACTCTCCTTTGATGACATAAGTGCACATTGCTCGGCGTGTGTGTTACCAGGGTATTGACGCGAATATCCTGTGCTGATAATATTTCCGCTTTTATCGGCAATTACTGCACCGACATTGTATGCACTCTCCACACTAGTGCATTTCATGCCACATTCTATTGCCTTGCGCATCAACTCCACGTCCTTCTTTGTGTAGTCAACCATTATTTTAAGAAATAAAAATTTAAACTTTGCGCCGCTTTCTTTACACTTTAGTATTAAAGTAAATTAAAAGGTAACTTTTGGACATCTTGGTGGTTTAGGCCAGGATAAACTTATGTTAACTATTATACCCCACAGTTGTATACAATGTATATTGGGTATTAAGTTTGTCGCCCACGTGGTCAAGCAGCTTATATCGAGTAAGAAATACAGATAAACAGCGTTTAAGTTTATTCGAAGACATGCTCAATCTAAAATTTTAGTGTGTAACTGACCAATTTCACCAATAACAGAGTCGAATCTTGTATTTACAAAGCTATCAATTTCAGTGCTATTATTAAATGGATTACATACCATTGCAATATATGCTGCATGAACCGACTGACAAATTTCCTTTATCCTTGCACTTCTGATAGCTGCAGATTCTATAGAGACTGAAGTGACTAATATAATTTTTTTGCCTGTGTTTGTCATATATCCATATACTGCCATATCACCTATTGTCTGTAACAAACCAAGAAATAAATCTCCGTTCTTATTCTCCTCTAAGCGCTCTTCTATAACATCACATGAAGTGTAAACCAAATAGTGGAACTTGACATCCTCCTGTTGTTTGTCAAAATTGCGAAGATATAGTGGGTTTCCTTGTCTATTGAGAATTGCAACACAGTGTATCTTCATCTCTAAATATAAGCTTGCTTTTTTTAATACAAAATTGAGTGTTAAAAATGTGCGTGCTGGAAAAGCAAATATCTGATAATTTAGAGCATAGTGTAAGTAGTCTTAGACAATTCCATTAACAAAAGTGCATCAATAAAATATAATTGTAACACATACATACATATATACAAGTATGGGTATTTGGGTGATACTCTATATATCGAAACGCAATTGTGTTTTGTAACCCACAAAACGTCTCTAAATGTTTATTATTAGAGTAGTGTGTAGCCTTGTATTGATTGGTATTATTAAATAAAATGGCTTTTTAACTTTACTATTAAAGTCAACTTTATTGTTTTTAAAAACATGAAAACTAAAATCAAGAACCAACTTTTCTTACAGTTTTTTGTTGACTGGATTAGCTGCTATTATAAGATTCATATTAAACAAAAGCTGTTTAATAGGGTGAAAACAAAGAAAATTGGGAACAGCAGCTCTGATGACTGAAAGAACACAAACATTTAATGTAGGTCAAGCAGAAAAAAAAAAAGAAGAAGAATAGTTAGCCTGAAATGACAAAGAAAAAAGATTGACTATATAGAGCAAATCATATAGACAGCGTGCTCAATCGTCCTCACCATCATCAGGAGACTCGTAGTCTTCGTCATATTCTTCAGGCATATCGCTGTCACTTCCACTTTCCGCTACAAAGTCCTCATCGGGGCTCGAATCCTCATCGCTCTCCATACCAAGGGCAGCTACGCCAGCAACTGCGACCTTATTAACACCACCATCATCAGAATCAACATCCATGCCCTTATATGAAACAGAAGTAGTTTCGTTAAGCTCACTGAGCATCTTAATTCCATGTTCGGTCATATATTCCTCAAGACTTGCATGTTCCTCGCGGTTGATGCTTACAAATTGATAGTCTTGGGTTCCATGCATATTGAGCTTTAAATCGAACGTACGCATTTTGTTTGTAGCGGATGCCTCAACGCGAGAGAACAAAATACTGGCAATATCGGAATGAGGAATAAACAATGTAGGCTTGGGCGCAAATAGAAACCCTTTTTCAAGAGGATAAAGCGTGCCTTCACTTGCTTTTAGTGATGCCTTAATTCCCTGTGCACCATGGTAACCGCGGAAATCACCACCCTCGGTTAGACGCTTATCGGTGACGCCCTTAAATACATTGGCTACAATACGGTACAATGGCTCATCATAGTGTTCGCGCAATCGACCCTTAAACTTGTTCGCAGCATCATCTGCAGAAAAGTTTACGTCAATTGCCATTTCCTCGTCACGGACAAACTGTAGCACCAAATAAGGGTAGCGCGTCTGACCCTGGCGAATGGGTGGATTGAGTCCAATAATAAACATCATGTGCAGTTCGTCTGGCTTGGATACTAAGAACATGCGCTGGACATTATCGTATGGAATCTTATAGTCGTATGTCTTTCCTCGCAACCGCAAAAAGTTCGAAAACATATCGATACTGTACCGGCCACGAGGTGTGAGACAAAGAATCTCGGGAAACTGTACAATGCTGTCACCTGTGACTTGACCCAGGTCAGCCCGATCCTTGATTGTTTCGTATAAGGCTGAAGCGGCGCTAACCTCTTCGTCTTCTTCATCACCAGAATCCTTCTCCTTCTGGGCATCTTCGTTGTCAGATTCAGATTTTTTGCCAGTTGTAGTGGTGGTGCCTGGCACGTAAAATCTGATCTCAACCAGTTCATCAGGTGCGCCCTTGCGTTTCAAACCCTTTGCTCTAGGCGGCTGCAACTCTACACTGACCTCGTTTTTATTTGCCAAGTTTGTGTTTGACACCTGGGACATTGGTAGATCAAACATAGGACGATTCTCAACACGAAAGGTCATTGTGGTACCCTCAAAGTCAGTCTTGCCCCAGTTCCAACCCTTGGTACTGATGTCGCGGGTTTCCAGAGTCAATCCGTGCAGCAGACGCTTGACACCATCACGCAGTGTCTCAAAGTCATCTGCAGCAAACCCGTCCAATTTGTGCATAGTACCATTTTTCAAATATACACGAAGCCCGTAGCCACGCGCCACGCGCTGCCACTGAAGTCGACGCAGATCGTCGCGTTGTAGAGCCAGCATACCAGCAGGTAGAGAAAGTCCTGGAATACTTAGTCCTTGTAACGCTTCTGCTTCTCCCTCAGCTGCCTTCCACCCAATACCAGAAGCACCTAGTCGTACCTGACCAACACACCTGACGTATGGCTCGGTAGCCAGGTAAATGTCACTAAACTGCACCCGCGAATCGGCCATAGCTATCTGAAATGTTACTCAATCTTGCAATAGTGCAAGTAACCTGAAAAAAAGCCTACAGAGGTAAAAAAAAATCAGTTAAAAAATAAAATAGTGGAAAAGAGTGATCCGATAGTATAAGAAGGAGGCAGAAAAAGGCAAGCGTTGGTATTCCTGCGTTCAAGCTCGCACATGCTGTTTGGCTTTCTCTGATGTGCGCGTGCTGTTTTTTAGACGCGTAAAGCCGATCAAAAGTGATCAGATCAAGTATGATCTGCACATGATATTTTATGCTACTGTTTTTAAGAAAACTATTGGTGCATGAAAAAATAATATTTGTGTCAGTCATGGTAATTTTAGGCAGCGAGCGGTCTTGTGTTTTGCGTCGTGGGAGACAAAGTTTATGCATGGTTGGCATTAGCAGACAAGAAAATACCAAGAAACAAAACAGCAACATATTAGTAGCGGTTTTTAATAGACATAGAGTAGACATTTTTAACAATGTCAAAGCAATAATACAACACAGCACATGCAACTTACCTTAATGTTGCCCGTATTCCCGTACAGGAGGGTGTAGTCAGATGTGAAATCGTTAAAGGCCGCAAGGTTTGTCTGGTTATTCTGTCTGCTGGCACCTCATAGGGGGTCCATCATCAGGAGCCGCCGTAGGAACATTACCTGCACGTCTTGGGCGCATAAAGCGCTCAGGCACACTGCCATGCTCCCGCAGTTCATCCACAATATGCCTGAAGTTCAGGCAAACAAAGAAGTTGCGGTTAATAATCTGCAGGAATGACCGGCCAGTTGTAGAGTTTACCACTCGTCCTTCACATTTGTCATTGTTACAACGTAGGATAGAATGAGTCTTATAATAACTGGCATTTTGGCTCGTCTGTGCGGCCGCAGATTATCGACATCAAGAAACTTTTAAAGTTATCCTTCCCCGCAGTACGGACACCATGTCGACGTTTTGAATTCATCAATGTGCAGGACGCGGAAGCCTTGTTTGATGAGCATGGGCCACAAACCGTTTCCAGAGATGGGGGCATGGTGGACGACCATCCCTGCAGACCAATTACCGAGTATAGGTGTCAGTTTCTACTATGTACACAAACGCAACCAAGGATATAAGTGAATAAACGGTAAATTAGTTATACATCTTTGTTATTTTGTGCTGCATATTTCTTGATGGTCAGTTTATACAGATTGGCACCTTATCTTGTGTCAGTAATGTAACATTGTGATAGTAGAAAACCCAGAATATTTAACAACGTTTAAAATATGTTGCTGTTCTTTCCTGTGGTAAAGAATTTTAGAGTTTAAAGGTTTTTCTTTTACTAATGAAACAATAGAAAAAACTGTTGCCTGCAAACACTACCATATTTATAACCATATCATCGGGTCAATGCTGCTTTGCCGCTGACCTCTGCGCCCATGAATCAAATATCTGTAGGCTAAAGAGAATAATTTTTGGTGGTTGCTGGTTGCCAATGCATTGCAAATGATATGTCATCTACACAACAAGATAAATACTGAGTCAGCTGTGAGGGTCCAGAATTGATGTATAGACAATGGTCGGTAGAAAGCATGTAAATGTGCTACCCAGATACGTCTAATGGCCTTGTCTCCTCAAGTCCATGAAAGAATAACCACCTTGCACACGACTCGCAGATATTGGTTCTCTTTGGCTTTCACTGCCAGTGCTGTTGACTGCGACTGCTACCCATGTCGCAGGACAGGGGTAGTTGCCATTGGCTTCTTCCTACTTCACCACCAACACTAACGCCAACGCCAACCACACTGCCAACAACCTCTCCGATCATGCGCAAACAACAGCCCCACCAGCAATGCAAACGCACTGTCTGAATGACGCAAACCCGCTATACCAACTCCCACCAAAATAATCATACGCCAACGCTAATATTTTTCAAAATACTGTGGCCAGCTCTACACTTTTATTAGGGATTGTCCTACGAGCGCAATGCTCATTTAGTCGACAGCAGGACTCCTTTTATGTGGCGAGCGTCTAATATTTCGGTCTATTTCAAGACAGAGTGGCTAAAAGGCCCAGCGTGGCGTATGAGCCGCTGAAATGCTTTCTGCCGGGCGCAGAGACAGCCAAAATATGGAATGCGCAGACCTTACAAGCCAGCAAAGTCAATGAAGGGTGGCTGGGGGAGCACACAAGTACTTTTGCTGCAGTGTACCCCAATGGGCGGCGAGCTTGCGGCAGAATATCGCGCGCCTCCCTTTTTTCCCCTTCCTTTTCGTCTCCGCGCCATCTACAGGAAAAATGACCGAGAGGCATTTTGAGATTTTCGGAGGTAAGCGTCTTGCACAGAAACCTTTTGAAGAACAACAAACTTCTTTTTTCTTGCTTTCTCTTGGGCCACTATTTTTTTTTTGTGTCATTTATTCATTTTATGTGGCCACATTTCGATTCACTTTAGCTCTTTTTATAAATATATATATATATTTCTACTACTTTTTTTTTTTTAAGTCTAAAAGTGTATCTATCCAGCACCAGAAGGGTTTCTTTTTTCTTTCTGCAGGGGTGTCCACGGGATGGACAAGGAATTCAATCTGCAGGACAGAGCAGCAGGTGGGAGCTGGGGGTTGAAACATACAGAGTTGGAGTCTATGAGCATGATGCAATGTGACACACCAGAGTATGACGAGTTTGTGAAGGATTTTATGAAGAATTACGCGACGGGAGATGCCAAACCTATAGTGCGGCTAGCACGCAGGTTCTGTGATACTTGGCCAATTCCAAAGCACGAAGGCGACAACAGCAGCGGACGGCCGGCTTCGCCGAGTAATACGGTGCGTGTGGGGGTGATGGACAGCTCCTTTAATCCACCACACTACTGCCATGGGGCGTATATGGAGTGTCTCGGGATAATGAAGCTGATGCCTGCGGTGGGGGCGCGTGGACAAAAGGCATGGGAGGAGGCACAGGTTCTGGGAATTGACGCGTATCTGCTGTTGTTGGGGTCTGAGAATGCCGACAAAAAGCGAACGGGGTCGGGCTTAGAGCAGCGCATGCGCATGGTTGACATGCTGGCAACTACTGTTGTCAGCGACATGACCACTGATACGTGGCATCTGTGGAAGAACCGGGACCAGTTTGACGCCACCAACCTACACAACATGGCCATTGGGATGACCAATACTCCGCGTTTTGTTGACAAGTGTCGCGCGGTTACCGACTTGGTGCACCGCGAGTGGGCCCGCCATATGGGCCCTGATGCTGAGTCCCCGCGGGTCTTGAGCTACTTTGCTATGGGCTGGGATACGCTGATCCGTTTCTTTGATCCAAAGTACTACAAAGAATACCCACAGGAGCTGGATGAGTTTTTTGCTAACGGCGGACGCATTGCCTATTCCCGTCGCCAGGGCTTTCCTGACGCCGAAGTCAACGCCTTCTTTGAGCGCCCGGAACTCGCCTCTTACTTGGAGTACATATTTGAGCTTAAGCTGCCCAAGCGAGTCAAACATATCAGCTCTTCAAGCGTGCGCTTGGCTGTGCGAGACAGCACTCAAGGAGTGCGCGACATTCCACCGCGTATTCTGGAGTTTGTAAACAACTTTCAGCTTTATCGCCAAGATCCTTCTGATTTATCTCAAGTTCATCCTGCTTAACTAATTTTTTTTTTGGAAGGTTTTGATGGTATAATGTCTTTGTTTTCACACTCATTGTGCTCGGGATGTCTGTAGCTAAGAAAATAATGGTGGAGGGTTGGCAAAATAAAATAGGTGCCATCATCCACGCAACATATTGAATTGATAAGCTGCTAAATTGACAAGGACATTTTTGAGTAGCTCAGCTGAGCAGGTTATCAAACCAATTTATTAATGCAAGTCTAAAAAAGGCATTCGGCGATATTGGAACTACAGAAGAATAATCCTTTCTGTATATGCAACTTTTCTCATATATTTTGATAGCTTTTTGTCTAATTGTCCCGCTATCTACCACGTGCAACTATAGATAATAATTTAAAAAGTCCGCAATAAATGCCAGATACATTGCATATATCTAATTAATTTGTATGTAAAAGTAAAGATTGGTTGAGACATCGCCTAGTATATACCTTTGTTTACATAATTTTTGGACGTATTTTATAGCTTTAATTTACCTCCAGCTTTCTAGAACAAGTTTTGATAATTGCATCTTGTCACATATAAAAGTGGTTAAAAAGGCATTGTAGAGTGATGGAAAAGTTTAGAATTTAGCAATACAGTAAAAGTTGTTCTTCATTATAAAGATATTTTATGTTCTGAGTCTTCTCCAACTGGAAAGTAATGGTGATAAAAAACTCTGCTTGTAAAAAAAATAGTTAAGCTACCAAAAATGCACCTTCATTAAGACTATGAGGCTGGAGTATCTGATGATGGTGAGTTACCATGACCAGATTTCCCTGAGGCAGGGGACGGTTCTGAGACGAGAGTCTGACTGGTTGGAATTACAGCTGGAACCGGTGCTACCGCTGCACTAGCAATGTATGGCGTTGGGGCTATATATGGTTCATAGTGGTGGCTATGGCGGTAAACAATCTCGCGGTTGACCATGTCGTTTACTAGTACATCATATGGAACCAATGGATACTCATGATGGAATCTTGGAGATGATCCGAGTCTACGAGCCACCCAATCAAATGTGCGCTCACCAATTCCCAAATACCAAAGAGTAAAACCACCAGCAGGACGGTGTATTTGGTGACGATAAAAATGAGGATTACGTGAAGAGTGAAAAAACTCTTCAAGACGCTGCTCTCTGAGCTGTCGAGTGTGTTGATCTGGAGCAGATTTCAAATACTGTTGCTCGAGCTTTAGTTTGTCTGTGTATCTATGAGACTGATTGGATTGGTTTTCAATAAACTTCTGCCAGGTTAATTCCTCCTCATTACGATTGTTTGATGAATTGTTGTGTCGTGGTTGTCCGTAGGCATTATGCGTCCAACCTGTACTGCGACGAACTCCTGCAATTATTGTTGACGTTAGCCAGAGTGCCACCCCTGCAAAAATTAACTTGCCCTTGAAATGTCCTCCGTGGTGGTGGTGTGAATACCGTGGATGGAACATACGCATCTTGTCTTCTGTTCAGTTCTTGGCTTTGGATTGACTTGTAAAAAAAACGATATTTCGAGTATAATATGTTTTTAGGAAATCTGTGGGCGCATACACTGTTGACTATCTTTAAAGGAATGGATTTCTTGGCATTTTTTCTCGTCAACCTTTTAATTCCCCTTCCATCTAAAAGAGCGTATAATTTTCTAAATTCTTTCTGTTCCATATTCGGCCGCGAGATCGGACCCACCAATAAAAAAAAATCCACACATGTGCCTTTTTATTAAACTTTGGCATAAGAAAACACCAATCTATTTAGAAACATTACTGTCATGCTTACTCAATACATACTAATTTTAGAGTTGTTCTATTCCCGATGGGCAAGAGTAGCCGATGCCTGACCCGTTGCCAATAATACAACTTCAGACACAACACAACGTGGATGACGTGATGCCGCAAACACAACTGACTCTGCTACATCAGAAGCAGTCATTGGTTCTATTCCACGATAGACATTATCAGCTTTGTCCTTGTCACCATGATAGCGCACTACTGAAAACTCAGTCTCCACCATTCCTGGTTTAATCTCTGTCACTTTGATTGGTATGGAGATGGTCTCTGCACGCAAAGATTCTGAAATAGAATGTACTGCACTCTTAGTTGCACAGTATATGCTACCGTTGACGTAGCCAGTCATACCAGCAATAGAGCCCATCATGATTATGTGACCTGATCCACGACGTTTCATAATCCGGACCACGGCACGTGAAACATATAGTAATCCCTTGATATTAGTGTCAATTACTGTGTCGATGGCGTCATTGCTGATATCACTTACTGGATCAACACCCATTGCGAGTCCCGCATTATTGACCAAAATGTCAATTTCTGCCAACTCCCCGGGTATGTTAGCAATGACTCTTTCAACGTCCTCATTGTTGCGTACATCCATCTCTGCCGCGTGTACTTGAACCCCAGGCCAAGTACTTTGGATTTTTGCACGCAATGTTTCTAGTCTGTCCAAGCGCCGTGCTGTTATAATCACATTAGCTCCGGATGCTGCAAACTGGCAAGCGCAGGCCTCACCGATACCAGAACTCGCCCCTGTGCTACAGTAAGTCAAATACACACTTATTAAATTAATTGAAGTTGCTAAAGCCGTTTGTGTAGCTGTATCCACTTTTCAAAGATACACCTCAAAGCACTATAGTCAAGAAACAGCACTTACACAAGCACATTCTTGCCCTGAAGCCGTGCAAACATGAGAAAACAAGTGTTGATGAGTATGCTCTATCTCGATAGCAATAAATGGGCTGTTTAAAGAGTAACGAAGAGCTAGAAGACAAGTGAAGCTAACGACTGGGCTTTGTGGAGAATTTCGGATAAGGGGGAGACCCAATTATCTGATCTGATTAGGTTACAGTCGGCCTTTCCCAAACTTCAGCAAAGAATCAGGAAGTGAAGAAAGTGCATCCATTGTTGCCTTTTTTCGTCAATTGCTAACCTTGCCGGAGAAATAATGGCCTAAACATACCAGAAAAACAGCTGTGCTAGTCGCGGTTGAAAGTGACAATAGTTACAGAAATGTCATCACGGAAACGGCGCGAGTGCGGAGCTGGAATGGCCAGCAGATGGCGGATAATGGAGTCGCTGCGACGGCCCAAGCGGTCTGTTGACAAAGCAGTGCGGATCAGATGGGTGGCAGCATTGGAGTCCTCAGTAAACAAAGAAGAAGTGGTTTCTCCTTGCTTGCCTCCGTTATTGGCCTCGTACCATTGTGCAACAGAACCCACAACCTCATCGTCAGAGAGCTGATCGTAGAGCCCATCTGAGGCCATAACAAGGAACTTGTCATTCTCATTGAGCTGGTGCTTGACAATTACCGGCTTGGCAGTGATATACGGCGGAGTTATATAGTTAGGTGGTGTGGTTGCATAGCGATGACCGCGAGAAAAAAGCACAGGGAATAAATCCTGCTGGGCCTCCAGCGGCCACTTGTAGCGACAATCTCCAAAGGCGCGCAATGGTATCAGTCCACCAAGCACGCGGCCACGCTGGATTACAGTGCTTTCACCAGGGTGCTCACGTGTCATACGTGCCACTTCATTCTGGTTATTTACTGTCTGGTCCTCGCTTAGACGCACAGCCTTCCACCGGCCATCTTTGAGGCGAACGCCCAAAAGTGCGCGGCTATCTCCTGCATTTCCGACGGCTACCTCGTTGGCCTTTGTATCCACCACGGCCACAAGGCCACAGCTGCCGGATACAGCTGGGCCAAGAAGTTCGTCCATGCGCGCCAAATCCTGCACCTTACGGTACTTGGCCAGTGCACCATGCACGAGCTCATTGTCCATATTAATAAACGTCGCAGTTAGCGCCAATGGAATCTGGTCCCATTCCAGGCCGGAATCGCGCTCCAGTTGCTTGATTGTGCGCACCAGATCAGTGCTTGACGCACTACTCTTGTTGCCCTTTTTGCTCTTGTCTGAAAGCTTCTCAATTGCCCCCAGCGACTCGTTTAGCATTGTTCCAAGACGCATTGATAGCTGCTCAGCACACATAAAACCGGCATGTCCATCGAAGACACTAAACATGTACCGCGACGCGCTGTGCTTCTTATCGTCCAAAGTTCCGTTACTGTCGACTCCGAGCGGCATCCAGGCAAGATAATCCTCAATTGGACTGTTCGATGACACCTGGCTGGTGTCAACACGCAAGCGCATTGCGCTGCTGTCTGGGGATTCCAGCCACCACAAATCTTCTTTTGCTCGCAGCACCGCATTGACCTCATCCTCTGTCAGCATATTCAGACTCTTTGCCTCTTTACGACGGTCTGGCGGCGACAAACCGTCAAGCCGTTTCCGCGCGGCAACATGCTTTGCTGCCACGGACTCTAGTGGACTCACCGTGGCGCTTGTTTCGCCTGTTCTGGTTGTGTCTGTCGAGGTGGTGTCGTGTATTCCAACGCTGGGCTGGCGGAGGAATGTATACCCTGCCACTCCGAGAAGCGTTAGCACTCCACCGATGGCAAACGTCAGCGAGCGTTTGTTGCCTGATGCATTAGATGTGGACTTTACAATACTTTCTTTGGTGCTTGAGGGACTATTGCCTTTGTTGGTTGCATTGTCGGAAGCTTTCTTTTCTGAACTGCCGCTACCATCACTGCTGCTGCTACTCTGTGACCGATGTTGATCAGCACTACCAAGTGCGTGCCGCTGTCGAAGATTCCCTACGGCCATTCTTGCGCGATTCGCTTTGGTGATTGTAGCAGTGCAGCTAGAAGAGTAATAAGGCCTAAATACGGTGGCTCTTCTTCCTGCTGCTGTTGCACAGTGGAGTCGCTGAAGATACATGTATCGAGAGAACCACGTGTATCTCTACTGAAAAATAATGGAAAAAAAAAAGCTACAACGTGCCGTAAAAGAACAACTATCATTAAAACGAGCTGCGTGCTCATCTGTTGCTGTTCCTCAACACAGCCCAGTAGATTATATCACCACTGATCGATTAGTGATCAACTGAAGAAAAAAAAAATGTTAGCCAGTCGTTGGGAGTTGTTTGGCTTTAACTCTCCAGCGTCTCAGAGCTCTCCTTGCTTACATTATATTTTCCACTCCTTTACTATATAAAATGCCAACAGTAACGAAAGAATCTAAGCGTAAACCCGAGGTGGTAGTGTTTGACCAGCCATCCTCAACCTTACAGAAGCAAGGGTCCAGCAAATTTGCATATAAGGCCTTCATGTCATCAAAGATATCCAAAATTGACGCTAAACCACCAAAGCCAAAGACAGAAGAAGAGCGTAAAGAGGACGAACAAAACAAACAGCATGATATTGAGCTTAAAGAACTTTTAGAAGGCAAAGTGATGATAGAGAAGCTTCACGAGTCACAACTTTCTGGGAAGGATCGTCACAAACATAATACAGAGAAACTAGCTCGTTTAGGAATGAAAGTTAAATCTAAAGGTAGGATACCTACAGATATTTATTTTGCATCTCAACGTAACCGTGGCACTCGTGCTAAAAGAGCTATACAAGATGCAAAAGATCGTGGTGTACTTAATGATTCAATGAAACGTGAACTTGAACTTGTACATTTTGGTAAAACTTCTGATAATAAGAGAAAATCTCGTTCGAATGATCGTGGTCCGAATGCTGGCCCTGGAAAGTTTAAAGATGGTGTATTACATATATCTAAGAGTCACATTGATCGTATTAATGGATCATCTAAGCCTTCTTCTCGTGTAAACAAGCAGCGTAATGGTGCTAAAACTAAGAAACATCATCACTAGCTTATATATTTGACATGTCATTTTATTTGTGGGGTGTTGTTGTCTGGTTTTAGACGCATATCCCTATGCCTATACTTATTGTCTTGGTTTCGCTGTATAGCTTTTTTTTTGATCATTCTTTACACGGGGTCATGCATTATGCAATGGATATACACTTTTCTATATATCTGCAGACAACTGATGCCAATTGTATAATGCATGGATAGCCTTCTCCCCCACCATGTACAGCTAGAGTCACGCTTTTTTTTTTTTTGTGCTGTATAGCTAGGTGCTTGAGACGAGAGATATAGTAAAAATCCAACAATACAATAGCAGACGTGGTATTGTGTTTATTTGGTTTCTTTTCTTTTTGGCAACAATAACACGCTTTATCAGCAGCAATTAGTACAGACATATGAACCATGCTGTCGATAGTCTTTCTGGAAAGTATTTCTTATCTTGTATGCTTATTTGCTTAAATGTCGACCATGACGACTTTTTTTTTTTTCATACTATCCTCAAATTTTTTTTTAATAGAGTCGCGCTATCTGACAAACTTGTATCGCTTGTGTTTCCTATTTTACCATCAAATATCTAAATGAAGTCAACTTTAAATTTAGACAAGAAACGTTTTTCGTTTCTCGATAGAGATCCATATGCTGAGCAGATAGAACAACCTGAATTATCCCCAAAGCGCGAAAGCCCACAAGCAACTGTAATATTCTCAGATTCCAATGCAGATAATTCAGTGAAAAGTCCAAATAATGACGATAATTTGTATCTAAAGTCATCACAAACAACTCTTACAGAAGAAACTACTAAAAAGTCAATCAATATGACACGAGCTAGATTACTAGCAATCATGTTTACATTATCCTTAGGATCATTTCTATCAATGTTGGATCAGAGTATTCTTGGCTCAGCATTGCCTGCAATTACAAACCAATTTGGTGAGCTATCATCGATTGCTTGGGTCTCAGCAGCTTATATGCTTACTTTTACAGCATTACAATCAATATTCTCAAAGGTTTCAGAAATATTTGGTCGTATGCCAGTGTTAGTAATTTCATTAACAGTTTTTAGCGCAGGTTCAGCTATCTGTGGTGCTGCTTCTACTATGGATATGCTTATTGCTGGAAGAGCCATTGCTGGTTGCGGTGGTTGTGGTGTGTCAACTATGGTTCAGGTTATTTTGATTGATCTATTACCATTACACAAGAGAGCCACATATATGAGTTACATGAGTTTTACTTCAACACTTGCTGTAGTAGCTGGTCCACTTATCGGCGGTGCTATTACTGATCATTGGGTTTGGCGTTGGTGTTTTTATTTGAATATTCCAATTTGTGCTGTAATCGCTGCAATATGTCTTCTTACAATTCGTGTCAGTGTGCCTGCTGGAACTACTAAAGAAAAATTTGCTCGTATAGATTTTCTTGGGGCTTTTTTGTTGCTTGCAGGACTTGTGCTTTTTATTTTAGCACTTAATTGGGGTGGAAAAGATTACAAGTGGAATTCTGCAGCAGTAATAGTCACACTTGTACTAAGCGTAATCCTCCTTGCTGCTTTTATCTACGTTGAGCACAGTTACGCTAGTGAACCTATTATAACTATGCGCATGTTTACTAGCAGAACACTTACTCCTGCTTTGGTATCACAGTTTTTTCTTGGAGCTGGAATTACATTCACAGTTTTATATTTGCCAGTTTATTTTACAGTGGTATTTGGCGCAAGTAGCACAACTGCAGGTTTGTATATGCTTCCTTATCTTATTGGAATGATGGTTACTGGATTAATCATGGGTCCTCTTGTAACGCGTTTTAACATATACCGACCATTTATTTGGGTTGGATTAGCGATGATGACTTTGGCTGCTGGATTGCTTAATATTATTCAACCAGATACTCGACTTGTTATTGTGTTGGTACTAATTGGTATATTTGGAATTGGATCAGGCATTGGTATGTTGCCTCTTATGATTGCCACTCAAGCTTCCTGTCAACCTCGTGATACTGCTACAGCAGCAACACTAGCACTTCACTTGCGAAATGTTGGCTCAATTGTTGGAATTGCTGTTGTGGGGACTATATTTAACAATAGTCTTATAAGCAGTATGTCAATTTTGGCCTCTGAATATCCTCGATACAGTTCATTAATTTACTCCTCTATTAACGACGCTACTATTGTATGGAATGGCATGTTACCTTTTGAAGTACATAGCAGTGTTATTTTTGCTTATGTTAGTGCACTAAAAGCCATCTTTATTGCAAATGCCCCTTTTGTTGGCATGTCTTTTCTGCTTTCATTACCGATCAAACACTTTTCGCTAAAACAGCGTGCACCTCCTGCTACAAGTAAATCAGAAATCCAGTCAAATGATGCTAATACAAATAATGTGTAGATTATTTTATACTCGCTACTTTTTTTTTTATTTTGCCAATAATTTTTCTAGAAAACCAAATAGTTCCGACAATATCTGTAGAAATATAACCGGCCATGATAAAAATTTTTTAAAGTGCAAAATGACCAACATCTTATGTATATAGTTTTTTTTTTCTAAAAGCACGCTATAAAAAAATAAAAAACTGCCATTATCATTAGAGCATTGTACATAATATGGCTATGTTAGTTATAATTATTATTTTTTATTATATAAGAAAAATGCTAAAGCTACGCTCAAGCCCAATAAAAAAATAAATGTTATCTCGGAATAAACACCCAGAAAAACTACAACTACTGGTTTGTCAATCGCTGGTTGGCAACGCGTCTAGACGTGTTTATAGCCCTAGTTGTCTTTAGCACCAGACTGCTTGCAGTTATGTTAGCACATTTCTATGGAACTGGTGATGCTGCATTGGTGGGTCTGGCGGCCACATATGCATTCAATCTTATTGCTTCAATTATTCGCGCAGTCCGATACTAAACATTAATAGAAAAACTTTACGACGCATTCTGAATGTATTATCAAGTATGTTGAATGTTTTTTAAGATAAAAATATTAATGATGACTGTCGTCCAGATGGTTTTTGATCCGAACAAGGATTGGTTGTGATTAAGAATTATTCTCCGTCATATTTTTTTGATGAACTTGATTTGGTTTTCAAAAAAAGTTGTCTTTCTGCATGTTGCTAAAACAAAAAAATGCGTATCGTAGGCTGTACTGATACTAACAAAACCTTTTTAACGTTGGGGGTGTTTTGTATTAGTTAATATGATAGGCAGATTCTAATTTATGACAAAAGCATTTTCCAAGTACGGCCTATTTAACATATGCGGTAAGCTGTTAATTATTTTACAATGTGCATTATTGTTTAAAGATATTCTACGTATACACCTGAGTTTTTTTAACAAGTACAGGAACCAAAAAAATTGGCATGTGTTGGAGCAGGCTACTTTGCCAATTACATTTGTACAATTGTTGCATTATTGGAAAAGCCGATAGAGGTTGTGCCATCTAAAAATGTGACAAAGCAAGCAGCAGAGGTGCCGTTAAAGTAGATTAAAATGATTTTAGGAATTTACTTCAACAGCACTTCTCTGCCGCTTGTCTTGTCACATCTTTAGACAGCACAACCTCTGACGGCCTTTCCAATAACGCAACACAATGAATGATCGCCAATATGCATCTCTCATGGAGATACTTTATTTAATGTGCTTGGTTAGATAAGAATATGAATATTGTGTTCAGCATGTGCTACATGCTAGCGTGCAAAATTCAAAGCTTTGGTGTTAGTTTTTGGAGGCACCAAGTTTTTTTTAACTTAAAGCCTGGATAATTAACTCCTTTGCGTTTTTCTTTTCTTTAAAAACATATGTAAACTCTCCTTGCGTTTTATATGGAACGCATCCGTGCAAAACAATAAAATGTAATTAGCGATTAGCTATTTAAAATTTGCTTTATAAATACAATATCATTAATACAAAATTTATGCAAAATTCCCGTGCGTGCGGCTTAATTAAACATTATTGGTCTCATTTTATAGCTAAATTTTATAATTACAACCCTGAAAAATGTATTTTATAATTAGTCTTTATAGCCACTGCTTTACAATTGTATTTATTTTTGCATTTGCTATCAACAAATGTAATGCTGTTAAAAAGTTGTTGGGAAAAAATATGGCTACACTATCTAATTGAAACGCGCGATCATTAACATTTTCGACAATACATGCATAATAATTGTGCAATTGTAACATATTAGCTTTTGGCTCAGACACCATGCACGTGCAGCAATTTCAAAATTGAATGCCCTTTTCACAATAATCCACAATGCAGAGAATCTCACGCGAGAATAAGCAAGGTCAACCACAGAATATTGAGGGTAGACTGAACAAACTGCATTGAGGGATGGGTTGCTTGGGCTGCGCACAAGCTTGTTAGGAGAATAGAAATAATGGTATTGTCTAGACAGTATCCTAGTTCTTTAACAAATTTGTATTGAGCTTGCAATTGTATCTTATTGTTTTAGAAGATAATAAAGGCACACAAACAAAGAGATCTACAAATACAAGTCATGGGCTTTTGTACACTTTACCAACGTGTAATATCATATCTAGGAGTAGAATAGCGGAAATGAGTATAAATACTCTCGACATGGCCCATTTCTTGGCCAACAACAAAATTCATATCAACCACATTACTTAAGCAATACGCAACGCCCAGTCAAAAATACTTTTTGTTAAACTATGAACACATACGCTACTTTGATTGCAATTGTCGCTGTCGCCGCTGCTACTGCTAACGCTCAAGTTTACTGGCTTGGTCCTTACTACTAAACAAAGTCTTATTTGCACGACATGGAGTGGCAATTGGAATGTTGTGTCCAGTGCATGCGACCATTTATTCCAGGAGGCTGGCGATGCCCACCACTACTTAGACAACTGCCTGGTTAATAAGTTTATTTTTTTTTCTTGTTCAGCAATTATTATAGCTGATGGCGCCATATTGATACTTTTTCTACTTTCACAATCTAAAATAAATTTTTATTTGATAAACTCAGGCTGAAAGAGTCTACGATTATGATGAAGATAGAGAATCTGTCTTTGAAGGCCATATACAATTGACATTACCATTTTCAGTGACAATCAGTGCCATAGGAAGGTATGAGTGCATTGCAGCAGCGTAAATCTTATCACCTTTTGGCTGGTTTGGATACCCGGCCAGAGTTTTCATGTATTTCTTTAGCGAACCATATGGCTGTTTAGTCGCAGAAACGTTGCCAATATTCTTGCCGCGCTGGTTCCACAGCTTGACAGTTGCATTGGATGAGGTCATAAGGACTGGCATATTTTGGTGTGGAATCATATGTTCAAGCTGACAACCTGTGTGTGTATCAGCTATTGTAAACACAGACTCACGGTGTCTTAGGTCCCAATACTTTATGCTGCCATTTGAGCTTGCTGAGATTATCTCAGTCTGGCCTGGCCGCATGGCCACGTTGCGAATGGCATCAGGCGAATGCTCTCGCCAGCTGGCTACTGCACCAGAGCGCGCGTCAAGACGGCGGTCCATTACACGCACCAAACCACTGGCGTTACCCACGGCAAAAATGTTACCAGACACTCCATCATGACTGACACATGTAATGCCCCCCATTGATACGACTGGAATCTCCTCGATGCACATTTCTGTGGAAACATCCCAGACACGTACTTCCTTATCGTTGCCGCCTGCAAACAACACACTGCTGCGCTGGTTCCATGCGGTAACCAGTCCGCATTCCTCCTGCTCGCCGTATATCCGAGCCCCTGCAAAAATAAAGCTTGCGTCGCTGGCTGATAGCGGTGGAGGAGTCGATGACTGCTGGTGCGGTAGAATCGGTTGCTGCTGTTGGATCTGGTGTGCTTTTATTCGCGTATTCTGCGCAAGCGTTGAGGCCTGTAAGGTATGTATAGGGCCTGTAATGCCGGCGCCCAGCGCAGCCCAGGGAAGCACAGTAAAGCCGGTGACCAGGCGTGGCTGCGGAAAGACAGGAGTTTGGTCGCTGCTCTCTGACGGATCAAAGTCAGGCACGTGTGAGGCAAAGATACGCACTTTTCCATCGCGTGTACCAACCAGCAGCTTGGAGTGGCCCAGTGGATTGATCAGATGAAGACTGCTAATTGAAGAGGCCTCGCCGTAGCTGCCTTGCGGGCCAATAGAGTAATGGCCGACCTGGGCAGCCAGCTCCCAGTCGTACACAGAAACGGTTCCCTTTCTGCTGGCCACAATGGCATGCGGCTCCAGCGGATGCAGCAGCGCAACGGAGGCAGGGTCTCTATTGCTTGCCACGGCACGCACATCCATCCACTTCATGCTGCCCGCCTGCGTGCCCATTGTCCGTGCACTGGTCTCCATCCGCTCAATGCGCCGGTTGCGCTCGCAGCTCTCAACCAGAGCCAAGCTGCCCTGAAGTGGACCGTTGACGTTTGCAAATAGCGAAATATCAAACTCGGTAAAATATGCACCTGCCCAGTCCAAAAGTGTCGACTCGCAGATATTTTCACGCAATTCATGCCGACACCACTCCTGCCACGCCTCCTCAATCTCCACAAGCTTCTGTCGCGCCTCTGCACGCTCCGCGTTACCCGTATTATTGATTCTACCAGATTTGTATCCATATGTAGAGAATATCTCAGGTTTTGGTAACTGTAATGGCACAGATATTAGTCGCCGGTGTTGATCAATTGTGCTTATGTTTATAGGACTAATTGATCTTGCGGGCAGCGGAGAACTTGCAATTGTAGGTGGAGTCTCGATTAATGGTTTTGATCGCGGGAGTTCTTCCAATGACGATTGATCTGAACTGCAACTCCACGGATACATGCTTATATTTTGCCACGGCTCATCATTTGTCACACTTCTTACGCCAAATAATTTTGGCGATTCGCTCATATGCTCAAAGAAATTTTCAGGCAGTGATTCACTAACCTCAAGCTCAGTATTCTGTATAAATTCTGGCAGGGATTGTCGTTGGCTAAACGATCGCGAACCTTCAAGCTGTTGTAATGTCTCATCCAATGATAGATTTGCTTCGATAAAAGCGTATGAGTGTGAATACAACCGCATAAGTGCGTCACAAGCCTCTCGCGCCGGCAACGACACGTCAATATGTGCATCTGTGCTAAGCTCAAGAAGAACCTTGTAAAGCCTGACTAGCAAATCAAGCCGCGTCTTATGTACCAATAACTCGTTTGGTGCTTCAATTCTAGGGGCGGCTGCTGTATGTTGTGACTGAGGTTTATGATGTCTTTGTGTCTCTTTATTGACTACATGGGTCACTACCTCAATGGCCAATGTCATGTATGTGCCAAAAACTGAGGCTCCAATAACACACACAACCTCGCGTCTAACCATTGGGCTGCCATCAGATGCAGCATGTAACAATAGTCCATATATTTTGCGCTCGACACTGCTAATAATAGATAACCCGCCGGGATTGCTTTCTAATTGTGGCAGATCCTCGATTAATGTGCCCATGGCTCGAATAGCTGCTGCTCGGACCACTGGCAAACGATGAAGGGCCATCTGGATTAGTAAATCCTGCACATTCTGCGAATCAGAGTTGTTTCCATTTATTCCAGATGTCAATATCTCCTCAAATGGCATTGATGCACCTGGTGTATTGTTACCATCATTTCCATCGAAATTTCCTGAAAACCGTCGGGTGCTTTGGTGTTGTCTTGGTCTTGACCAATTTTCTGCATAGGTTACTGCTAGCAACTTTGCTTGTGGATAACCCTTCCACAGTTCGGCAAGACACATCAAAATCCACACGCGAAATGTAGCACGCTCATCTGTTCCATTATCTGGCTGATGTAAATATGTAAGAAGGTAATCAAGGAGGTGCTTGTAGAAACATGTCTTTTGCACTTCTTGTGTGTCTTTGCACATAATTGTTAACGTAAATGCTCCGGCTGCAAGTACATTATCCCTCACACGCGCTTTTTCGCTAACAGAGTCAGACTGAAAATGTACGTGACTGCCTAGGTATGCAATAAAATGCTCAAATCCGCGGCTTTTTAAAAGCAACGGTTTTAGCGTTGTGTCTACAGCAACCAGTCGCGCCCATATAAGAGTAAGAATTTCGCGAACTTCTGAAGTTTGAGAGCTTAAAAGTCTTGTCAGATAAGAATAAGCACCTACGGCTGTCACCATACTGACCGCCCAGGGCCCTAGGATTGTAAAACGATAAAGTAAGATAAGTGCATTTATACAATACTTGCGGCTTAGCAACATTTGCAATATTATTGGCAATTCTAAGGGCAGTTCAATGTTTGGCGGAACCTCTGTACAAAGAGCTGGCGGAGTATCTTCAGGCGTAGAGTTTGTAACAAATTGTGATACCGTAACAGCTGTATGCTGCAGCCACATATCAAAAGCACGTAGCTGGCGTACAAAGAATGAGCTTGGTGTATATCCTACAGCAGATGTACACAGTAGTTCTGTATTGCAAATATAATCTGCCCCATCACTATCGCTGCCACTATCACTATCACTAGTATCATAATCATATTTTCCACTATTAGATTTGTCTTTGTGTGCTCCAGAATACCGTGAGTTCCATGGTCTAAATGCACCGGCAATCTTCAGTTTTATCCGATATGGTGCTTCAAAAGCCAATGGATCAATTCCATCAAGAATATCCGAAGCATTAGTCGTTGATGTCGAGTCACGCTGCTTGCGTTTATTTGCACGAACTATTCTGTATTGCTCGTTACGTCTGGCAATTTGTTCAAGATCTGTTTTACGCTTATCCTCCGCCAATAAACGTGGTAGTTGTGCAAGACATAGTTCAATTTCCATATCAAGACTGTTCCACAACGGATGATTATGAGTAGATGGCATAGTCGGACTACATTGTGGATGGACACCATAAAATCGCATAATACGATCGGCAAGCATAAAGTTGCGATATAGCGAGGCCACCACCACATCACCTCGAAACATTTTGTTGAACTGATCCGGTGGCAGTGTGCTCCATGCGATAGTGTCGGTAATTGTTGTAATTATCCAGTTAATCTCGCCCATTGGTGTGTAACGATCCTGGATTGTTCCTGGAAGTTTTTCCCAGTTGTCCTGAATTACCTTTGAAACGTTTGGATTTCGCAATAGCCAGTAGCGAATCATAGCTTTTGCAGGAGTAGTTAGACAAGCTGTGAATAAATCTGCTGGTAGCTTGGGCTCGGTTGGCAACTGTTCATCAGGCCCTGTGGCTGCAAAATGAATATCTTCGCATCTGCCAGAATTGCAAAGAGCAAGTTTAACCATTTTTAGATCAACCACAGCTTTGTTTTTGCCCTCTGAGATATTGGGTAATACAGTGCTTTGAATAAACCCTGGTGCCTTGGTCTGGGATTTAACCAGTTCAAAAACTTTTGTACAAATAGCAGTCAGCGCCCCTTGGCTAACGTTTTCTAAAGGTACCTTAATTCCTGCAGCCCGCGCAATCTTTCGAATAGTAACCATTTCTATATTACGTATATCTGCATGCTTTTCAAAGGCGTGTACAATTTTCATCGCATTCGCACAGTCCCACACATACACACATGGTGAACCTATCCATTGAGATAGAGTCTCTGCACCCAGTGAAACACATTTAGCTTCGTCAGTGTATACTTGTGGGTTGTATTGTCGCTGCCGAACCCAGAAATCGCCCTCAGAAGTCGGAAGAGGCATACCATGACCATTATAATAAAACATAATGCGTTCGTCATCTACAGTGTTGCGATAATGTATACAGTACTCCTTTAAGCGAGCAAAGCTTCTGTCAACTAATGGCTTGTAGATAACCTGGCTGGCAATCTGACCAAACTGATCGACAAGATTCTGAGCAACAACATCACTCTTTCTTGGTTGGTTGGGAAGCGTATGAGGATTAACCCATGTTTCTAGTACAGGCTGAACTTTAGGATCTGGGCTATGAAATTCCGAGGTATCTTCAAGATTAAGATACACAGCTAACAATGCGCCACTGGTTCGTATCTTAGTATGTGAGTGCATGTTGGGTATCTGCATGCGTGCAATAGCTAATGATCGAGGATGTGTATGAAAGTCAATACGGTTCTCTAGCAATGTCTGGTTTCCATTTCGAGTTTTGGTGCTTGTAATATCGTTTGAAATAATATCACCAATATCAATCTGCGTTCCATTTGCAGATATTGCAAGCAACGCTTTTTGGTGTTGGTCTTTAAGAGAAACTCGCTGTGGAATCTCGATATGAAGATTTGGTTTCTTCTTAGTATTGTGCGTATCTGACTGAATCATATTGACAAGCTCTATACTACAATATAAATAAAAAAAACTGAAAGTAAAAAAAAATAAAAAGTTATGTAAGATTATATACTCATTCTGTTCATGTAGTGAAAGAAGAAAGTGATTTAGATACATTAAAAAACGGGCTTGTGTAGTAGGAAAGTCAGAAAGGCCGGCTAAAAAGTGAAAAAACAGCTCTATGAAACAAACTTTAAAAGACAACTTTTCAAAGGATAAATCAAAAAAGAAAAGAAAAGAGCTAAAAAGTAAAGTAAGAAAACCAGCAGAAACGATAGCAGAATATAGAAAGTACTCAAGCATATCCTTTTCTTATTCTTAATTTTTATGATTCAATTTGTCTTCAAAAAAGATTTACAAGAATAATATAGCGACTTGGCAGTTAGTTCTGCCTACATAAGGAGTGCAATTCGTTGACGCTATTTTTTTGAGATTATAAATGACTCTGCAAACTGCTTTCCTTGCTGCATTAACGGATCGATGCTGAGTTGGTGTATATGGAGGAAAAGACTCTCTACAGCCTGTACATGCTGTTCTTCTTTCTTCAAAACTACTGCGGACACTAGATAGCTTTGTATTCCGGGGTTTAAACGAATAGCTCGGAGATCAACATGTCGGCTAAACAACCAAAGGATTGGTAACACAAAATAAATGACCAGTACGCGCTTTTTATCCGGGAGTCCAGCTGCAAGAGCAGTTGCAAAGTTACTAAAAAAAAGTGCAATGCTGACAAACCTTATTATTTTAATAGTTTAGTTGATTATCTAGACGTGTAGATGCTAAAAACAGTTAAGTTTAGTGGAGACGATTGTATATTGGTTAGACTAAATGTGCGCTTTGTTATCGATTTATAGCTGAACTCTTAGGTATTTTTTTTTCTGAAGTTACGAATGTTTTAGATGGCTAAAATGCATATCTAATGATTAGCATTACACGCCGTGCCATAAATAAAATGTAGAAAACAAGCAGTGAGCGATAAAGTAGCATATCACATAAACCAACGCGTTATCAACAGTTCCCCCCATCTGCTGAGAACAAATCCATGGGATTGGAGCAGGGGAATGTGGCAGAGACCGATCATTGATTATCTGCAGGAATTCGACAAAGTTCTTTGAAAGTGGCGTCACGCATCCTTTACCCTCTCTGCTGGTAGTGCTTTTTTTTTTCCTCTGCGAGTCTTTCTTTTGCCTCTATTATTCTTGCTAAAAAATTTACATTGTTCTTCTCTCTTTTCCTTTTTTTTTCATTATTATAGTGTGTATGGTTTAACTGGTTAACGGTGTGGAATACACCACCACGCACACGTTTTGTAAGATCGGGACGAATACAAATATTTTTTCTTTTAGGAAATGGCAAACAATGTCAGTGAATTCTGTATTGAACAACGTCCAAAACGCAAGCCAAGCCCAGGACCAATAGGTGGAGAACCTATGGCGACACGTAGTCGAAAACGTAGAGCTTTTGGATCATCTAGCAAAACAGTAGGCATGCAGAAGAGTATTAGTAGCAATGGTATTAGTAGCACATTTATTGATCGTCCTATTAACTCTGGGTTAAGCGGGGTTACTTGTGGTACAGGCAAACGGAAAGACAGGAGCGCAGATGGCATGCTGTTTGAGGACAGATTGGCTAATGGCGTTGTAGATCAAAGGTTAAAGCGGCGCAAAACTGCTGTTGATTCTCCAATGCAACTTGCTGAGCAGCAGTCCATTGCAAATGAAAATAGTGACAACGAATCTGATCACGATGATAACATTAATGACAAAGATTTTATTGGGATTCCAAGACTTTCTGTGATCAAAATGCCACTGGCACTGCGCGCACAGGCATACTTACATGGTATGAAATCCAGCGAGTGGCAACACAGCAATGCTAAACAGAAAGAATCAATATCTGCAGAAAATAACAGGAATAGCGATAACAGCGCATTGGTACGCTACAATCCCAATTCATGGTTGTACAATGGTATGTCAACAATTAATCCTGACGATAGTACACGACAACTGCCATTACCCAGATCACCCACGAGTGACTCTACATCTTCCATGGATGTGGATTAAAAGAAATAACAATATTAGCACACTTTTTTTTATGAATTGTTTATACGCGAGTGCGGCTAACAAACTAGTGATTTTAATTTTTATATGAAAATAAAAAACAATTTTTAAAGATCTCTTAACGACGGTCATTAGTGCCATTTCCACGTTTTCCGGTAAACAAGTGCTTTGGCATCTTGGACAGAATCTTGCGGTCAGCCTCACCTGCACGACCAGCAGTGTTCATTTTACGCATAGCAGCAATCTGTTTTCTATCACCAACAGCCTTATGACGAGCATCTCTGAAACCCATAGCAGAGCGATCACGTTGAACAGAGATAGCACGAGCAGCTAAACTAGTAGAACGTTTAGCCAATTCAACAGCAGGATTGCGAGATTCTGAACGCTGACGTTTACGTGTGACACGATCGGCAGTAGTCTGAGCAGCATCACTATCAAGACCGAGCTGTTGAAGATGATTAACAAAATCTTCTGGCGCATTGGAATTTGCAGCAATAGCCTTTTGTTTACCAACAAGTGTCGATCGATTAACATTCTTAATTCTTGCCTCTTGTGCAATTATCTGCTTACGCTCACGAATACGTTGTGCCATATTACGAATACGACGATCTTCCTCATCTTCACTTTCCTCAAGTGAATCATACAAGCCCTCGGCTGCTAGTTTCTCCTCTTCGCGTTCTAGCTCGGCTAAACGCTCGTCAATATCTGCATCTACAAAATCTGCCACGTTCTTACCATCAACAATTTCAGGAATCACATCGTACTTCCATTCGTCAGAGTTGAGCTGGTAGTGTTTGTTCATGTCCACGTTGTAGACACCGGCCCCACCGCCTGCTGCCTCGAGATCACGCTCAAGCACCATGCGATCGGGATCCTGCGGATCATACTTGCGACGCTTGGCTACGACATCAGGAATAAATGGCGGACGCTCAACTGTGTCACGACGAGCAGGCTGTGCAACATTAATCTTATTGAGCACTCCAGTCACTTGCTGTCCGCGGAGCTTTGCCTCAACCCTCTGTTGCAGTAGCTTGTCACAAGCCAAATTGCGCGTCTCAATGACGCCCGTATCCAAGTATGAACTCAGCTGAGCAATCTCCACACCATCTTCTGCTGCTGCCTCAACCAGCTGCCTTTCCTCAGGATTGACATTGTCAAGCGTGCATACGTCGGTCTTGGAAATCACAAGCAGTGTTGGTTTGTTGGCAAACAGGGGCTTGATCGAACGGAACAGACTCATCTGGTCGGCAATCGAATAGCCACATTGCTCCGATAGATCGGTAAAGAATAGCACTGCTGCACGCAAATGTGCAAGTGCAGTAATGGACTGCATTTCGATTGTATTGCGCTCCTCCAGCGGATGGTCAAGAATACCAGGAGTATCAATCACCTGCCAGCGCAAATACTTGTAGTCCATGTGACCAACAAACAATGACTTTGTAGTAAAAGCGTAGGGCTGCACATCCACGTCTGCACGGGTAACCTTATTCATAAATGAGGATTTGCCGACATTAGGGAATCCACATACAATTAGAGTACGGGTATTAGGATCAATAGATGGCAGACGAGCCAAATGCTGCCGAACCTGTTCCAGATAGCTAAGCGAGTCACGCTGTCTCTTCATAATCGTAGCCATGCGACCCAAAGCCGCACGCTTAAGTTGTTTGCACCGATAAAGTGAATCGCCAAACTTTAGCAAACGCACATAATCTTTGGCTACTGCGTCAATCAAATGGCGAGCAGTGTTAATCTGACCCAATGCCAACTTGTAATGGTCCTTGTCGTACAACACATTCATCAAATCCGCGTAGAATGGATGAACATTGTCGAGCACTGGAAACTCTTCAAGAATCTGTCGCAGCTTTTCATCAAATGTATCCTGTGTAAACTTGACCTTGCGCATATAAAACTGTCGGATACGTGTAATCTTGTATCCAGGATGCACAACTGTCGGTGTCTTGCGCTGTGTCTTTGACAATACAATGTCCAGAAAATCCCCAGCATCAGGAACTGGCGCTATCTTCTTAAAATTGTATATAGACGACATTTTGCTCGTTCTTACGCTTTCCTAGCTAAAATATATAAAAAGTATAAAAGCAAAATAAAAACTGAAAGCTGGTGGAAATGCACAGGTTAGAAGAGACAGACGCTGCGCACTAACGTTCATCTCCAACAAAAAATATTTTGACCTGTTCTGCCATCTTAAAATTTTTTTTTTCTTCTGATGGCAGTTGGCAAATCAACCGATCACCAATCACGTGCTGCAATGTGGTTGAATATCATCTCTACGCTCTTAGATGATATTACTGTGAAGCAACAACGAAGCTCTGCCACCATCTTGCATTTCCAACTTATTTCTGAAAAGTAAATTTGCGAGGATCCGAGTCTATTACCAGGATTCGGCCAGGGACTTTTTTAAAATGGGCTTTCTTGTTGGGCTGGGAGCAGCGCTTGCTGGCAATGTGGTGATTGGCACAGGTCAGTGTTTACAAAAGTATGCGCTGACAAAACTTGAGAAGGAGTGGGAGGCGCAACGAGCACAGCAATTGGAAGGTGGCAGCGGTTATAGCGACTCGGTTTCATACACAGCATACCCTAACTTACGCTCTCGGGGTAACTCGGTGGGAAGCAGAGACGACACCAGCAAGAATGCAACACGAGGAGGTCCGCGACCACGGTACACAAGCTGGCATTGGGTAGTAGGACTGGCAATGAACTATGCAGGAGAAATGTTTGGAAACTCAGTGGCGTTGTCTTACTTATCGGCAGCAGCAGTTGCACCGCTGGGTATTGTTTCGGTGGCTGTGAACCTGATTCTGGCGGAACGGTTTTTGGGTGAACGGATCACTGCAAATCAACGCTTTGGATTGACAGTGGTAGCTGCTGGAGTATTGTGTATTCTGGCTGTTGCACCACGACGTGCAGCAGCTTCTGATGCCTCGCAGTTTGTGGAGATCGTGGCGCGATCGGGAATTCTAAAGTTACTGGGCGCAGCTGCAGCAGTACAAGCTGTGTTGGTTTCTGTGATACGAGCTGGGCGACGTACTCTGTTTTTGTACGTATTGGCAGCGTCTCTTTTTGGTGCAATGAACGTGATGGCTGCGAAGCTTCTGACAACTTATGTGCGTCTGCGCATGACATTCCCAAAGCTACTAAATCCTGCCGACGTCGCTGTATACGGCGCAGTGGGTGCAGCGCAGGCACGACCGCTTATTGCATCGATAACTGCTCCTCAGACTGCTGCTGTAATTGTAGCCGTAGGGTCGGTGGTTGGTCAAGAGACATTTAGACAACAGGCGCTTGGTCGTTTTCCACCCACCCAATTCCAACCTGTGTTTTTTGCCACGTATAATGTGGTTGCTACTCTGGCGAGTCTGGTGCTGTTTCGCGAGTTGGATGGTTGGACTCATGCATTGGTTTTCTTTTCTGCTTTCTTTGTTGGAATTGCACTAATCGTCTATGGTGCACGATTTCTGCAAAAGGCACAAGCAGTGGTGCTGCCATCGCACATTAAGCTACGCAAAGACAATCTGGGACTCAAGACACAGTAGTTTTTCTCCCTCACCATTTTTTGTATATGCTTTTAATTGCATTACTTTGTTTTTCTGCCTCTACGGACGCTTATAGTCTGTTTTGAGTTGGATATTTACACTGCCATTACTAAGTAATCTGGTACTCGCTAACACTATCTTCCGTTGTGGATAAAATCTGCAAAGTACATCATTTCACTCATGCTAAATAAAAATCTCTCAAAATATAGAAATATACATGTAAACCATCTGTGTTTCTAATTTGTAGTTAATAACTTTTTTAAATGTTTTGCTTAATGTGAAGGTAATGTCTTGGGATGCTTAGTGCTTTTCTCGTAGTGCTTCGATGGGTTGCTGCGGTTGATCTGCAAGGGGCGCAGTACACTTACCCTGAAATTGCTCTGGCATTTCCCCTCTCTTCGTATATGCTGGCAAAAAAATGTGCTGGATGTTTAAAAAGGCTGCAACATCACAATTTCAGCTCTGTAGAATGAAATAAAAAACACAAGATAGCATAATAAAACATACTTATTGCACTTTATATTTTCTCAGAATAAAATTTATAAGTGGCCTCCTCACATTTGTACTACATTCTTTTATGGAAGTACTCGCAATCACACAATATGCCCAAATACTTCAGAAAAGAGCATATGCTGAGCTATGGCGCTCAGCTAATTTTACTTTTATAAATAAAAATCAAATGTCTGCAACATAAACAAAACTAGTCCAATATCACGCACTTGTTCGTTATAACTAGCATATTACATTGTCAGCTATTTTATTGTACAAAAAAATGTATTTATAAAATAGATTATATAGCCTGTACAAGTAGCATTTATAAAGATCTACCAAACAGCAATATCAAATAGAAATATAGTTAGCATTGTAGTGTGTTAAAATCCATACTTTCAATAGTATTATACTGCACTCCTTTAGAAAGCTGAATTATATTATGCACTAAACAATATTTTTTGTGTCATACATTCCAATTTTTTCTAGGAAAGTTTACATTTTACAAACTGTATAATACAGCTATTATATAGAAAAAATATTGTTTGGTAAAAATTTACTTGTAACATAAGCAAGAAATGCACCAGGAATCTCATAATACATCACATGAATCGGTCATGTGTACGTGAATGCCGCACCTGTAAAGCAGCCATTTTGTTTTTTTTTTTTTTGTTTTCTTTGCTTTTTTGCTTTGCCCTTATATAATAGCTGTAGCTATACCCTACAAAAGTGCAATACTTCTTTGTGTGTTGCATTATAAAGCTGTTAAAAAGTAATTCCATTCTTGCAAACAACCTTGCCTCTACTGTTCAACAATTCTTACAATTGAGAAATATTCATACACGATTTTTATTTATCAATGCCTAGTAAACTGGAAGTTGATGTTAGATATTGGAG